>CAJHNH020001845.1:115000-141379 GCA_905116865.2 Candidula unifasciata
AAACTGATATGCATGCAGAATCAGGCCCTGGCACAAAGCCAAAGTCCATGTGGACGAACAACCAGGACTTTACCCCGGAGCTTACAGCCAGTGAACAAAAAATAGGAACTAGAATATGGCTCCAACAACGTGGAAAGTTCAAGTCGAGAGAATCGACCTCACTGCACAGAGATTTATCCCACATGACTTGAAATATGAACTCTGTAGCTTCGACGACGATCCACAGGGATTTCCGTAAAAATTGCACTTGTGAAACGAATTCACACCTTCGGAGCACTAGGCAAACGGCTTGACCTCTTGGCTATGGATGGATACCACCAGCTCTAACACCACACGTACATTAAACAACACTGGGTATGAAAGTTAATGAGGCATGGAAGTTGACGAAGGATTCACAATCATGTTTACATCATCTTTCTCCTTCTATGAGTGCCGGTCAGTACCCGTTATTACCTAATACAGAATGCAGACTAGAAAATAGCGCCATAGATCGGTTAAAAGTAGGTAACATATAAACATATTTTAATGTAAAAGTTTGGGGTCATTGAAAAACCGACCACGTCACGCTATACTTAACAAGGATACAGGAACCATTCATTTTATTTAGACCTATCAAAACTTTTATAGTTATTTGTCTGTGATTTCTTGCAGGACAACAATGTGATTTCGTTTGCCAAGGTTGGGGGTGGTGGAGCCGGCATCACGATATCCCCCGACGGGGATGTGATTCTCAACCAGGCTTTCCCCGCAGGAACCAGCGCCACCTATACTGTGGTTGCTACCGACCACGGCCAGTATCCGGGACCTCTGTCTTGTCTGGTTCCTGGGACGGTTACAATATCAAGTACGGTAAGTGTTCGGTTTTATTTGAAATTGACCGAATTTCAGAAGTGAAATAAAAACCAAAATTCCATTGAATTTTATAGTCAATAAACGCGAAGAAAATGAAGAAAAAGATGAAGAAGAAAAAGATGATAATTATGATGATGATGATGATAATGTTTAGTTACATAGTTAGGTTGTTACACAGTTAGATATCTGACGTATTACCGCACTACACATGGAATGGTTTGGACTGCAAATTCTGGGAGATCGCAGCTCGCCCTCACAGTGCATCTTCCAGCGTGTAGATCTGTGGTGGAGCCAGTCGTGTTAGTCGATTATTATTTATTTGTATGGCAGTATTAGTGTGCAATTAAAGTAGTCCTTGTCTAAAGCCAAAATCAAAATAATAATTACAAAAGCAGAACTAACACATAATTATTTTGTCTATCGCAGCCATGTCCAACGACTACAACTCCCACCACCACCACCACAACCACAACCACCACAACAACAAGTACCACAACAACGACAACCACCACAACTACCACGACGACTCCAACTCCTGAGACGTTTTCCATTGATGACAACTTGTGGTGGATAATTCTTTCAGCGCTTCTGGGAACAGCGTTTGTGGGTGAGTACACTCCTATCAGTTTATCTTGACACAGGGAAACCTACAGAAACAAATCAAAGGGCTGAGTCATGGATTCTCTGTTTGGCAATAACTACTTACAATTATGGTAGCGCAGTGACTAACACACGCCTGCCAACCCTGAGACCATGTGTTCGAACGATCATAGATCGCATTTTACGAAATCTGAACTTCTAGCATTGACACTAGAACCTGGGGCTTCATGCCCCCTGAGGCCCTGCCCTCAACCCTACCCCCTCCCCACCCCCACAAAGAATATTATTTATAACCAAACACAACATTCCTATATTCTCCAAACTCTATTACCAGTGGTTTTCAACCTTTCCAATGCCGCGACTCTTTAATACAGTTCCTCATGTTGTGGTGACGCCCACCATAAAACATTATCGTCGTTGCTACTTTATATCTTAAGTGAAATATGTTTTCCGATGGTCTTAGGCGACCCATGTTAAAGACTCGTTCGCCCGCCTCTCTAGCGTAGTTGGCTAAACCGGATTGCGCGGTGACCGGGTGACGAACTCCTTGTGGTCCGGGTTTACTCCCGGGGGTAGGCAGACAAGCCACATTTCTCCCAGATTTACGGTATTTACAATGGAATCAAGGCCGAAAGGTTGCGATATCCATAATACCGAGTCTAAGGGTTAACAACTCATGGCTTCTGGATACTAAAACAAAACAAAACAAACAAACAAACAGACTCGTTCGACCAATAAAAGGGTCGCCACCGATAAGTTTAGAGCCGCTGCTTTATACGCTCTCGACATCAGAGGCGCTGAAACCTGGGGGGTGGGGCGTAAGGTTCCTTGAGCACCCAGTAAGCGGGCTAAGAACCACCCCCTTACCATATATAGACGTGACTTTATTAGGTAACTAACGTCTTATGGGAGCAATCAGTTGGAGTGGCGGCTGCATCGGACTGAGCCTGCATGAAAAAGCTGCATTTGATTGACGGGACTCTGAGATATAAGACATCTTACTAAGTGTTTGTTTCTATATTTCATAATGTTTTAATCAGTTATAAATATGTTTGTGCCATTCAGCATACAATTATTACTATTACAATCTAAAAAATCTTTTGAGGGTCCTTAACAAGCGTATGGACACTTGGGCCCCAGAGATCTCCTATCCATGTTTACGTTATGTTAGCTCGCCTGCCCGAAATGGTTCATTGCGACTGTTGGCGGTTCCCTAATTGAAGTTCAAATGCAGCTTAATAAGACAAGAATTTAATGACGAGAAGAGATTGTGCATAACAAATTGCGCTCCATTCTACCCCCATTCCTTGAACACATTGGCCGAAAACATACCGTGCCAAGATAAGCCTTGTCAGCCATGCATGTACCCATAAATCCCACTCTGCCCCTAACAGATGGAAGTACTTGCCATTATCAGCTGAAACTGATTTAGAAAGCAATCTCCATTTGCAAAGAGAGGAACAGAGTCAGAAAGTCTGCAGTCCCAACGAGAAAGCTTCGAAGATCATAAGACTGTCAGAGATACACCATGAAAAATTCAATGTTGCCCGGCCACACGTGGGATAGTTTGTGAGCAAACAGTCTGTGAAACAAGTAATTTCTATCTGTTGACCTGTAGTATTACTGGCTCTTTAATATGAACCACGATCACAAACAACTACCTCCACACCAAAGTCATATGAGCGTCCACACATACACACACAAACACAAACAACTACCTCCACACCAAAGTCACACGAGCATCCACGCATACACACACAAACACAAACAACTACCTCCACACCAAAGTCATATGAGCGTCCACACATACACACACAAACACAAACAACTACCTCCACACCAAAGTCACACGAGCATCCACGCATACACACACAGACACAAACAACTACCTCCACACCAAAGTCACACGAGCATCCACGCATACACACACAAACACAAACAACTACCTCCACACCAAAGTCACACGAGCATCCACACATACACACACAAACACAAACAACTACCTCCATACCAAAGTCACACGAGCATCCACGCATACACACACAAACACAAACAACTACCTCCACACCAAAGTCACACGAGCGTCCACGCATACACACACAAACACAAACAACTACCTCCACACCAAAGTCACACGAGCGTCCACGCATACACACACAGACAAACACAGACACAGGTATTATGCACACACACGCGCCCGCAGTCATATAGTCACATACATATAACACAACACACCACAACTTAACATCCACCACCAAAGTCACAACGAGCGTCCACACATACACACACAGAAAAACACAGACACAGGTATTATGCACACACACGCGCCCCGCATTCATATNTGGAATATAGAAGATCCCTTCGAGGGGCGGCTGCATGGGAAACGACCCTGCACAAAAAGCGCGTTTGATTGAGGGGATTCTAAATTAAACACTTTACTAATTTTTGTTTCTATATTTCTTTGTTTTAATCAGTTATAAATATGTTTGTTCCTTGCGACTGTTGGCGATTCCCTAATTGAAGTTCAAATGCAGCTTAATAAGACCAGAATTTAATGTCGAGAAGAGATTGTGTATAACAAATTGCGCTCCATTCTACCCCCATTCTTTGAATACATTGGCCGAGATCATACCGCACAAACGAACAAATTTTTTTTTCAAAGGGTTACAAATTGGGCACGCAGGCCCGTCTGACATTTGGCCCTTCTAAGTACTCATTTTTTAGAGTACCAATACCTGTTATCAATAATGCATGTTATGGATTTAATAAAGAAATAAAAATTATAGTATAATGCATACACATATCATGTGTACACAATCGTATACACTCACACACATGTATACATACCCCTACGTTCTCATACATGCGAACTCATATACAGACATACCTGATACATACACACATGCATCTACAAGCATTCACATACATAGACATAAATGCACAAACAGAAAACACACACACATACATTTATGGATATACATGCACACACACATTCCACATATACACATCTATACAAGCACCCATGCATACACACATATACCATCACATGTAAAAACACCAACACATGGCCAAAACTACACATTTACACTTACATAAATATATACACCCACAAACATGCATACACATATTCACACATACATGCACATACATGCATACATACACACATTTATACATACACTCACATTTATACACGTATACATACATACCTAAGTATACTTTCATATATCCACATGCATACACACACAATCACACACACATGCATACTTGAATACTTTTATAAATACACAAACACCCACATACCTACACAGCTACATATGCCTGCATACACCCACATTATATATAAATACACACACATACAATCACATACTTACACAGCTACATTCACAAACATACATTCTCATACATACAGACATACATATTACATACAGGCACCTACATACATATACGCACACATACACACATCCACATGTATACATACATAGGCTAAATCTGCATGCATATATAATACAAACATACATCAACATACATATACAAACATAAAACACACACATCTATTTACATAGACATACATGCGCACACACACATGCATACATACACACATCCATACAAACACTCACATACTTAAAAACATACATACTTGCAAACACACATAAATACACACACATAATTACACAGATACATATGCATACATACATCCACCAACATGCACACAAACACACATACAAGCATACATACACACACATAACATACATACACACATATGCATGCATACAAACATACATAATCACACAAGCAGACATACTCATACAAACATTCACAGATATATGCCTGCATACATACATACATACTTGCATACATAATACAGACACACACACAATCACACTGATATACAATCACACATACACCCATATCCCTACAACTTACATACATAAATACACACACATACTTACAAACCTAAAAATACATACATATATCCACATATATACACACACACTAACAATCACACACACCTACCCACATATTACACACATATAACACATATTAGTAAGATGATAATGCATGTGCATTATTAACTACCTCTATGGTGGCCTATAATCACTAGTAAGCATGAATTTTAAAAGGCTGCGGTTAAACGAGTACATACTCATATTTTTCAGATCGGGTGGGAGGTGATTCCATAAATGAGCAGCAGAATATGACAAACTTGTTTTATATAGATCTAAAAGATAATCTGCAGTGTTCTGAGCTAAAATTTTATGAATAAATTTGGCTTTATTAAAAATTAATCGTTTTTTAAATGGGATAATTCCTAAATGGCTATAGAGATGATTTTTATCGGTATGTTTTCTATCTGAAACTAGGTGTAAAGCGCGATTTTGTAGAGAACACAGTCTTTTAAGTTGGATTTGGAGCAACCATCCCAAACCGCGGAACAATAGTCGATATGGGCTTGAATGTAGGATACATAAAATATTTTTCTTGTACTCTGATCCAAAAAATGCTGAATTTTGGCTAACTGATAGACTTTTTGTGCTACTTTCTTGGTTATGGCATGAACATGAGAAAACCAAGTTAAACTGCTATCAATTGTAACGCCTAATGTTTTGTGTTCATTAACATTATTAATAGGTAATTTGTCAACATGGAGCTCAAGCGGAGGCTTGTTTAAGTCTAATGTCTGTAACTTTTGTCTGGTTGCTATTACCATAGATTTAGTTTTAGTTATGTTAATTTACATGCGATTAGCATTACTCCATTTAATAAGCTTATCTAGTTCATTCTGTAATGAACATCTTAACTCCTTATAGTTCTCATGATCAGTAGATATAGTACAGTCATCTGCAAATAGGTCACATGTTATGCTAAGATGTAAAGGAAGGTCATTAATATATGTGGCAAAAAGCAATGGTCCAAGTACTGAACCCTGAGGAACGCCTATGTTTAGCTGTGTGGAATCTGAAAGGCAGTTCTCAAAGGAAACTACTTGTCGTCGATCAGACAAGAATGACTTTATTAATTTTACTAAATTGTTTTTATTTTTTAAGGTAATTATTTTGTTAATTAAAATATCATGATCAACCATATCAAATGCTTTCTTAAAATCAACAAAAACTGCTCCACACATCTTGCCATTGTTGATGTTAGCATGCCAGTTGTTTGTCATTCTTGTCAAAGCAGTATGACAAGAGTATTTAGGCCTGAACCCTGACTGACTGAACCAGTGCCAAGATAAGCCTTGTCAGCCATGCATGTACCCATAAATCCCATTCTGCCCCTAGCAGATGGAAGTCCTGGCCATTATCAGCTAAAACTTATTTAGAAAGCAATCTCCATTTGTAAAGAGAGGAACAGTGTCAGAAAGTCTGCAGTCCCAACGAGACAGCTTCGAAGATCATAAGACTGTCAGAGATATACCATGAGAAAAGCAATGTTGCCCGGCCACAGGTGAAATAGTTTGTGAGCAAACAGTCTCTGAGACAAGCAATTTATATCTGTTGACCGGTAGTATTACTGGCTCTTTAATATGAACCACAATCACAAACAACTACCTCCACACCAAAGTCACACGAGCGCGCACACATACACACACAAACACAAACAAAAACAGACACGCGTATTATGCACACACACGCGTGCGCGCGCAGTCATATAGACACATACATATACACAAACACACATACTTACACACACAAACACACGCAGTTTATGCCGACGTCTGATTCTATTGATGCTATTTGCCAGGGAATGCTCATATGAAACGATCTTACCGACCTAAGACAACAGGTGACATTTGGCTGGAGTAGCCCTTACCGACCTAAGACAACAGGTGACATCCGACTGGAGTAGCCCTTACCGACCTAAGACAACAGGTGACATCCGACTGGAGTAGCCCTTACCGACCTAAGACAACAGGTGACATCCGGCTGGAGTAGCCCTTACCGACCTAAGACAACAGGTGACATCCGGCTGGAGTAGCCCTTACCGACCTAGGACAACAGGTGACATCCGGCTTGAGTAGCCCTTACCGACCTAAGACAAAAGGTGACATCCGGCTGGAGTAGCCCTTACCGACCTAAGACAACAGGTGACATCCGACTGGAGTAGCCCTTACCGACCTAAGACAACAGGTGACATCCGGCTGGAGTAGCCCTTACCGACCTAAGACAACAGGTGACATTCGGCTGGAGTAGCCCTTACCGACCTAAGACAACAGGTGACATCCGGCTGGAGTGGCCCTTACCGGTGACCTAATTCTAATTTCATTTAATGTTGAACGGGCTATCTTCCATCTGTCTGGTTTGTCTGCCGTTCAGACTGAGAGTTTGTAAGTCTCAGGACTGTACTGAAAACCGTTAGGCAGCCTCCAGGAGGGGACAAACTGATCGATGGATAATGTGAAGGTAGTCTCTAATAGCTGTTGTGGAGGTAGTGTCTAATAACTGTTCACACAACTGTTGTGAAGGTAGTATCTAATAACTGTTCACACAACTGTTGTGAAGGTAGTATCTAATAACTGTTGTGAAGGTAGTATCTAATAACTGTTCACACAACTGTTGTGAAGGTAGTATCTAATAACTGTTCACACAACTGTTGTGAAGGTAGTATCTAATAACTGTTCACACAACTGTTGTGAAGGAAGTATCTAATAACTGTTCACACAACTGTTGTCAAGGTAGTATCTAATAACTGTTAATACAACTGTTGAGAAGGTAGTATCTAATAACTGTTCACACAACTGGTATGAAGGTATTATCTAATAACTGTTGACACAACTGTTGTAAAGGTAGTATTTAATAACTGTTCACACAACTGTTGTGAAGGTAGTATCTAATAACTGTTCACACAACTGTTGTGAAGGTAGTATCTAATAACTGTTCACACAACTGTTGTGAAGTTAGTATATAATAACTGTTCACACAACTGTTGTCAAGGTAGTATCTAATAACTGTTACTGGATGAGAGGGTGTGGAGGGCAAGGTGGTCTGTGCCGGTGTGACGGTGACATCTGCAAGAGGCGAACGGTCAGGTATGTGACGAACTTTCATGTTTTATTTCATAAAATTATGTTATGTTAAATGTATGGTCGTTTCTGCTTTATTGCACACTTGTAATTTATTGACTTGTGATTTTTAATGAAAGCCAGTCGATTTGAGTTCCCTTTGAGAGCAAGTGAACAATGCGGAGGCACAACTGAATCATGACGGTCTGAGAAGAATGGTGCTGTAGAGAGTTGCCGGAGATCTGGCCTAAGCTTGACACTCAAGGCAAAAACTAGACAGGGAAAAAATCAGACACTTACTGCTGCCATCGGAATTGGAATTCTTCGCTTGCTGCTGAAGATGGTAACGGTGTGTTTATGAGAATTCCTGAGTTCTGTGATGTCGTATAATAATTCAACATTCAACTTGCAGCTGTGTTTATATCGCAATTTAAAAAAAAAAATCAAATGTTTAATTTATTAATGATGTCCCAGATATACAAAGCAAAGATATATTACTGTTTTTCTTGAGCATTGTGAGCCCCTTGAGCTTCATCAACAGCTTCCATTCATCTTTGCAGTTGACCCTCTCTTTTGATTTAATGACTGAAAGTTAGGCTTGGATCTATTTTACGAAGGTGGGTGTCAGCCCCATGTTTCAACCTCAACCTGGAGGATTTTGGTTCTCTATTTGTTTGTTCTCTGCCCTTTCCGGCTTGGGAGGCCTTTCTGGTAGCTACGCTATCGCCGGCATAGCTCTCAGGGTCGTTGAGAAACACAATACACCGAAGTGGAGACACCTTCAGAGGAGAAAGATTGATTGCGATGACTTTCTTTTATCTTCTATCTGGCTCGCATCATCGCACGCTCGCCGCTATCTCACAAACCGACATCAAACGACGAGCAGAAAATGGACGACTGGAAAAACACGATACTGTTCCAGCACTTTTACTATCTGATTAATTTTGCGATTCAACACAGCCGGCCCCATGAACCGATTGGACAACTGTACAACTATAGGCACACATTATAACTCAATTATCAGTGTTTCAATTATTACCTTCAAGCAGAAAACACAATCGTCCTACACTAGCATCATGAACGAAAACACAACAGCTGTCCTGACAGAAAACTGACATGGCCCGTCGGCATGTTGCTTGCCAGCTTTTTTCGCCAAGTTGGACTGGAACAAATTCACTCAAAACATCTGCTGAATCCACACATTATCCACCGCTGTCCATGCACTCTGTTCCTGGGTCCAAACGAGACTAATTCCCAGCCCTTTTCACGATATTATATAGCCTAATCCCCGCATGTAGATAGTTTATTCCAGTGGGGCATGTATAGTTCATACCGTGGGGCATGTAGATAGTTTACGGCAGTCGTGTTTCATCATACTTCGCATGAAGTTTGACAGTCAACCTTTCTCTTCACGTGAATAATTATACTCCACATAAAGTTCGACTATCAGCATTTCTTTATAATTCCCCTGAAGTTCAGACTTAACAATTTCCGTGCCGTCCCAGTTAGAGTCAAAATATTCCACTCACATTTATTACTGACGTCATCTGTCGGGCATAAATTAACTGGGAGAAAATGAGATTCACTACATTGATACCTTTAAAAAACCGGTTGAAGACGAGTTAGGGCAACACATTTTCCTAAACAGTCTGTCTTAACTGCATTTATTTGAAAATTGTGTCTTGATTTATACAAATATATTCAACGTCTTGTGTCACCTTGTGTTTCAGTAAACCAAGCAAGACCCGGGTTATAGAGATTAAGCCCAGAGTGCAGGAGTGAGTAGTTCGTGTGTGTGTGTGTGTGCGTGTGTGTATGTGTGTGTACATATGTATATGGCATCTGTTTACTCCATGATTAATTTTGTTGAGTTTTAACATCCCCCAAGTACCGACTGATTTGTGTATACAACTACAGGTCTAGTCCTTTATTCCAAATACCCTAACGGCCTGGAAAAAAATGACATTTTTCAACATTCATTGACACGAGACATGCCAGGAATATATCACTTGTCATGCTAATAAGGCATGTAGATAGTTCATACCAGTGGGGCATGTAGATAGTTCATACCAGTGGGGCATGTAGATAGTTCATACCAGTGGGGCATGTAGATAGTTCATACCAGTGGGGCATGTAGATAGTTCATACCAGTGGGGCATGTAGATAGTTCATACCAGTGGGGCATGTAGATAAAGGCAGACCACAAATTTCAGGAAGAGGGGAGCTAGAGAGCGGAGGTGACATGATGAGGAGGACATGGGGTGTGCTGCAACCAATGGTCAAGGATGGAATGACTTGGCGTGGGTTAGTTGAGGACCTATGCTCCATTTGAGGATAGAAAGCAGAAGGAAGAGAAAAAAAAAAAAAAAAAAACCATTTAGTACATGGTGCTAGGCCAATGTTGAGACGACGCGGCACTTGATTAAAGATGTCTGGTCAACAACACACAGAACGCCTGTATTTCTCATACAATATTTCCTTGTAGCTGTTTTGTGCCCAAAAAAAAGAATAATAAAAATGATGTGATTTTTTTCACGTGGACTTCGAATTCTAGTAATCCCCCCTGGTCTCTGGGTAGTGAGATCGGACGCCCTTGTGCATTGTTGTGCACTTTAAAAAAAAAGTCCCCTGGCGGTTGTAACCTAACGGCGATGCCCGGGCAAAATTTTGAGTTAAAAATCTACCCAAAGTATTTCAGGATACTCACCGGTGCTGCAGAGCCTGTGCACTGTGCTTAGCTTCTTCGGACTCAGATTTGAGTTAGAAGATAAACGGAGCACTTATGGGTTACACCAGTGATCCATGATGCTGATCCGTTGTTCAAACCTCGAACCTCATCCTGATGTTTGCTCATCTCTTAGTGTTACCTTCCGTTTGCATAGAGTTGTCTACCTTTGTCTAGCTTTCAACGTATTCCTGCCTCCAGTGCAATATTTCAACAGCATGTCGCCTTTTAGTGAGTCATGCATGTTCCACGTCTCCAAAAGCTCTTTTCCATTCCCAGTCCCTCCGGCATTGTTTCTGATCTAATGGATTTCCGCAGAGAAGTGGTCAAGCGTTTGCCCAGCACTGCGAAGATAGTGGGTTCGTGTCACTGACTCGTCATTTAGTGGGCTAGTGCAGTTTTTTTACGGGGATCCCTGGTTTGCGATAGAGCTTAGAAGTTCGTGCAGCACTCTCGGCATGTGGCCAGCCGATATACGGAGAGAGGTCGAGGAATCATACGTGAAGACACGCGTTGCAATAAATAGGGTCCTCTCTTTATGTATTTTTCACTTAACGATCTAGTCGTCTGTTGAGGTCGACATTTATTATGTGTATCTAATGTGTGAAGTAATTTGATATTTATTACATGCGCGATCGAATATTAGTGTGTTAGTGTAGTTGTTTAGTGATAAAAGTAAACAGCGAAAACGACCTGTTAGGGTCTGATATTGTCATTCTAGGTTTTTCTGTGCTCTCCCCATTTTTTTCGACCCCTCCCCCCTCCCCCTTTATTTTCCTTGAAGTATAGACTTTGCAATCGAATCATGTTTCACCATGTGCCAGAACAAATTTAGTTTGCGACGCATCCTCACTTCCAGAAAAGGAAACTATGGAATGCTAGAAAAGGTAAAGGCGACGGTCAAGTAAGCCACAGCAAGAAAAAAAAAAGTAAAAGCTACATAACTAGTCGGTGTGGCCATGTGGCTTAGAGGTTAGTGAAATAATTTCACAATACGAACCTCACTGGTTACCAGGGCTCCATTCCTGCGGTTGGCAGTAAACAAAACCCCGTTCATGTAGCTTGGAGACAGTGGAGCGAGAGTCGCAATGTGATGCAACATGTGACTTCAACAGATAATTTTGCAATAGCTAGTAGAGGATACACCCTACATTGTGGAAATGGCACAATATTTTTAGGTAAAAATGTCGTCAAATGTTCTGTACACATTTGTGACTAGCATTTTAAGTCTTTTACGTCAATGATGTGAGTGGATTCTTGACATTGACTCACACAGATATATTTCTAAATGGTTGAATATCTTCATGACCGTCAGTGTTGTCAGAATGTACTTGATATCTCTTTCAGAAACAGACCAAAGGCGGGAAACTTCGAGGACAGGTTCTGGAAGGAACGTAAGTACATGAAATCACAGGCTTCAAGATAGCTAGTGCGAGGTGAGATCTGACATGAGATCTAAAGTCAGTGATGCTAGAGAGGGACTAGTAGAGACAATCACAGTCTTCAAGATAGCTAGTGTTGAGGTGAGATCTGACATGAGATCTAAAGTCAGTGATGCTAGAGAGGGACAAATAGAGACAATCACAGTCTTGAAGATAGCTAGTGCTGAGATGAGATCTGACACGAGATCTTAAATCAGTGATGCTAGAGAGGAACTAGTAGAGACAATCACAGTCTTCAAGATAGCTAGTGCTGAGATGAGATCTGACACGAGATCTTAAAGCAGTGATGCTAGAGAGGGACTAGTAGAGACAATCAAGAAAGAAACAGTTTTCCGTCCGATATCATCAGGTGCGAGATTTCGTGGGGAATCCCTACCACACAGAAGGCTTGATCCCTGCCTGATTCGTACTTTAGGTTACCTGGCAACCGTGAGCGGTCCCAGTAGGTAGGATTCTCGCTCCTGAGGTGTTAGTCTAGCGAACTGCAGTCATGGAAGGGACAAACTGCAATCATGGAAGGGACAAACTGCAATCATGGAAGGGACAAACTGCAATCATGGAAGGGACAAACTGCAATCATGGAAGGGACAAACTGCAACGCAGTGAAAAATATAAAGGGCTTTTACAATTTTTTTTTATATTTTTTTTTTAACCCTAGCTCTGATGTCGATATACCCTAAATTGGATACTAATAAATGTTGTGTAAAATAAAGTCAACCGGTGTGTGATTGTTCAGGTCACCGATCAACCGCCGGTCAGCTACAAAAGTCCACCGGTGTGTGATTGATCAGGTCACCTATCAACCGCCGGTCAGCTGCAAAAGACGAGA
This sequence comes from Candidula unifasciata, assembly GCA_905116865.2. Lineage (NCBI taxonomy): Eukaryota > Metazoa > Mollusca > Gastropoda > Stylommatophora > Geomitridae > Candidula > Candidula unifasciata. The sequence continues at coordinate 128,449 of CAJHNH020001845.1, forward strand.
CACCATACACTTAGTAGACTTTATTGTGTACACAGTGGTTTATTATTTTACGTACAGAAACATTATTTTCTATTTTCGGCGCGAATCTCCATATGGAGCATATGCTCTCCATCAGGACAAACCAAATCACTATGTTTGTTGCTATCTTCTGCAGATTACTTCTTATTTTTCCATCTTTAGTCATTTATCTTTCTAAATCACTTCTATTTGTATCCCTTTACCTTGTGGGTTTTAGACCAAAAAAATTATAGTGATAGTGATTGTGTGTTTTCATTATGTGTCGCATCCTGACCGACAATATTTTTCTCACTTCCTTATTCGCTGTTATTGTAGTTCTCTCTCTCTCTCTTTCTCTCTCTTTCTCTCTCTTTCTCTCTCTTTCTCTCTCTCTCTCTCTCTCTCTCTCTCTCTCTCTCTCTCTCTCTCTCTCTCTCTCTCTCTCTCTCTCTCTCTCTCTCTCTCTCTCTCTCTAACCTACAGTTTGCATCATGACCTATGCGTCTGCATTCTTCACGTGCACCAGGTAATGACTGTTGTTTTAAATTAGTAAATGACTCGTCCCCTCGCCCCTCCCCCCCCCCCCATCCCCCCACCCTTTTACTACAGGTACACCGTGCATGGTTTAGCTGTTACTAATTGGTAATGATACCTTCTTTATTGGTGTCATAAGCCACTACACACTGAAGGAGGTGCTGAAGAAGGGATCTGAGCACTTATGGACTGACTGGTTGGATGTACCATGTGGATAATCTGTCAATTAACAAACCTTCTGTGGAAGTCTAACATACTATGACGTTTGTCGCCACGCACGCTCACTTGTCACATGCTACAGTGATATCACATCATTAGAGATAGAACATGTATCAGCTCATTTGGGGATAGAACATTTATCAGCTGTTTTAGGGTGAGAACGTTTAACAGCTCATTTAGGGATAGAAGATTTATCAGCTGTTTTAGGGATAGAACATTTATCAGTTCATTTAGGGATAGAACATTAATCAACTCATTTAGGGATAGAACATTTATCAGTTCATTTAGTGATAGAACATTTATCAACTCATTTAGGGATAGAACATTTACAAGCTGTTTTAGGGATTGAACATTTATCAGCTCATTTAGGGATAGAACATTTATCAGCTGTTTTAGGGATATAACATTTCGGGTTAGCAACATGCGTCTCAGCTTATCTTCAAAACACCAGGATAGACAAAACTGTTGTACAGGTAACAGACAGGATAGACCAAACTGTTGTACAGGTAACAGACAGGATAGGCCAAACTGTTGTACAGGTAACAGACAGGATAGACCAAACTGTTGTACAGGTAACAGACAGGATAGACCAAACTGTTGTACAGGCTCCAGACAGGATAGGCCAAACCTGTGTACAGGAACATATACAACTATGTCACAGCATTATACATATCAGGGTTAATGTTGTTCTGCAACTCATGTCGGCTTGAATGTCATTAGTCCTTGCATCTCTAAGAGCGCAGTTTCGCAAAGGTATATACTTTCGTGGCAGACACAACTAACTCTGACACAAACCATGTACGCTATTTTCCACACCCTAAACACTGCAGCTATCTTCTTAGACTTCTGGTTGCCAACTGACCATGAGCTTATTTTTCTTTATTTTTCTCATTAGTGTCTTCTGCCTTGAGTATGTATTGCCGCACGTCTCCTGGCTTCTTACAATCGTGAGCAATAAATCCAAAACAAGGTAATCACAAACTTGGCCTCTGGGATGGTCTGGAGTCCAGTGTGAGATTTTCCACTTTCAGGGTGGAATGATAAACCTTTAGGTAGCAGCCGAGCGCTCTATCGACAATGAATGGTATACCAAGACCCATCCATGGAATGTGAGAAGGAAACAATCAGTCATTTGTATCTGTATGTTTCTCCCCAGGATTCCCAGACGACAACTACACAGAGATGCCAGACAGGAACCGAACACCGGCGCCAGCAAACTATGATGGCACTGGCGTTGAACAACCCGGACTCAGCAGGAAGCCGAAAGTGGAGAAGCCTGAAGGAGATGCAGATGAGATCTGGTCTAGCAACGTCAAGCCAGACTACGGCGATATAGATTCATACAGAAAGATAGATTCATACAGAAACGTTGATAATAACTATGGCAACCCTAATCCATTCAATGTGAATGACATTCTTTAAATTTACAATGTTCTTTGCAAATTGTCTGCCGGTCACACTCCTCCCCCTGGGTTTTCGCACGGATCACCCCTGTAACGCGTTCAGTTTGTTGTTTTGAAACGTTCCAGTCAATCTGTTACTGTAAACTTACTAAGTCTATTTTCCAGTTCGTACGGATATTCAAAAAGAGTATGTCTAAGCTTTATTGCAGTATGACAGAATGAAATTGTATATTTTTTACTTCGGTCTCAACGCCATGTCACATTTTTTTGGCACTCATAACAAGCTGTTCGATTGAATTTCTGCTTATTTGAAGTATTTAGGTGATATTTTAAGAGGTATACAACAAATCATTGAAATTTATTCCATCAATCCTTAAACAACACGCATGTGTTTTGTGTTGTTACGGAAATTCTGAATAAGAGCTCAACGGTTGCACCTAAAGTGTTGCAAGGCAGTATCACATGAGTGCGCTACGTCTTTTACCTGTTTACGTCACAAAAAGTAAAGGCATAACTTATGTAATATGCTAATCATTCACGGGAAAACAGTAGGGAAAAAACTGACCGACGCCCTGAGGGTAAACACTTACAGAAACGTCTCTGGGTTCTGTTGTATCCAGAACCCATGTCGGTACTGTAAAATGTGTTTGTTACCTAACTATAAATAAACCGCTGATAAATATAACAAAGAAAACGTTTGCTTCGATCCAACTGGGCCGTCTAAATATTATTTAATAATAAAACATTACCGTCTAGTTGAAAATAGCAAGCCATGCAAACCAAACACAAAATCACGTCCACAGATAAGTAATTTCTAAAAAAATTATCCAAAATACAACGGCAGGCATTTGTAAACGCACTGTAACTATATGCCTTAAATCGGTGTCTTTTGTTTAATATACCGCGAATAAAGCAAAAAAGAAGACAGTTTACACAAAACTATTTTCCCACAAGGACATGATTATTACTAGGGCGCACGCCAAATTTCAACAATTTACATCCAGTGGATATTGAATTACAAACTTAAATTTAGGCATTACTTTTGGAAAGGAACTTCAGTTTGTATAAATCTTTTCTCTTGCGCTGCTTTAGCTGTTATCAATGTTTGCAGTCGATCTAAAACACAGCCTGCACTTTGTGATGGTTAGTTTTTCAAATGGCGTTCTCTCTTTAGTAAAACACGAATCTATAAAAACACGAGCCTATAAAAACACGAATCTTTAAAAACACGAGTCTATAAAAACATGAGTCTATAAAAAATATGAGTCATAAAAACATGAGTCTATAAAAAAATGAGTCTGTAAAAAACATGATTCTAGCATCATATGTCTGGTACACTGCTGACGTAAACATGTTAAAAACAAATGTAATTTGTTTGTTTATAATTTTTAAAAAAAAAAAAACTGTATAGATTGGGGTGTGACCTTGCCCTTGGGCCTCCAACAACTGCACAGTTTATTTTTGAGACCGTACTACCTTGACAGTACCAGTTTCGCTGAGAAAGTCTTTGGCCGAAACGTTAGTTTCTTGTCTGCGCATTTTCCCCTTTGTTAAGCTTACTGTATGTGTTTTTGTACTCAGTGATTCAGTAATGCACATGATTGTGTGCCTTTAAATATCGTCTTTCAGCATTGGAATCAAATGCAAACAAGCACGACTGTGATACAAGTAGGATCCATTGCTAATTCAGATCTTATATTGCTTTTTGATGTATGTGTGTGTGTGTATGCGCGCGCGCTCGTGTATGTGTTTTTTTCTAAAGTCAGTCATTCTTGAATTACTTTTTAATACTTTCCACTCTCACCTCACCTACACAATTAAGTTATGAAACACTGATTTCAACCATTTGTAGGTAGGTATGTAAGTTTTACCCTACTAGGATATCACACAAGCAATAAACACCCGGTGACGCAAAGTGACACCAAGCGGATGAGGAGAGGTCCCGGAAACCCCGTTCAACCGTATGGCCTTATTTAGGGCCCACGGCAAAAGCCGGGGTGGGGCTTCATAATATCAACAACAACAAAATTACGTCTAACATTAGGACGACGTTAACGATGTTTGAACCATTTGTAATGTCACTGCGGTTAACCACTTCTTTTGTTTGCTGTTAACATTAAGCAGAATCGCATGTCCAACCAAATTTTTTCCGTTTCGTTTATTTCATCAGTAACCTTTTGATTATTATCGTTTCAGATATATTACAAATTACCACACCCCCCCCCCCTTTTTTTTTTTGGTCCAGTCTAGTCCATTTATGAAAACGAAACAAAAAAATCGACCATGCTTAACCTACTGCTAGCAGTATCGGCTGTAACTGCGGTCTCTTTTGCGCCAAGTATGTTGGCCAAGAAGTGTTAATTGCATCAAAAAAGAGAGCTAGTACCGGTATTCATGTAACCGATGAGAGAGAGAGTTGTTAGGAAAGGAAATGTAGGGCTGGTGGGGGGGGGGGGAGGGGCTGGCACGATTATCATCACTCCTCTTCTACTGAACTCTAGTTTTGATATCAGATTGTTGAGGGAGTAGCAGCTGTTGTGTACGTGCTTTTGAACTTCAAAAAAAAAACCTATTCAACTAATAAATTATCGATCCTAAATAACTGGACTTTATAAAGTGTATTTCAGTTTAATTTTGGCACTTGATAATAAATAACGTGATACTGTGATAAACTAAAGAAATGTAATCGTAACAAATAAATTAATTATCCTGAATAATTGGAGTTTATTGAGTCTACTTAAGTGTAATTTTTTTTTTTTTTTTGCGTTGTATGCTTTTTGTTTGTTAAAATTTTGTGTTAAGTATAGTTGGCAGTTGAATTCAAAAGAAGAAAGAAAAAGTTTGGTGGAAACGTTTGCTTGTGTGTATTAAAATAAATCTGTACACATACTGTGATATTTCACTTTATTGTTTATCCTGTGCTATCAGTGCCATAGGCTGCTTTCTACTTGAGCCATTCATGATATTAACATTTAACAAGGGAAAGAATTCTCGTACAGAATGATGATGATAATAAATAAAAACATTGTGATAAATTAGCAGTTGTACATGTAACCCCACAAGGACATCAAACTTGCGATAAACACCTGATGACACAAAGTGCCACCATGTGGATGGGGATCGCCGTGGAGAGGTCCCACAAACCGCGTTCGGGCAATTGGCCATATTTACGGCCAGCCTATATTGCGGCCCCTGGCAAAAGCAAGAGTGGGGTCCGGGATGTTGCAATGCTCCTCAAAACTGACTGACTGACTTTCTACCCCACCAGGACATCACACAAGCGACAAACACCCGATGACACAAAGTGCCACCATGCGGATGAGGGTCGCCGTGGAGAGGTCCCAGAAACCGCGTTCAGACATTTGGCCATATTTATGGCCTACCTATATTGCGGCCCCGGGCAAAAGCCAGGGTGGGGCTTCAAATAAAAAATTTCATCCTGGGAAGGACATTAGTATATTCTAAATTCTAAATTCTCTTTCGTTGACCACTTTCAGCTAGGTCAGATCACATTTCTGCTCTCTTTCCTGTCAGCTATATTTGTGGTGACGTTTCTGGTCTCGATCTCATTTGGTTTTGGATTGTGTTCAATATTTGTCGCTTTCTATTTGTTGTGGTTTCCGCTCTTGCTGCTTTCGTAATTTGGCTGGCCCTGTGCTGCGCTCCAGATCATTGGATGTTGAATCGATTTTGTGTGGTATTCATTGGCTGTTTGTTGTTTCCGGGGAAAGTAAATTGCCTATCCTAAGAAGGACCGGCTGTTGATTGACTTGGGCAGGTACTGAAGGAAATACTGGTGAGGTCTGGTATTATTTGGTGATCTTCTCGTATCCTTGTTGTAAAGTACTTCTCCTACATAGGGTTTCGGTAATTTTGGCGTTGGTTGTGTCGTCTCTGGTATTAATGTTTGTGGTAACGATGTCGACCTCGTTTGACTTAAGGTTTTGGCTGTCGAAACGGTTCCTCTGGTGATGACCATGGTACATCATCATCTTGCAATTCTGAGTTAAAGAAGTTCGGATCCTCCAGCTTCCTGATGCGTTGGTTTATTTGATTAGTAGTTTCGTCCGGAAACTGTTTCATCAGCGGCGTTGGTGTTTTCTTATCTGGTATTTGATGTGGCTTTTTCTGGGTCTCGGCTCCCTGAGGTTTAGGTGACTGTATTTGCTGCCTTCTTGCTGCTTCTTTCCGTGCTTTCTCTCTTTCCTCCATAACTCTGTTGGTTGCTTGTAGTTCCTTGTTAAGTCGGTTGTTTTCTTCGTATGCTCTACGTAACTTTTCCTCTGTTTCAGCAAGTGCCTTCTTGATCATTGCGACTTCTTTCGCGAGAAGCTGTTGGTTATCCCGCAGATCATTGATGCCTGCCTCGTCTTTAGTTGGTTGTTCCTTTTGTGTCTGGATAGTGGCCAGTGCATTCATGATGTCCTCCTTGAATTTCGTCATCTCTGCTGTCATCCGTTTCTGGGTGTCAAGAGTCGCCTGCATTATAGCTCTCAGGCCTGTTATTTCATCTCTGTCTTCATCTCGTTGGGATTTGGATGCTTCTTTCTCGTCTCTGAGAGCTTGGATGTCACTTTTGAGTTGAGCCACATCGTTGCTCAATTTGGTGGTAATGGCTGCAGTTATGCCTTGGGTTGCTTCGTGTCTTCTGCGGGCCCCATGGTATGGAATCTTTTCCCGTATGGCCTTGGTTGCTATTTCTCTGCATTGTTGCAGATAGGGGCACCCCAGGTATCTGGCGCTGTGTTGGCCGTAGCAGTTTGCGCACTTTCTGCTGTTCCAGTTCCAGTTTGTGTGAAAGAAAAATATCAAACTTTTGGCGACGTGTAACCAGCTCCTGTCTGAGCGTCGGTTATTTTGTCGGCCGGGTTTCCTGGTGGGTTATCCTTTGTTTGGGTCTTCCTTTGTGGTGTGTGATCACACCTGCTTTGTGTTTTTGTTTGCCGCTGTCCTTGCTTGCCGTTTCCTTTGCCTTTCTTCCATGTCTTTTTGTGGGTTTTTTTCCTTTCCTTTTTTTGTGGTTTTAGCCTGATCTTGTGTGGTTCTCTCTGGTTCTTGTCCCTATGGGTATTCGCTTGATTGTAGCTGGTGCTCTGTCTTTGCCGTGCTGGTAGCTGTGCTGGTGCCACTGCCGCTTTGGTAAGCCCCGGGAAAAAGCTAAACAAGAGCCAGTCGGCCCCGCCTCCATGCACAATGTTCCCTTTCAGGACAACCAGGGCCGTCACAATCTGTTGTTGTGATCGGCCCCCCCCCCCCAAAAAATTTTTTTTTTAAATAAAGAAATAGTGGATGTAACACAGAAGTTGCAAAAAAAAAATAGGAATGCTTGAATGTTCCAGAAGATTGGTATAGTTAGGTCGGTAGAGTAAGAGAGATGGATAGCTTGCTAGGAGAAGAAGAGAATCCATGCTGGTCCGTCGTCTTGCTGGGATGGCATCCTGAGTCAGAGTCCCCGGGGATAGGGGGGTGTAGCTCTCTGACCTGAAATGAGACTCATCGTTGGCTGTCTTATTTTATTACCTTTGAGGTACTAGTTCAGGGGAGATAATTTGACTTGCGCCTGGTATCCTTGAGTGGTGTCCCCTTTTTTGTGCCTTGGACTGTCGGGATGGCCTTGGGCGGTTGCCGTTGTCTTTATTTTGTCCACGTGCTCGTTTATCTGGTGGATTTTGTGTTAAGTTAGTTTCAAACGTTTGTAGTTAATGGCCAGCCTGCTTTGGCCCTCAGGTTGGGGTGGGGGGGGGGGGGGGGGAGCTGGGGTTTGTGAGCCGTCTGTCGCAGTGATACCTCGCTTCGGGGTGTTGTTTGTTCTGCAAAGATACTGCTTCACCAGCCTCTGTATTTCTGGCTCGCTGTCGACATGCAGGCAGCTCTCATAAGTTACTGGTATATTTATTTTTCGGTGGTGGTTGATTATGTCACTTCTTTGCGGGGCATATTTTTTGCATGTCAGTAGGTAGTGTTCTATTGAGTTCTCTATGCCACACTCATGACACATGGGGTTTGTAAACTGTTCTGGCCAGTAACCCAGCCTTAGTTTCCATATTAGGTTGTTCGCTGGTATTTTAGTTGGTTCTTTTATTTGTGTTTGGTTTCTTGGTTTTCTCAGTGTCTTTGGTTATTTTGTATTCTTGTACATTATTCCATGTTGGGACGTACACTTCGCCGTCGTGATTAGGCTGTCCACCTCTATTTTGGAAATGTACTCTTCCGCTAGCTGTCTCGCCTCGGCGTCCTCAGTGAGTTTATTAATTTTATTGGTTAGGTTAGTGTCGACCCACGCGGGTTTGAGTTCCCAGGGGGGATGGTGGCGGTGTATTTTCTTTTGTTGTGTATTATCGTTTCAATTTCGTGTCCTTGGATTGCCCTGGCTATTTCCCACGCGTTTGGTTCCTGGAATGTTTGTCGCCGTTTACCTTTCCAGGGGTAGCGGTTCTCGTTTAGGGCCTGTCTGGCTGGGTGGGTGGGGTCTGAGGCTGCTTGGAGCCAGTAGTTGAGGGAAAGTTGTCTTCTTCGTAGGCTCAGGGGGGCTATGCCGAGGGTCACTTCCATAGCATCGGTGCTTGTGCCTCTCCCTGTTCCTATTATGGTTGCTGAATGGAGTCTAGCGTTGCTTTCTTAGCATCTGGGGCAGCACGTACACTTGAGCTCCGTATTCCATTTTACCGCGGACGATTGCTTTGTAGATTGTGGTCATCGTTTTGGTATGGGCGCCTCACCCGGTCCCTTTGATTACTTTGAGTATGTTGCAGGCGCTTCTGCATTTCTCCCTTGTTAGGTCAATGTGCCTGTTCCAACTCAGCTGTTGATCTAGTTCCATCCCCAAGAATCTTGTGTGCTTCTGCATATTCACTACTTGACCGTTTATCCTCAGTCTATCAGAGTGTCTGTCATATTGTTGGTGCTTATAGTTGAAAATCATCCCCACCGACTTAGCTGCGTTGACTCTGAACCCCCACTGGTTTAGCCAGTTGGTTACGTGGTTCAGTTCCCTTTGAAGCTGGTTGCGGGTGGCTGTGTTTTTTCCCCGCTTTTCCATATGGCACAGTCGTCTGCGAATTGTGATAGACCGACATCTTTGTCTATTATGGCCTCATTCAGATCATTTATGAGTATATTGAATCTCAAAGGCGAGATCACCGCCCCCTGAGTAATGCCGTTCTCTTGGATGCGTGTGGTTGACACTTCATTTTTAACCGCAACCTCAAACGTCCTGTCTTGCAGGAAACTGCTTACGTAATTAAGTGTTCTGCCTTTGAAACCGATTTTTTCCATTTTCAACAGCGCCGCCTCTCTCCAGCAAAAATCGTATGCCTGGGCCAGGTCCAGAAAGACCGCTATTGTTTTCTGCCCTCCTCTGAATCCCCTTTTGACGTGGTCTTCTAATTTTATTATCTGGTCTAGTGTCGAACGGTTGTTTCGGAACCCCGACTGTGTAATGCTCAGTAGGTTTTTTTTTTTTTTTTTTTCAGGTGGAAAGTCATTCGCTTTTTAATTATCGTTTCAAGTATTTTGCCTAAATGAGAAGTTAATGAGATGGGGCGATACGACTCTGCTTTCTGTGGGTCTTTTCCTGTTTTTAGAATCGGGCTGACGACCGCCCTTTTCCACTGTTTGGGGATGTATCCTTATTTCCAAATTATATTGTACAAGTCCGTAATGACGTTTAAACTACTGGGGGGTAGCGTTTCTTGATCTGAAGGTTGACTTCAATATCGTGTGGCAGTTGTTTTAAGATGCCACCCACGGTGGTCTCTGTCTTCGTGATCATGTCCTCAGTGATCTCGTTCCTGCTGACATTCATGTAGCATTCTTTGGACTCTTTATGTATCTTGAAAGAAACTATCGATTTTTTACTTAGGCCCAGGCTGGTGGTTTTAACATGTCCGTAGCTACATTGTACTCGGCTGAGAACAGTGATAGTTAGGAGTGTTTCGGCTGTTTTATTTTGATGGTGGTGACCTCTGTCCGTCTTAGCATTGGTTTTTCCTTGTTCGCGGGTAAGCCTACCTTGCTTCCCTGGCCTGTCTTGTTTATTTAGCTGGGGGGGGGGGGGGGGGGCTATATTTCGTTTTCTATTGTCTCTACTGTTATAATGGGGGCCGGTACCGTGGGCACCTCCACCTCCTTTTCTCTGCTTTTGTTGTCGTCTGGATTTTTCCCCTTTTGTTTGGCCTTATTGATGGTTGGGTGGTACTATTTCGAAGCCGCTCCCTTGACTGTGGGCGCGGTTTTGTGGACGGCCTTTCGCTCGTATCTTGTTTCGATTTTGCCCCGGCGGGTCATTTGGAGGTCATTCCTGTCTTCGGTGGGGTGGTCCTGACCGCTTTCTCGCTAGGGGTGCTAGCTATCCCCTCCCCCGCCGGTTTCTCCGTGTTAGGCTCTGGTTCGCGCGAACCGCTTCTCAGTGCCGGGGTCATTGTAATTGAACTGTGGGTCGGTGTTATTTATGATCTCTTGTGTTTATCAAGCGGCCTATTTCGTGGTTTAGATTTGTGAGATAAAACTATATTTACCTGTGGCGCAGCTCCTTCTTCTGTTTCTGCTCGGTATTTCTCAGTATACCGAGTCTTCTTTGATGTCCCTGGAGATACAACTGTTTTCTTCTTTAAAGGTCGTTTTGTTGGCAGCTAACCAAGCCTGACCAATCAGCCGTATCAGTTCAGCGATCAAATGGCTTTCCTCAGTTAGCCGGCCGGACAGATCAGCCATAAAGGTTCTTGGCGATCTATGTCCTGACTTTGACTAACTGATTCAGACAGTTCGAGCCGAATAGATCCAGTGATGGAGTCTGGTTGGAACGCAAGCCTAGCTTAACGATCAGTTGACTGTATAATAAGCGAGGCAAAAACTCTCGACTTATGGTTGTGAGGCGAAACTCACAATTTACTTCGGATAGGTCTCAGTTTCAACAAGTGAATGTTTAGCTGTGACTATCTGTTTGCGGGACAAAATTCAATCGAGACTTTTTTTGCGAGGTGCATGCGGCTCGGCAGTCAGCGCCACTTTCTGCTCGGATTGGGAGACCTAAAGTCTGTGTCCAGCGTTGCCAGCGGGCAATTATTGAAGGCATGGGGTTGTGAACAGTATCCCACTTTGCTCTCCAATGGAAAAATTGATATGTTCGAAAGTTTGTTTAATTTTGGATGCGATGTTCGTAAAGTCCTTTCTTGTGCCATTCGGCTATAAATGTAAATATTTGAAGCAATTATCCAAATGTCACTTTTACAAATGTTGAAATAATTGAAGCTAAAATGTAAATATAATGAGTGGCCCTGTCTATCTTCCTTTCCGGCATCTCACCCCTTTCCCGCCCCTGTCCGCCTGCTATGTGGTTGTGTCCCTTTCTGTTCTCTGGTATACAGGTTCGTAAAGTCCTTTTGTGTCCCCTCCCCCTACATAAACTGCTTGAAATGTAAAATATCCAATGTTTCACCCTTTCACAACATTTGATGCTGACTGAAAGGCAATATAGATAAAATGAGTGGCCCTGTCTATCTTGTCCGTCTCCTCCCTCTCACCCTGTTCCCCGCCCTGTCCGCCTGCTATGTTTTCGTGCCCCCTCTTGCCTCTTTTGTTTATATGTTCGCAGAGTCACGCATACACATGCAACATAAATACAAACACGAAGCAAAACTCTGTAAATATTACTGCACAAAAATACGCACACCGCAGACGCTTGTGAATATAACACACACAATACAGTTGACACGCATTTATTGTATACAGACGGTTTACAGACAAATAAACTTATTGAAATTTAAAATAAAAAAAAATAATAATAATAATAATGAGTGCAGAAAAAAAAAAAAAAAAGGCATACTTCATGTTCGCTCACACAAGTGGCCTGGGAGTGCCGTGCTTTTTGACAACGAGAGCACTGGTTCACCTGTGGCACGTATTGCTCTGGTCTTTGCATTCTTTGATTTAGGTAAACTTTATCCGGGATGTGTTCTCCTTCCGATGTTATCACCGCCACTGGCAATGGATGCCGTTTTGAGCCCAGTCTCTCTGCTTGGTTGATGTTGACATGGGGGTTTTCTTTCCTTATTTGTTGCAGAATTTCTTTGCTGCTCCATTGCAGGTTGACTCTTCGGATCACCCAGCGTCTTACATTCTGGAAGATTGTAGCCGTCACAGTTATCTCCTCTGATAGTCGGAGTTCTTTCTTGCCGTTGTGTTGGATGTCATCCAGCATGTCTGAGGTGCGGTTGGTTCTGTTTAGTGAAGCTATCACTCCTTCTCGAGTTCTTCTAATCTTTGCGACTGCCCTCTTGCCTAATATGATCTCCAGCATATTGATCAATGTTAGCGTTGCCAGTGTAGTGATTGCTGTCCGGCCCGAGCTGGTCTGTCGTAGAAATATTGTGGCAGGAAATTCATAACTGCCTGTCTTTCGTCGATCTGGAGATGTTTGTGGAGTTGGCTGTGTCGGTTCAGGTGACGCTGGAACGTCATTTAGGGCCTCACTGGTAGTCGGGGCGTCTTCCTGTGATCCGGTAGTAACTGTCTGCGTCTTCCTGGCTGCCGAGTTAGATCGGGTAGATCGGTCAGTGAGTTGTTTCCTCTGTCCGTTGCGCTTTCCGTTGGGTTTGTTTCTCCGAGACATGGTGCTTGCGGAGAGGGCCTGTCGCTCTGGCAAATGCTTTGGTTCTGATGCTGTCTATCCTCACCAAGGACCAGCAGATATAGTATTATGTTATGTAGGTTTCAATCCTATCTGATGACAATTGCGGAGAAGTCCTCTCGCTCTGCCTATCCTCAAAGGGACCAGCATG
>CAJHNH020001846.1:0-20000 GCA_905116865.2 Candidula unifasciata
TCAATGTCAACCATTACCACCATCAATGTCACCATTACCACATCAATGTCACATTACCACCATCCAATGGCACCCTTACAACCATCACCCATTACCAATCATCACCATCACCATCAATGTCACATTACCACCATACCACCATCAATGTCAACATTACCAACCACCAACTCCCTGTCACCATTTACCATCAATGTCTCCATTACCACCATCAATGTCACCATTACCACCACCAATGTCACCACCATGTACCACCATCAATGTCACCATTACCACCATCAATGTCACCATTACCACCATCAATGTCACCATTACCACCATCAATGTCACCATTACCACCATCAATGTCACCATTACCACCATCAATGTCACAACTACCACCATCAATGTCACCATTACCACCATCAATGTCACCATTACCACCATCAATGTCACCATTACCACCATCAATGTCACCATTACCACCATCAATGTCACCATTACCACCATCAATGTCACCATTACCACCATCAATGTCACCATTACCACCATCAATGTCACAATTACCACCATCAATGTCACCATTACCACCATCAATGTCACCATTACCACCATCAATGTCACCATTACCACCATCAATGTCACCATTACCACCACCATCAATGTCACCATTACCCATGTCAACCATCAATGTCACCATGTACTCCACCATCAATGTCACCATTACCCACCATCAATGTCACCATTCACCAATTACCACCATCAATGTCACCATTACCGCCATCATGTCACCATTACCCGCCATCAATGTCACCATACCACCATCAACCATTACCACCATCAATGTCACCATTACCACCATCAATGTCACCATTACCACCATCAATGTCACCATTTACCACCCATCAATGTCACCATTCACCAACCTCCAATGTCACCATTACCACCATCAATGTCACCACCATCAATGTACCATTACAACCATCAATGTCACCATTACCACCATCAATGTCACCATTACCGCCATCAATGTCACCATTACCGCCAACAATGTCACCATTACCACCATCAATGTCACCATTACACCATTCATGTCACATTACCATCAATGTCACCATTACCACCAATCAAATGTCACCATTACTGCCATCAATGTCACCATTACCACCATCATGTCCACCATTACCACCATCAATGTACACCATTACCGCCATCAATGTCACCATTACCACCATCAATGTCACCATTACCACCATCAATTCACCATACCACCATCAATGTCACCATTACCACCATCAATGTCACCATTACCACCATCAATGTCACCATTACCGCCATCAATGTCACCATTACCACCATCAATGTCACCATTACCACCATCAATGTCACCATTACCACCATCAATGTCACCATACCACCATCAATGTCACCATTACCACCATCAATGTCACCATTACCACCATCAATGTCACCATTACCACCATCAATGTCACCATTACCACCATCAATGTCACCATTACCACCATCAATGTCCACCATTACCACCATCAATGTCACCATTACCACCATCATGTCATCCATACCACCATCAATGTCCACTACATTACCACCATCAATGTCACCATTACCGCCATCAATGTCACCATTACCACCATCAATGTCACCATTACCACCATCAATGTCACCATTACCACCATCAATGTCACCATTACCACCATCAATGTCACCATTACCACCATCAATGTCTCCATTACCACCATCAATGTCACCATTACCGCCAACAATGTCACCATTACCACCATCAATGTCACCATTACCACCATCAATGTCACCATTACCACCATCAATGTCACCATTACCACCATCAATGTCACCATTACCACCATCAATGTCACCATTACCACCATCAATGTCACCATTACCACCATCAATGTCACCATTACCACCATCAATGTCACCATTACCACCATCAATGTCACCATTTACCATCAAGGACCATCAATGTCACCATTACCACCATCAATGTCACCATTACCACCATCAATGTCACCATTACCACCATCAATGTCACCATTACCACCATCAATGTCACCATTACCACCATCATTGTCACCATTACCACCATCAATGTCACCATTACCACCATCAATGTCACCATTACCACCATCAATGTCACCATTACCACCATCAATGTCACCATTACCACATCAATGTCACCATACCACCATCATGTCACCATTACCACCATCAATGTCACCATTACCACCATCAATGTCACAATACCATTACCACCATCAATGTCACCATTACCACCATCAATGTCACCATTACCATCAATGTCACCATTTACCACCATCAATGTCACCATACCACCATCAATGTCACCATTACCACCATCAATGTCACCATTACCACCATCAATGTCACCATTACCACCACCACCATTACCACCAATGTCACCATTCACCATCAATGTCACACCATTACCACCATCAATGTCACCATTACCACCATCAATGTCACCATTACCACCATCAATGTCACCATTACCACCATCAATGTCACCATTACCACCATCAATGTCACCATTACCACCATCAATGTCACCATTACCACCATCAATGTCACCATTACCACCATCAATGTCACATTACATTATTACCACCATCAATGTCACCATTACCACCATCAATGTCACCATTTATCAATGTCACCACCATCAATGTCACCATTACCACCATCAATGTCACCCATTACCACCATCAAATGTCACCATTACCACCATCAATGTCACCATTACCACCATCAATGTCACCATTACCACCATCAATGTCACCATTACCACCATCAATGTCACCATTACCACCATCAATGTCACCATTACCACCATCAATGTCACAATTACTGCCATCAATGTCACCATTACCATCATTAATGTCACCATTACCACCATCAATGTCACCATTACCACCATCAATGTCACCATTACCACCATCAATGTCACCATTACCACCATCAATGTCACCATTACCACCATCAATGTCACCATTACCACGCATCAATGTCACCATTACCACACATCATCATGTCACCATTACCACCATCAATGTCACCATTACCACCATCAATGTCACAACTACTGCCATCAATGTCACCATTACCACCATCAATGTCACCATTACTACCATCAATGTCACCATTACCACCATCAATGTCACCATTACCACCATCAATGTCACCATTACCACCATCAAATGTCACCATTACCACCATCATTATTGTCACCATTACCACCATCAATGTCAATTACCACCATCAATGTCACCATTACCACCATCAATGTCACCATTACCACCATCAATGTCACCATTACCACCATCAATGTCACCATTACCACCATCATGTACCATTACCACCATCAATGTCACCATTACCACCATCAATGTCACCATTACCACAATGTCACCATTACCACCATCAATGTCACCATTACCACCATCAATGTCACCATTACCACAATATCAATGTCACCATTACCACCATCAATGTCACCATTACCACCATCCAATGTCACCATTACCACCATCAATGTCACCATTACCACCATCAATGTCACCATTTACCACCATCAATGTCACCATTACCACCATCAATGTCACCATTACCACATCAATGGCACCATTATGTCAATGTCACCATTACCACCATCAATGTCACCATTACCACCATCAATGTCACCATTAACATCAATGTCACCATTACCACCATCAATGTCACCATTACCACCATCAATGTCACCATTACCACCATCAATGTCACCATTACCACCATCAATGTCACCATTACCACCATCAATGTCAACCATTACCACCATCAATGTCACCATTACCACCATCAATGTCACCATTACCACCATCAATGTCCACCATTACCACCATCAATGTCACCATTACGACAATCAATGTCACCATTACCACCATCACCATGTACCATCCATTGTCCATTACCATCAATGTCACCACCATTACCAATTACCATCAATGTCACCATTTACATCAACCATCAATGTCACCATTACCACCATCAATGTCACCATTACCACCATCACATTACCACCATCAATGTCACCATTACCACCATCAATGTCACCATTACACCATCAATATGTCACCATTACACCATCAATCACCATTACCACCATCAATGTTCACCATTATGTCACCATTACCACCATCAATGTCACCATTACCACCATCATTACCACCATCAATGTCACCATTACCACCATCAATGTCACCATTACCACCATCAATGTCACCATTACCACCATCAATGTCACCATTACCACCATCAATGTCACCATTACCACCATCAATGTCACCATTACCGCCATCAATGTCACCATTACCAATGTCACCATTACCACCATCAATGTCACCATTACCACCATCAATGTCACCATTACCACCATCAATGTCACCATTACCACCATCAATGTCACCATTACCACCATCAATGTCACCATTACCGCCATCAATGTCACCATTACCACCATCAATGTCACCATTACCACCATCAATGTCACCATTACCACCATCAATGTCACCATTACCACCATCAATGTCACCATTACCACCATCAATGTCACCATTACCACCATCAATGTCACCATTACCACCATCAATGTCACCATTACCACCATCAATGTCACCATTACCACCATCAATGTCACCATTACCACCATCAATGTCACACCATTCACCATCAATGTTACCCATCAATGTCACCATTACCATCAATGTCATACCAATGTCACCATTACCGCCATCAATGTCACCATTACCACCATCAATGTCACCATTACCACCATCAATGTCACCATTACCACCATCAATGTCACCATTACCACCATCAATGTCACCATTACCACCATCAATGTCACCATTACCACCATCAATACCACCATCAATGTCACCATTACCACCATCAATGTCACCATTACCACCATCAATGTCACCATTACCACCATCAATGTCACCATTACCACCAACAATGTCACCATTACCACCATCAATGTCACCATTACCACCATCAATGTCACCATTACCAATGTCACCATTACCACCATCAATGTCACCATTACCACCATCAATGTCACCATTACCACCATCAATGTCACCATTACCACCATCAATGTCACCATTACCACCATCAATGTCACCATTACCACCATCAATGTCACCATTACCACCATCAATGTCACCATTACCACCATCAATGTCACCATTACCACCATCAATGTCACCATTACCACCATCAATGTCACCATTACCACCATCAATGTCACCATTACCACCATCAATGTCTCCATTACTGCCATCAATGTCACAACTACCACAATCAATGTCACCATTAAAAATGTCACCATTACCACCATCAATGTCACCATTACCACCATCAATGTCACCATTACCACCATCAATGTCACCATTACCACCATCAATGTCACCATTACCACCATCAATGTCACCATTACCACCATCAATGTCACCATTACCACCATCAATGTCACCATTACCACCATCAATGTCACCATTACCACCATCAATGTGTCACATCATTACCATTACACCATCAAATGTACCACCATCATGTACCACCATCAATGTCACCATTACCACCATCAATGTCACCATTACCACCATCAATGTCACCATTACCACCATCAATGTCACCATTACCACCATCAATGTCACCATTACCACCATCAATATCACCATTACCGCCATCAATGTCACCATTACCACCATCAATGTCACCATTACCACCATCAATGTCACCATTACCACCATCAATGTCACCATTACCACCATCAATGTCACCATTACCGCCATCAATGTCACCATTACCACCATCAATGTCACCATTACCGCCATCAATGTCACCATTACCGCCATCAATGTCACCATTACCGCCATCAATGTCACCATTACCGCCATCAATGTCACCATTACCGCCATCAATGTCACCATTACCACCATCAATGTCACCATTACCACCATCAATGTCACCATTACCGCCATCAAATGTCATTACCACCATCAATGTCACCATTACCACCATCAATCAATGTCACCATTACCACCATCAATGTCACCATTACCACCATCAATGTCACCATTACCACCATCAATGTCACCATTACCGCCATCAATGTCACAACTACCACCATCAATGTCACCATTACCACTATCAATGTCACCATTACCAATGTCACCATTACCACCACCAATGTCACCATTACCGCCATCAATGTCACCATTACCACCATCAATGTCACCATTACCACCATCAATGTCACCATTACCACCATCAACGTCACCATCACCATCGAAATCAGAGCATCATTTTAACCATAGTAATCGCAACATTTTTAAAACAATCCTCATCAATAAGAGGTTTGAGCAAGGGATCAACATCATGGCACAAGGGTAGTAACCAATAAGTTCTCCGTTCTTTTTCTGACTGAGTGAGTCTGCAGAAGCTCAGCACAGTGCACAGGCTCTGTAGCACCGGCGAGAATCTTGAAAAAACTTTGGGTAGATTTTTAACTCAAAATTTTTGCCTTGGCAGAACCGTTCGGCTACTCCTTTCGATTTCCACCTGCCAAGGATTTTTTTTTTTTACATGCACAACAATGCACACAGGCGTCTGATCTCACTACCCAGAGACCAGGGGAATTATTATTAGTCCAAGTGCACTTGAAAAAAATCCCAGCCCTTACCTGGGATTGAACCAGGAACCTTTAGCACTCGAGGCGGACACCATGCCTCGAGACTACCCAGCTCCTTAACTAACCAGTGATGCCCCTACCCTCCCACAGCGCCAGCTCAGCCAGGTGGCCCACATGTCCCAGCAACTGACCAAGATGAGGCGGCGAATCCGCAGGAAGGTCATCACGCCACACGGAGAAGAGATCATCTGTAACGTCATCCCTGCCTTGACCAGACAAAAGAGCGAAGACCTACTACTGATAGAAGAAGACAGGCAACAACTAGAACTGGCCGAACAGACAGACACAGGTAGGGTATATCCTTTAGTTTACTGAGTCACTTTCACGATTCACTTCCAAAATAGGACTGGTACTCTGCGTGTTTCTGATGCAAAGTATACCGCCCCCCTCCCCAACTACTACAATATATATATGGATCACGCAGACATTGTCATTGCCCTTAGAGAGATAAGACGTTCTGAGGATTTTGGAAGCAACGTGTCCACATCGCTGCTAAGAATACGAGAATTGGGAGTCAAGATCAGCACAGCCAAGCATGAGAAGCACACCTGACGTACACAAAGTCTTATTAACCAACATCGGACTGGCACTATTAACGGCACGACGCTAATAAAAATGTTGAGATCGGAATCTGAGCGCCTATGGATGTGTCCGGAGGGATGTGAAAATAATCTAACTCATAACTCATAACTCAATGTTTGAAGTAAGAGTAGCTAACATATCGACTGACTGGGATCTCTTTCTCTCTCTCTCTCTCTCTCTCTCTCTCTCTCTCTCTCTCTCTCTCTCTCTCTCTCTCTCTCTCTCTCTCTCTCTCTCCGTATGTGTATGTGTGTGTGTGCGTTTGTGTTTGTATCCTCTTCATGTTCCCTTTGACGTCAGAGTTAGGTTTAAGAAAGTCAACATCACAATGATTCAAGTGTTTACATAAACATATGCATCAGAGGAAGGTGACATTCCAAACGAAATTCAACATTTGTATAACGGTTTAGAGCAGAACTAAACAGCACTAAGTGTCTGTGGTTCAGCCCCAGCAACGTCATCATATAATTCACTAGTCGTCCTAATTTGGGATGCAATTTTTTTCGTTATTTGAAGCCCCACCCTGGCTTTTGCCGGAGTCCCTGAATATAGCCGGGCCATAAATATATCGCCTAACAGCTGAAAGGGATTTCTGGGACCTCTCCACGGGTGATCCGCATCCGCAAGGTGGCACTTTGTGCGTCTTTATCGCTTGTGTGATGTCCTGGTGTGGGGTACAACTACCTACCTACCAGCAAGGAAAAAAACTCAAAACTTTGAGTGTATATCTTCCCTGTGGCAACATAAGGATGGGGGTCGTGGACTATCTTGTAGTCATTCAACAAGAAAATATGGTATTTTGAGCTGAAATTCTATAGAAAGATTATCAGAATACTATGTAAAAAAAAAAAAAAAAAACACACACACACACACACACACAGAAATGCCGACATTCTAGAAGATGTTAATATCAAGGAAGATTTGCTGGTAAACAGCATCTTGTCTCAGAAACTCAAAGATGTTTACCATATCAAGCGCCACGGCGGACTGGAAACATTGTAGCAGAATGTCTAGTACCAGGATTGTGACCGGTACCATCAGTATTGGGACTCTGCGCTGGCTGCTGAAGATGAGGACGGAACACTCATGGGAATGCCCCGAGTGCTGTAATGTCAATTCTTGACTCATCTCAACTGTTGGCACATTAGGCATTCACAAATGACTTCCAGTATTGTCAGTCTGTGTCTTTTGTTCCCGTGGGTTTCCATGACAGTTTATGCAAATTTATTTCCCTTTCTACTATCTATCTCTATGTGTTTTACCATTGTCCATGTTTGATTTTTCCCATTAACTGTCCAAAATATAAACAGTTAAAATGTCAGCCAGCTGTTCATATTTGGGTCTGTTTTCTTGTTTTGGGGATCCACTATGGTCTACCGGCTAGACGTTCGGCTATGGATCGGAAGGTCTTAGGTTCAGATCCTGGCGAAGACCGGATTTTTTTCCCTCCATAAATGACCTTGTCTTCCAGGTCGACCCAGCTCTAAGTGGGTACCAGGTACAGTCCTGGGAAGTAAAGGCGGCCGGCGTGATGCTGACCACATCACCCCCCCCCCCCCCGCCCCTAAGCAAGGAAATAAAAGTCAAAACTTTGAGTGTACATCTTCACCGTAGCAACATAAGGATGGGAGTCGTGGACTATCTCCCGGTCATTAAAAAAGAAAACAAGGATTTTGAGCTGCAATTCTACAGCAAGATTGATCAGAATACTATGGACAAAAAAAAACAAAAACAAAAGAAGAAATGCCGACATTCTAGAAGATGTTAATATCAAGGAAGATTTGCTGGTAAACAGCATCTACTTACTTACTTACTTAGTCGCTCCTCTTCTACCTTGGGGTGTAGAGGTTTGCCAGAGAGATCGCCAGACGTCTCTATCAGCAGTCTTCTTTCTGGCTTTGTTCCATTCCAGTCCTCTGTCAGTTAGGGACTGTCGGATGTTGTCTTCCCAGCGCACCCTGGGTCGTCCCGGAGGTCTGGTTCCCTGGTTCTTAGCCTCCCATGCTTGCCATGGTGGCCGATTTTCTCCCATTCTGCATACATGTCCAAACCATCGTAACTGTGACTGATCTACTCGGGTTAGTAAGGGCTGGGTATCAAGATCTTGACGTATTGTCTGATTGCGGACTTTGTCCCTTCTTGTCACTAGGACCACCTTTCTCAGGTATCTCATTTCCGAGGTAAACAGCATCTTGTCTGAGAAATTCCAATCTGTTTACCACATCAAGCGCCGTGTGGGTCTAGCCCTATATACTCAATACGTCTGGAAAAGGGTTTTTCACTTTTACTTTCTTGTTCTGCAGAGACGGGCTTGCCCAGTGTCAAGCATTTGCAGAACGAGGTTTTCTTGAACTACGACAAAGACTATCATGACAACATTCATCCCAGTACACAAGAGGTTCAAGGAGACCAGCTTCACTCCTGGATCCTGAAACAGCAGGTCAAGAACAAGTCGACTCCGCCGACAATTGTTGTCACTCTCGATGACCAGTGTGTCGAATGTGACCAGTGTGTCGAATGTGACCAGTGTGTTGAGTGTGACGCGTGTGCTGTTACTGGCTTCAGTGACGTTAACCAAACTACAGATAGCCACAAAGACAGAAGTAACTCTGACAATTTCAAACAAGTGTTTTTGAATAAAGAAGAAACGGTCTTCCCATCCCCGACATGTGGGTTCCCAAAGATTTCTAGCCCTGTAAGTGGTGTACCTACTTCCCTTGATGGGGCTATTTTTACTACTGGTCTTCAAAAAACTCAAAGTTATTCTCCAGTACTTTCTGATAGCTTACCCACAAAAGCATCAGATGCGAATAGAAGCACTGAAAGTCCTTTGTCTATCCTACAGGACGCTGACATCTCTGATCGTGAGTCACAGAAGCTAGAAGCGCATAAGAAACAATGCATATCACCAGCTAACTCAGATATAATACGGAGCCTATCTGCTGATAATGCCTTCCTACAAAAAGGGTCACGTTTCAGCAGTCACAATATCAAACCAGTTGCTGTGGAAACCACGTCTGCGAAAGAAACTCTATATTCATCTTCTGCTGGTGAAAACGATAAAAATGGATGTCAAAAGAAATACACAAACATCAACGCTCTCTGCTCTCCCAGTGTGAATCGTAACGTACCACTTCCTGATTTCTCTTTACTTCAGATTTCGCCAAGTAAAGAGGAATGTGGGGACATTGGATCGTTTGAAAGTTCTAGGCAGGATCAGATATACAGCTCCGGTGTAGTTAATTCTGCAAACCCTACAGGTGCTGGATTATGGAGTTCTCTGGAATGCAGCACTGACCACAGTTTTTAGGTGAATAACTCTGGCTTACACCCAGGTGATAATATCATTAACACGATCTATGATAGTAGCGTGTCACAAGTAGACTACCGTCAATGCGGGGTTGTGGCTAAAGTAGCTGACATGACCTCGGTACAACACAAACAAGATATGAAAAAAACCTTGCAAAACCAAGATTTCGGTAAACCACGTGAAGACGTCAGTAAACATGCCAGTTGGGCTTCTAATGTTAGAAGTGGGGTGCAAACTCCACACTTTAGTGGACTGTGTATGTCGTCATCGTTTGACGCCGATGTCTTCAAATGTGATGCCGATGTTAAATCTCCCTTACATCAGAATGGGAATGCTGTAGGGAAGCTGACACAATCTATGTCGGATCCACACAGAGCTGGCAATTTCGAGGGGAAAGTGTCACCAGGGGTGATCTTGGCAGATTCTTTGGTAAGTTTAGACAAACCAGAACTAGAGATGTTCTTTGCAAGACCTGAAGCATGCCCTAAACTGGAGACTGGTTACAAGGAATTAGACAGGAACCAGTATAAGATTGAAATATTAAACAGTAGCGGCTTAAGCAGGCCATACGTCTGTTTCAAAGATAGTGTAATTAAGGACAAGACCAAGACACGAGTATCTACGGAATCTAATCTTGTCACTGACAGTCCGCGTGAAATCATTGAGGAACAAAGGGTCAGTAATAGCAGGAGTGACGATACAACATTAATGAGCGCACCGTCAGGAGATGGACGTCCTAAATCAGATAAACGAAGTATCTCTCAAACTGACAGAATAAGTAGCTTTGATGGGCGTGTTGCACTTAGTCACTCAGATCCGGCCAATGGTGAGGAGATGTGCTCGGACGACGATGAGATTCTGCAGATTGTAATTGAGCCAAGGAGAAATCATTCTCACAACGAAGATAACATTGGCAACAATGAGTATACAACACGAGACATACAGGCCAACGATAACTTACCCGTCCTGGAAAACCATAACAAATATCTCACAGTCTTGGAAGGCACGTCACAGGTTCTGTGTGACAACACTGACGAGCAGCTGACTCGCGAGCAGATGGAAGAAATCAACAGAGTTTCGCCATTCTCCGATATGTCTAAAATTTCCGGAAACAGCGACTGGTCTGACAATGACGATGCTGCGCGTCGATTTTCAGAAAGTCAAAAGTCTAAATTCACAACTGGTAGGTATTTCCTAAAAGGGGACTGGTCACCGCAGTTTGTGGAGCTCAACTACCAAGGGGGGATGAGATCGCGTCGACGTTCTTCTACCAGAAGCGTGCGCAGTCTGTCTCCATCAAACTGCTCTCACAGAACCAAGCGTAGTATAACTTCGCTGCTGGATGGTGGACGTGCAGACATTGACCGAATCAGTTCATCGTTGAACATCGGAAAATCCGATCACAACAAAGGTAAGGACGACACTGAAAGTCCAGCTGAAATTCCTTCGCTGGTCATAAGTCCAAGAAAGACGACTGATACTGAGCTGCACCTGCACAAGAAAATGGACAATAGACATAAAGCAACATCTAAACATTGTGCTACTGACAATAATAAATCAAATACAAAAGTCGAAACTATAAATTACGATGGCCGTAAACTATATCTCAGACGAAGACGGAAACCTGTGTACGTTCACGAAAACCCATCTCAAACACAATCTGGCAAAGACGATTTAACTGACAATGTCACGTCGCACTTAGCTCAAAAATTCGATCATATCAAACCCCAGCCTCGGCAGAAAAACATAGCCGAGACGTCTAAGATGGATTTGTTATGGCCCGATTTATCCCAGTGCATACCCGTTGACAACTGGTCATCGTTGAACAACAGCTGGCTGAGTGAACAGTATGCATATAGCAGGTGTTTCTCTGAGGATTACTGTCAGTGGCGTGATGATTCGAATCCCTCACATGATCTGTATCAAATGCCTCAGTACTTTACTGAAACCTTCAAAGAACGCACCCTAACCCCGACTAAATACCGCCAAAAGAAACAGCCTTCCAGATGTGCCCAAAATAAACAAGGACAAGAAGATACTACTACAACTAAAGTTTCCTTCTATGAGACAGAAAATCGTCAACATGAGTGGCAAGAGACTGATGACAATGATTCATGTTTCAAAGACTCAGTTTCAAATCAATTAGTGCATACATATGGGGATAGGTTTCTGACGCCAACGAAATTCAGGCGACAGAAAGGGGCTACTGCCAAGTGCAAGGATAAGCCACAGATGAAGGTTCATTGTCAACATGATTCAGATTTCTCAGATACTCTAACACGACGACCAGACTTAAAAGAAGCTCAACGGTTTCCCTATGGGAATCGGCACACTGGAACACAGCAGAAACAAGGACAGGCGTTTAGAAAAAGTACCAGCCACAGTGGAGATGCGATTCTAAATGTAAAGCAACCACACTCGTATCAAGATTCAGGTGCTGGTCAAATTCCAATCATCCATACCCATGACAACCGCGTGCACAAATACAGTGAGATGAGAAGAAACATGAGAAATATCTGCTGTACTGAAAACGTACAAGGAAAACTTTATGAGGACTTTGACGGTCAGCCTTGTTCGTGTAGTTTATGTTTAGATCATTCACAAGATCTGCATCGAAGCAACGATGTTATAGAAACACGATGTCAGATGGCCGAAACAAAGAAGACAACAGAGACTACAAAAAGAAACATAAAACGCATCAACATAGGTGTACGTGATCCTGAAATCACAAACAACCACTTTGAAAGCGGGTTCTCCTTTTGCAATTCGGAAGCTTTACATTTTCCCATTGAGACAAGCAAGGGAAATTGTCTGCGCCACCCGCTACAAGGACAGCTGGAGCACCCGGGACAAAATATTATTATCTCTGGTAAGACAAGCCTGGAAGGTTCTTTTCACCGAACACACAGCGAACATCTCAATAGCGCACGACACGATTATCTAAATTCTAGCCACAGCCTGGAAAAAGATCCTCTTCAGCCACACGGAGAACATCAGATGAATCCAGGGCAAGATTATATTTTCTCAAGTGAGACAAGTCTGGAAGATTCTCTACACCAGTTACAACGTCCAGGTCATCAGATCAATCCAGCGCAAGATTATATTTTCTCAAGTGAGACAAGTCTGGAAGATTCTCTCCACCAGTCACAACGTCCAGGTCATCAGAAGAATCCAGGGCAACATTATATTTTCTCAAGTGAGACAAGTCTGGAAGATTCTCTCCACCAGTCACAACGTCCAGGTCATCAGAAGAATCCAGAGCAAGATTTTGTGTACTCTAGTGAGGCAAGTCTAGAAAGTCAACTTCTCCTACCACGTCGAAGACCTCAGCAGAGCCCAACACAAGATCCTCTATACTGCAGCAAGACAAGCTTGGGGAATTCTCTTCGCCGGCTACACGGAGAACATCAGAACAACGCGAGACAAGTTTCTCAGCTCTGTAGGGAGACAAGCCTAGAAAATAGTGTTTTGCAGCTGCAACGAGGACAGCAGAAGAATTTAAGACCAGATTCTCTGTTCTTTAGCGACATGCGTGACACACAACATCTACCACAGTTCCAAATACCCCACTGTCGTGAATGTGTAATGCCTCACCACCATGACCATGAAACCGACGACCGACACGACGACTACCAACAAGAATTCACCAATGAATCTTCCCACCGGTCAGCAACAGCGACACAGCAGCGGAGTCCTGATCTGTCCCGTGTGGGGGACAAGTTTGACGGCCATCTCCTTGAAGGCGAACCACAACAAAAGTATCGTGATCTGCGGGAAGAACAGCAGGAACACACTCTGGAGTGGCAAGAACAATCGAACGAAGGCACAGCTGGCTACACTAAAGACAGTCACAGGTTTGGGGTGAGCAGACAGTGGACGGTTGAAACGATGGACAGCGGCATTACGGAGGGGGGATCAGTCAACTCCTCGCAACTATCCTACACAGAAACAGCTGATAACTGCCATCTCCAAGGAGCTGATGATGAGCACTTACAGATGCACTTCTTTTTAGCTATGTCGTGATTATATAATAAATGAACAGATGGAATGGCTGTGAATAAAACCAGAAGAGATCGGGTGAGAAACGACTTGAGCACAAGAACTGTTGGAACAACACCCATCGTCATATTGATTAAGAAACAAAGAACGAAATGGTTTGGCCATCAAAAAAGAATGAAAACAATGATGCCAGCAGCAAGAGCGTGCAACCTAAAAAATCGAAACATCAAGAGGCAGAGGAAGAACGAGAAGAACGTGGATTGAAGTAGTCAATGACACCTTGAAACCGCATAACATCACGGCATATCAAGCAACTGAGCGGGCCCTGGCTCGGTTGCCGATCGTTCGATGAACTGCGACGCCTAGCGGCATAAGCAGATATTGACAAAAGAAGAAGAAGAGGCGACCATATAACCTAATTTTCCTTTCGGTGTTCAGAGAAGAAGAAAAAAGAAGAGAGAGAGAGAGAGAGAGAGAGAGAGAGAGAGAGAGAGAGAGAGAGAGAGAGAGAGACGGACAGGCGAGCAGACAGAAAAAAAGACACATAGATAGCACATGGCAGGCTATCTCAAAGCAGATGAGTGGTAACAAAGCTAACATTGCTTAGAACGTGTATCATTGGTAGAGTGGCCGGTTCGATTCCCTCCGTGGGCAGACAGATGAAGTGAAAATACCACATCACGAGGTAACGTTTCCCGTGGTCTCTCTCTCTCTCTCTCTCTCTCTCTCTCTCTCTCTCTCTCTCTCTCTCTCTCTGTGTGTGTGTGTGTGTGTCTGTCTGTCTGTCTGTCTGTCTGTCTGTCTGTCTGTCTGTCTGTCTGTCTGTCTGTCTGTCTGTCTCATTCTCCCTGCCATTTCCTTCTTCCCCTCTCGATCTCTCACTCACACACCTAGAGGGGAATGAGTGCAGCATCTATGTATCTCCTCCCACGCCAACACACATCCCAGATTGACTTCTTCCCCTCTCGATCAGCCAGTGCCCCTTTTGCATTTCCTGCCAAAATTAGAGGTTCAAGTACTGAATGATACCACTGGTGGGCTCTATCAAACTTTCAATTCAGACATTTTGCGAAACAGCGAGTCCGACAACCAAATGTGAACCATTTCTTTCTGAATTCCTCGCGTGCAAAACGCGACTCAAAACACTGTTGCTTACAGAGGCCAGGATTCTCCGTGCAATAATTCATTGTCATTCTTCTCAGCGTGGTAAATACGATATCATCAATAGTGCCCTTACCTTATCACGTCCTCAGAAGTTAAACAGTCTCTGATATACCATCGCTTTCTTGAAGATATCGCTTCATCTAAACCAGAGGTTCTCAAACTATTGTGAGCCGATTCTCCTCGATGATCAGGTTATATAGGACTTCAGTGGGTTTTTTTTTAATCATCCTGCATCTATCTCTTCAGGTGCGTTAATATCAAGTTTACGCCAACATATAATGCAGCACACAGCATGAATCTTTTCCCACTGAATAACACAAACCACATTTGTTTTCTCTAGTTACACTGCACAGATTACCAGTGGAAGTCTATCTGAACAGGTGATTACTACGGATGTCGGAGAGTAGCCTCAAGTCTTTACATTTCCAGCATTTCTATAATATTTGACATTCCATCTCTTGTCACAAAACAAAGACATCCCTTTATCTATACCTCCACAACATGTCTATAGCTCTCCAATGTTTGTTAAACAACTGACATCCCATCTCTTGTCACAGAGACATCACTTTATCTATACCTCCACAACATGTCTATAGCTCTCCAACGTTTGTATAACAACTGACATTCCATTTCTTGTCACAAAACAAAGACATCACTTTATCTGTAACTCCCCAACATGTCTATAACTCTCGAACGTTTGTTTAACAACTGACATTCCATCTCTTCTCAAAGAGACATCACTTTATCTACACCTCCCTAACGTGTTTATACCTCTCTAACGTGTGTATAATAAGTGACATTCCATCTCTTGTCACAAAACAAAGACATCACTTTATCTATACCTCCCTAAAATGTCTATACCTCTCCAACGTTTGTATAATAACTGGCATTCCATCTCTTCTCACAAAACAAAGACACAAAGACATCACTCCGTGTATACCTCCCCAACATGTCTATACTTCTCCAACTGGCATTCCATCTCTTGTCACAGAGAAATCACTTTATCTATACCTCCCCAACGTGTCTATATCTCTCCAACGTTTGTATAACAACTGACATTCCATCTCTTCTCACAGAGAAATCACTTTATCTATACCTCCTCAACGTGTCTATATCTCTCCAACGTTTGTATAACAACTGACATTCCATCTCTTCTCACAGAGAATTCACTTTATCTATACCTCCACAACGTGTCTATATCTCTCCAACGTTTGTATAACAACTGACATTCCATCTCTTCTCACAGAGAAATCACTTTATCTAAACCTCCCCAACGTGTCTATACCTCTCTAACGTGTGTATAATAACTGGCATTCCATCTCTTGTCACAAAACAAAGACATCACTTTATCTGTACCTCCCCAACATGTCTATACTTCTCAAACGTTTGTGTGGAAATCACTTATCCTATCGAGGGGAAAACGGGTAGTTTCTTATCCTTTAGAGTACGCTGTAGAACCAATCCGATCGTTGACTGGCTCTTCGTGATTGTTCTAGGCAACTTTACGTTTTACAGTTTGCCACTTTTACTTGACGATCGGCTCTTGACATCACAGTCAAAAACAAGGCAGGGCGACTTGTTGCCAAATTGTCCGCAGCTGGGATAGAACCGGGTACCTCGGATTTACAGGCCGGATTTGCCGGCATACCTACTATCATCACCTCTTTAACATTTCTATAATAAGTTACATTCCATCGCTCCGTATCACTTCACTTAGACCACTCGTGTAATTTTGTCATAACTAACAGTCCAGATCTTGTCTCAAAGATATCACTTCACGTTGATTTCCTACCATCTGATTTGCTTTTACAAGTGATCTGAAAAAAAAAAGTAAAGATCCTTTTTTTTTACGCCTTTCGACGCATCTGGTATTTGGGTAGAGCTCCCATATTTGTTCAGACCATTGACATTAGGTGGGTAATGTGGTCAATATTACGCCGGCAGTCTCTTCTTCCCCAGGACAGTCCATCCTGATACCCATTTCAGGCTGGGTCGACCTGCGACGCCCCATATCACGATAAAAATCCACGCAGCCATCATGTGGGTTTCGATCGCGGTACGTTTTACAAGTGATCTACCCTCACTAAATGTTCCCCACAGGCACACCTCTCACTTTTGCCACCCTTACAGTTCTCTTTCACCGGTTATTTCATTCATGTTTATGACCCTCCATGTTATGTCATAGTGCCTTTCCTCCGTTTTCTTAACTGTGTAATAAAGGTACTCTTATATCCATAGTATACTGTCTTTTTTTTTATTTTTTATTATTATTATGGTTTTTACATGCTCCGAAAAAAAATGAGACAGTCTCACCAAAGCAGATGACACCAGTAAAGTGATAAGGAAACAGACAAGAGATAACACCAGTAAATTGATAAGGAAAAAGAACGAGAGATAACACCAGTAAAGTGATAAGGAGAAAGACTTGAGAGATAACACCAGTAAAGTGATAAGGAGAAAGACTTGAGAGATAACACCAGTATAGTGATAAGGAGAAAGACTTGAGAGATAACACCAGTAAAGTGATAAGGAAAAAGACGAGAGATAACACCAGTAAAGTGATAAAGAGAACGACTTGAGAGATAACAAAAGAGAAACTCTACAACAACATGATGTGTCTCTGGATGGTCAAGGCGGCCAGAGCGACCAGCAACAGAACCTTTTATCCACACTTACAGCCAAAGCGGTAAAAGGGGAAGTGATGACAGAAAAAAAAAGAAGGAGGTGGAGGAGGAGGAAGAGGTGGAGGAGGAGAAGGAGAAGAAAAAGAAAAAGCGGACGAAGAAGAAGAGGGTGAAGGAGATGGGGAATAATAATAATAATAATAATAATAATAATAATAATAATAATGCATGTTACAAGGCAGAGAAGACTAGATAACTTGATGATGACTGGCAAGATTGTTGGCCGAAGACTTGAGGGGGGAGGGGAAGTGGGGGAGGGGGGGGGGGGTTGAAAAAAAATTTAGAAGTAAACTGAGATAAATATCCTAATTGTTTGGCCACTTGGGTGGGAGGGACAAAAGCCACTGACCTGATCATGTTTCTGGGTGATCCTGTACGGTGGCGATCAACGACTGCCTTCGCTAATGACCACAGCACATGATGATGGTAGTAGCAATGATGATGACGACGATGATGATGACGACGATGATGATGACGACGATGATGATGACGACGGTGACATACTGGGACAACACTGTCACCGTCTCAAGCTCTTACCCTGACAGGCCACAGAGAAAACATTGTTGTGGGGGTTCAGAGCCCTAACCTTCTAGGACAATATAAGGTACCCATTTTAGGATGGGTCGACAGGTTGGAAAGGGGATGGGGGGAACCGCCTCGATGTGGACTTCTTTCTTCTCCTTCTTCGTTTATTCCTGGACATTACACTCAGTTACAACAAGGTTGTCATACATGCGCCTCATGGCCGACAGATCTGACTTCTACAGCCATTTACTGCCAGGGACAGCCTTCCCGGTGATGAGGATTCGAAGCCAAAACCTTTGGGTCGACAGGCTAGCTTCTAGTTACTACACCACCCCACGCGTACAATACATGATATGAAACCGCCCCGGCTCCCTATGTAGGATAGGCGGGGTAGAACGTTTGGTTTCGAAGATATTTTTGCTTCTGATAGCGTCTTGCTAATGCATTTTTCCCATAATAGCCGGAAGTCTACGGTTAGGCTACTGAGTTTGCTGCTTGATAAAGCACTGTGAGCTGTGTTTTCGTGGTGAATGCCTCTAATTTGTGCAGCGTTTATGTTATGGTATTCAATATGGCGGGTAGCCAGTTTAAGTGTGCGCTTGCAAAATACCTTATGTAATATTTTTGCGTGTGTATGGTCAGGTTATCGTGACAGACTACTTCCATCGACGACAAACTGCATTTCTTGAGGCGACTGTTGGCTTTGGCACCTCTTTCAAACGCCTTATGCATTTAATACGTGCGCATATTTCTGAATTGTGCTGTGACCTGTTGCTTGTTCACCAATTTTCCAAATGGGACAATGGGGGATATTTCATCTAATTTTCACTGTCACAAACACGGATCAATTTGAAACTACGACTACCGCTAGCCCCAAATCCCACACACTTACAACACAGGAAACAAAACATCCATGGCTCACACACACTTACAACACAAGAAACAAAACATCCAAGGCTCCCACACA
>CAJHNH020001846.1:25000-65000 GCA_905116865.2 Candidula unifasciata
TTATAAAAACCAATCGGCACTTGGTGAGTAATGTGGTCAGCAACACGCCTGTTGCCTTTACTTTCTATAACTGTACCTGGTACAGATTCAAGGCTGGGTCCACTTGTAGGTCAAGGTCATTTTTGGAAGAAAAAAAATCCGGCTTCGCCAAAACCTGAACCCACAACCTTCCGATCCGCAGGCGAGATTCTAGCCGCTACACCACGGTCACCTATAGCAGCTTACAATAAGTACAAAAGTAAAGGACGCTTTCACGCCATTAGGCGAAAAAAAGCATATAGGGCTTACAGCACGTGAAACAAAACAGCAACTCTTTAAGTAATGTTTCTTGCAAAGAAAATACTCACTTATCTCTCTTTGACAATTGCAATGGCTTGTGTGCACCGTTCCATCTTTCCAGATACATAGGTATCTCGACTTTTGAACTTGCGTTCCTGAATGTGGTTCCCATCTCCAAAACACATGTTCCTATTACAAATTATGGGAAATAAATCAATCCGTTGCCGGAAGAACTGCCTGGTTACCTGGATAGCTGTGCTATCAACTTGCCACATAAAGTTGAGTTTGCGTCTGTTAACTTTTTGTTGTTGAAACACTGGATTTTCAGTGTTATAAACTAACAGATCTCATAGGCGACAGGGTCGCCCACTCGCTGGTCGGTAGACGACCTCGTCGCCGGTGGGGACAGTACTTGGTGGCAAGCAGTGCTAAGCCATTTTATATCGTGCAAAAAAACATAAGTCACAATTATAACCTAAAGCTCCCCTTCGGTAATGCTGGGTAAATGTGACGAATTTATGCTGTTCACTGTAACCATGTCTTTTCATTCACAGCTTCCTGGACTCTTCTGGGTCACAGGTGTGTGAGTGAGTCTATTCTGGGTCATCTGTCTGTGTCAAGCGAGCCAACTGCGACTCAATACGTTGTCACAGAACGGCTAGGCAATGAACACCGACAAGCCGCAACATGGCACATCCTCGGTGGTGACCCCGAAACAACCTAGAATTAGCTCACTCGCCTATGCGCCAGAGCAGTCCAATGATTTATGACTAAAACAACGCACAGTGCGTAACCTAATTTAAACGTCACGGTTATCGTGAACAGTGCTGACGATTTCTTTTCTGAGCAAAGCAACTGAAAGGAACTAGCAGAGATATGATCTTTGATCACCACTGGTATTGGCCCACAAAACAGTAAAGTTTGTCTGTCTTTAATCGCCTTGTGTCGTGGCAAAGTCATTTCCACCTTTTCGCTGAACGTTCTCTTATACATCCCATCTCTCTAATGACATTAACTAAACCCATGCTTTCCCATTCTATCCAAACTCACAAACTGTTTTCAGTACTTTTTCTCGGCAAAGTAAAATACTCAACATTTAAAAACTATAAATGGTGGTCCAAAGAATTTTATGTATACGCCTGGCCAAATCAGAAGGAGCTGAAACCATAAAGGAAACATCAGAAATGAAAGGGCAGAAAAAACACAGTGGACAACAAGCGGTCTGACTTGGAGGAGGGAAGCATAAAGCCCAGAGACGGCGCAAATACCAGAACTTTAGCCTCGAAAGTGGCGCAAATAAACAGGACCACAAATATAGTCGGAGACTGTTGGCACTTTGCGGATATAGAGCCTTCATTAGGACATACACAAATGGAACAATACCACACAAATACATAAAGGTCTACTGGCAAGACATCGACTCGGCTGCTGTGAGATAATAAGCTACGTGATTGTCTGTATTTGTTTCTATGAATGTGCTCATAACGGCTCCATAGCCGCAACGTTTACGTCTTATTTGTGTTTGTTATGATGGACAGCTTGCTGATATACTTTTCGCTCGGTTTTACATCTTGGATATGAAAGTACACGGGATGAAAGAGCTGGCGAGAGACCGAGTTTCTTTCATGCAGACCATGATGAGAGTGACGTTCTGCAAAGGACCTGCTGCATGATGATGATGATGACTCGTTGAAAGAAGTAGAAAGACAAAAGAAAGACACATCAAACAACACAAAATTCGAAAGCTATAGTTTCCGTGCCGGGACTCGAACCTGTCACCTCCAAATGTCGAATGCGTATCGTTATGGAAACAAATGTACTAGGATAAGCAACGAACTAGACACTCCGAAAAAAAAAGGTGTCTCCATCAGCCATGTCTGTCGTACAGCCTGAAATCCACAAGTATGGAATACGGACAGAATCCGTTTTAAACCACTGAAATGGCACCATGTCTAAATTAGTAGACTTGTTTCCATGGCGAGGGACAAACACACACACACTCACACGCACGCACACACACACACACACTCACACGCACGCACACACATACGCACTCACACGCACGCACACACACACACACACACACACGCACGCACACACATACGCACACACAGAAAATCCCAGGCATGTTAACACGAACTTGGTGAAAAACACGCAGATAATTTAAAGTGTGAAATAACAAAATAAACTTCTTTTTCTTCCTCTTCTTGACGTTCGGTTTCGTGTACTCAGGTCAGGTGAGTTGCCTCTATGAACTCGCATGTCAGCTGCACAAAGAAACAACAACTGGTAATTTGGTGTCCCAATGTCAATGTGATAGCAGACAATGTTTTGGTTTATACAACGGATCGATATAACGAACTCCGTGGCACCGGCGAGGATCCTGAAAAATGTTGGGTAGAT
The DNA here is from genome assembly GCA_905116865.2 of Candidula unifasciata. Taxonomy (NCBI): domain Eukaryota; kingdom Metazoa; phylum Mollusca; class Gastropoda; order Stylommatophora; family Geomitridae; genus Candidula; species Candidula unifasciata. The sequence goes on from CAJHNH020001846.1 coordinate 27,683, forward strand.
TTTTACCTCTAAATTTTGCCCGGACAGCGTCGTTAGGCCCTTCTTTTCGATTTACAGCTGCTAAGGCATTTTTTACGTGCTCAACAATACACACGGGCGTCCGATCTTACTAGCCAGAGACCAGGGGGGAATTACTAGAAGTCCACGTGAAAACAGCCCAGCCTTCACCGGGGCTTGAACCCGGGACCTCCAGCAGTCAATGAGGACTGACACTGCTTTTTCTTGATGATATCTGCTATCTGCCACATCACGCTGATAGCGCTGTTTTTTTTTTTTTTTTTTTTTCATGACTGTTGAAGCTGAAAATCCTGAATTATGACAACTACACATGCACTCAACTTCAAAAGTGCTTGATACCCACACCCCTCTCTTTTTGAAAATGCTTACACTCCCACCCCACCCGTATGAGGGCCCCTCATGTTGGAGACTACTAGTCTAGTTCAAAGCCACGGTGGCTTCTTGTGCCAGACGTTGCGAATTTGTGCAAATCATTTGGTAATGAACTGGATTATACTGTACTATATTATGTGCGCACTCTCTCTCACACGCCTGTACGCAGATACGCACAAGCCTTTCTTCACACGCACGTATGTACAAACGCAAGCGCGCACGGCTTTTATATAACCATGCCTGGATTGCCCCCTAATCATCATTGACAACCCCTGAACCAGATGCATATAGCCAAAAGAAAGAAAAAAAAAAGGAAACGACAAGCAGACCCATGATAGCGTCAGGTGTTGACAAGGTGTGAGTCGACGTCCACCGCAACACAGCTATGAAACCAGCACACCTCAGCCCTCCGCGGACATCAACATGCCGCATTATGACTTTGGAATCTCCCTTCCTTTCTCGTCCTCGGCTTTACACGCAATCCTTGCTTGTTTTATAACCCTGTTTCAAAAGTACCCCTTCAGTTGTAAACGCGGCTCACCCGGTGACTGGTTGGAAGGCTGGAGCTGTAAATGTCCCTGCTTAGTGCAGCGGGTTCGATTATCAATCAGTGCAAGAAGATAAATGTTGGCTGTTAGAATCGATGCTTGTCGAATGTGGACTGGTTGACTTGATAACGCGGGTGATGTTAACGGGCGCAACTGTTGACTTTAACTACCGCGACTTGCAGTCGATCTGCTTGTCTGCGGGGATGGTCTATTTTCTTGACGGAATGATTTGTCCTTGAGGTAAATGTCTATCTTCTTGTAGAGACATTATATCTCTGTGTAGGGACGATCCAACTCTCTGTAAGGACATCGTATCTGTAGAGGGACGATTGTATTTCCTTGTGATGTCGATCTTTTTTGCTTGTGGGGATGATCTATCTCCTTGTTGGAATTATCTATCTCCCTGTGAGAATTATCTATTTCCTTGTGGGAATTATATAACTCATTGTGATGGCGATCTATTTCTTTGTCGAAATTATATGACTTTTTGTGATGGCGAGCTATCTCCTTGTGGGAATAATCTATTTCCCTGTGGGAATGTGTGTGTGTATGGAGATATGTCTCCTAAATGGAATGACCTACCTCCTTGTAATGGTAAAGGCGATCTATCTCCTTGTGACAATGATCTATGTCCTTGTGAGAATGATCTATGTCCTTTTAGAGACCATATATCTCATGGTTGAAAAAATCTATCTTCTTCTTATGGCGATGAATCTCCTTGTGGGAATGATCTATATATTTGCTGGAATGTTCTTCCTCCTTTCGGCATAAAATTTCTTGCGGGAATGATCTACTCCTTGCGGGGATTATATATCTCCTTGGAATAATCTATATCTATCTCCTAGTGGGAATTATCTATCGCCTTGTTGGAATAATCTGTCTCTATCTCCTGGTGGGAATGATCTATCGCCTTGCTGCAATAATCTATCTCTATCTCCTGGTGAAAATGATCTATCGCCTTGTGGGAATAATATTTCTTCTGGTGGCGATAATCTATCACTGGGTTGGAATGATCTACCTCCTTGTGGGAATGATCTCTCTCCCTGTGGAGATGATCACTCTCCTTGTTGAAATGATCTACCTCCTTGTGATGGCGATGGCGAAATATCTCCATGTGGGAATGATCTATCTGATTGTGGGAATGATCTGTCTCCATGTGGGAATGATCTGTCTCCTAGTGGAAATGATCTGTCTCCTTGTGGGAATGATCTGTCTCCTTGTGGGAATGATCTGTCTCCTGATGGGAATGATCTGTCTCCTTGTGGGAATGATCTGTCTCCTGGTGGGAATGGTCTATCACCTTGGGGGAATGATCTATCTCCTGATGGGAATTATATGTCTCCTTGTGGGAAGGATCTATCTCCTTGGGGGAATGATCTATCTCCTTGGGGAATGATGTGTCTCCTTGTGGGAATGATCTATCTCCTTGTGGAGATGTTTTGTCTTCCAGCCATGGCGATCCCTTTCCCCGCGCGGATTGAGCACATAGGGCTCGAGTCGGCTAGACCTATATTTCAAAGACCAATCGGGACTCTGGGGGATGTGGTCCAAATTATGCCGGTCGCTTTAACTTCCCCAGGACTTCATCTGGTCTCCATTTAACGCTGGGTGGACCTAGCAGCCGAGGTCAGTTTTGAACAAAGTCCGGCTACGTCAAGACCTGAAGCCAAATACCGTATTTCTCTACCCCACTCCCCTCCTACCTCCCCTGATAAACTGAATCCCTCGGACTGAGTACCCAACAAGGATTGCTTGAAAGAAGCTCATCAAGTCAGATCAATACATACACAGGGCTGCCACTTGGATTTTCATCAAATCCCAAGCAAAGTTGACCCAAGCAAAGAACAAAAAACAAAAACCCAAAAATTGTTTTTAAAAAAAAACAACGATTTTATAGTTACGAACGAAACATTTACTCGCTTATATATAAGAATATATTTAAAAAAAAAACAGATTCTAAAATGAGAACCCAAGGCGTTGTTAAAAACCCCAGATCTGTGGGGGGGGGGGGGGCAGTATTGGTAACCCTGAACATACAGTTTAGAGGGAAAAGACAAGCTCTGATCTTTGGTCATGTGATGAAGGGGGAGGTTTGGAGAGTTGTGGACGACTGGGAAAACCAACGGTAGGAGAGGGAGAGGCAGACCGAGAGAGACGATGGCGGATGCCAAGGTGGCACGGAGGGATATCATCGGTGGTTATGATCCAGAGGACACGAGACTGAGATCTCTGGAGATGCATGAGCGCCTACGCCAGTCAGCAGGGCACGGGATGATGATGATGATTAGGTGAAATAAATAAGTAAGGTAAAGACCCTTTCCATCCTAGTGGCGTGTCGCTTATACGTTGCTTGCCCCACTTTATGAATAGACCAGTGGGCGTTCGTTGAGTGACTATCACGCCGGCCACCTTTGCTTTCAAGGAGTTTCCCTGATACAGTGCAAAGGCTCAAGGCAGTCCAAGGGATTCAGTGTATTAGGGGGTAGATAAATGACATCGGCTGCCCGGTCCATGCTGCGTTAAATGGGTACCAGGTAAAGTCCTGGGAAATAAAGGCGACCGGTGTGATATTGACCACACCACGCCGAGAGTGCCGATTGGTCTGAGTTTTGAGTTATGAGTTAGATTATTTTCACAGCACTCCGGACACATCCATAGGCGCTCAGATTCCCCTCTCAACATATTCATCAGCGTTGTGCGGTTAATAGTACCAGTCCTATGTTGGTTAACAAGACTTCGTGTGCGTCCAGTGTGCTTCTCATGCTTGGCTGTGCCGATCTTTACTCCCAATTCACGTATTCTTAGTTGTGATGTGGACACGTTGCTTCCAAAATCCTCAGAACGTCCTATCTCTCTAAGGGCAATGACAATGTCTGTGTGATCCATGGGCCGGCCATCTTCAATTAATGTATACCTTCCAGTCTATCAGCTCTCTCATTACCAACACCGCCTGCATGACCTGGGAGGAATATGAAAGTAACTGCACGCACAGGAGAATTTTACAATGAATCAAGCCACTGTCTGCATAACCAGCCTGCATATGCTCAAAACGAGCGAGGCTGAGGAAAGAGATCCTTTATGTTACCGGCATTCGATTGGCGACTGGGTGAACAACATGTCGGCCGACTTTATTTCTCCGGACACTGCCTCGTTCGCATCCACCGTCTAAAACCGCCAGCGATAAGTTCTAGTGGTTTGTTCACTTAAGTATTATTCCAGAACTTGATTTTTGAGTGCAGATCGGTTTTACAAATCTGGCTTATTTGTATGCAAACTGTTGGTACGTTGTCTCGCAGGCAGATTCCCTTAAACTTCGAAGGAAACTTCACTAACCAGTCACCTTTCGCGACATGCTAGTTAGGGGGTGATGGAAATATGTTGTTTCCCCTTCCTCGCAGCCGCCCCTCCCCCCCCCCCCTTTTCACACACACACATAATAGAGGCCGTCCTGGAACCCACACGAATATATGGTAAGTTCAGTTTTGAAAAGGAATATCCAACTCACTGGGGGTTTAAACCAAATACATTCCGGGCCGGCAGGCAAGCTTCTATACCGCGACATCTGAGTGCAAATTTATAAAACCAAATTCCCCTCAACCCTTAAATTTTCACCAAAATGTCACACCTAGTCATTGTTATACTCAAACTTATTGATTACGCTGTTTAAGTCGATACCCTCCTTCTAGCACCCTGACTGGCTGGCAAACACTTTGGATAGTCTATTGGCCACACCCCCAAGCAAGGGACCCTCCTGGATTTCGCTTGTCTGACAAATTGGAATAGGCGGGGTTTGGGCGGGACCAGCCTTTCACAGTGCCTTGGTTACAGCTATTATTCAAAGCACGGGCTGTCACGACAAGACGTGGCTGGCGTATGAGCAACGTGCGAGCTGGCCCCCGACGGAGGCGCCAATTTCGCTCACTGATCAGCCCCTGGCGCGGCTCCGGTAACAGAAAACCGTCATCCTGCAGTTGTGTGAGGCACCTGTGATGTTGTCAGTTGCACTTACCTCCTGCACCAACTTGCAACAAGAGATTTATCAGGAGTCAGAATTGGCGCGTAGGAAACTAGCTGATATATCTGTGCCTATTGTGATCAGTTCACGCCAAACGGTTCCCTCGCTGGCGTTAATCGACAGGATTTTAACTCTTTCAGAGCCACGTAGGAGTTATTTTTAACATATTATGTTACACGATTTACTTTACGTAATCTATTAGAAGTTCAATTTATTGTCTGGGCAGTTTTTTTCCTTAGAAACACAAGGATGCCGGTATTTACCATAAAGTACCCACAAAAAGTCCCGGTACTCACCATAAAGTGCGTATAATAGGTGATAATACTCGCCACAAAGTGTCTCTTATAGTAGTGTTGAAAAAAATGACGCATAAAAAGGTGCCGGTAGTGTGTACTGGTGCCTAACGGAGGAAAATAATAAATGATCTGGTCTTGGTTCCTTGCACCTGGTTTGAAACAATTGATGGATCTCTTTTCGCAGAACGGCTAGCCGCCTACCGAGAACGTCGGACACAGCACGCATTCCAGTGACGATCTTCTGGAATTTCCGTAAAAAATGGAAGAACATATTGCTAGAGAAATTGTGGTGCCTTATACGATTAAAGGTGTATGCAACTACTGATCGCTTGTAACTGCCGCCTCTATCAATGGTGAACTGCATGTCTAGTACTGGACTGTTTGTGTGGGCACTTCTGACGGCTGATTATGCATTACATGTGTGTGTGTGCTTTTGGCTTTGTTGAGAAGGCAGTTAGTGAAATATTCTTTCACAAAGGACATTCTGTGTATTATTCGTTGGCACATAAATGGAGCAATCATGGGATGACACGTGTGCAATTAATCTGGATCTAAGATTGGTGTAAAAACTGTGCCCTGACCCAAAACACACAGCACTGAAACGAAACCCCCAACTTTTAGAGCGCTTGGCAAATGGCCCTGACTACTTGCCTACGGAGACCTCTAACGTAATCTGTATGCGGGTTTGATGAGTTGACATGATAACAAAGTGGAAATAAATAGGTTAAAATTAAAACGTTACACCCTATGGTGAGTACTGGCACTATTTTTATACAGGAAAAACAAAAACACCCTAGAAAAGACACAATGAGTTCAGCAAAGTATATAATGTCGACTGAAACCTACAAACACAAGGTGGGTAAGGGTAGGGGAAAGCCAGCACAGATATAACCAAATGTTTCCACCAGTCTTTATCATCCACCAGAAACAATACAAATAACAATTTTAAAACAAACACACACACAAGAAGAATATTAATCAACAGTCCCAAAACGGAAGGGAACAATGTAAGTTTAAAATTCTTCTTGTTTGACAAGTCTGTCCCTTCCTCTTCATTCTTTGTGGTCGTAGTTTTCGTGAGTTCTTCTTCGTCTAACAGGCAAACCGATTAGCTGGATCTGCACCACTGGGTGGTGAACTGATACATGATAAGGCAGATGTGGTCAAGACCCTTTGGGAACAAGCAACGGAATCAGGAGATAAAGAAGATTATTATGGCCTGGAGAGAATGAGGCACCTGGGTGTAACCAGAGCGTCTGTTCTACCAGATTTTGACTGGTACCATCAGTATTGGAACTCTGTGCTGGCTGCTGAAGATAAGGACGCAGCACGCATGGGAATGCCCAGTGCTGTGATGTCAATTCTTGACTCAACTCAACTCTTGTTCGACTTCTTCTTTTCCTCTTTCTCCTTTTGCCGCTGCTAATAACGCGGTTGATTTCACCCTTACGTCGTCTTCTTGGCATGAATTTTAAGCCATCCCATCAGATTTCAGCAACCTCTGAATCGCTCGCCATCTACAGCATGTTTGAGGCGTATTAATGAGAGTGGCTCTCTCCCTCCCCCTCCCCCACCCAACAGATGGGTCTTAGAAATCCACACAGAAAATAATGAAATAATTTCTCTATAGCATCTCCACGGCAGTCAGATCTGCTCCTGAACTGTGTGTGTTAAAAAATCTTTCACTTTTGGTCTGTATGTACTGAAAAAATCTGGCAAAATATTTTACTATGCAGCCCATTATATGCTTTCTTTCTGCGGGTGGTTAATGTGCCAGATTTGGTTTCAGTTGTTAAAAGTTAAAGCCGAAATTAAAGGAAATTCCATGGAACCAGAGTGTAACAGTGAGTGACAGCTGGTCAGTGGCATGGTTTGACGTCTTGTGTAGACTTGGATATATCAACTAGACTTTCTTGTTTTATTTATGTCGCAACTTCTTTTCGGCGTGTGGCTTCTTTAGAGATTCTGAGCTCGAAGGTATGTTCAAAGTATACTTAAATGTATTGTTGTGGCAAAGAAGGAGAGGGGAACAGAAGCACAATCTTAGTGATTAGAGCGAAATCTATATTATACTATCTGCTTTATAACAAAAAAACTGTACTATACTATACCGTACTGTAATATACTATACTGTACTAAACTAACTATACAGAACTGTACTATAGTGTGCTTGCTGTACTATATTATACTGTAATGTACTACTACAGTTTATATATGATTATATTATATTATATTATATTATATTATATTATATTATATTATATTATATTATATTATATTATATTATATTATATTATATTATATTATATTATATTATATTATATTATATTATATTATATTATATTATATTATATTATATTATATTATATTATATTATATTATATTATATTATATTATATTATATTATATTATATTATATTATATTATATTATATTATATTATATTATATTATATTATATTATATTATATTATATTATATTATATTATATTATATTATAATATATTATATTATATTATTATTATATTATTATTATATTACTATTATTAATAGTTAATAACATTAAATGATATACATTTTGGAGCTGTGGCTTAGACACTGGGAACGTACTTCGTAATTCTGCGATATTCATCTCCATCTTTCACATTTAAGACTATAACACTGTCAGCGTCATGTTTAATGTTAAATCTCTGACCCGTTCATAAATGAGATTCACATATTTATTAGATACAATTTTGTTTCTTGCAAGATTATATTATTTGTAAGTCTCGGGGCCGTGTTTACGCAGTCGATAGGAGACTAGTTTTTATATCCAGTTGCGACTCGCAGCAGCCTACGACCGGTGTTCGAAACCGGGTGGTTTCCGAGGTTCACACAGTGACCATGTATCTTAGTGCACTTGTATTCATGGCGAGGCGCAGACGCCGTCTGGAGGTGACAGGTTCAATTCCCGGCACGGTAACTATAGCTTTCGATTTTTATGTTGTCTAGTGTGTTCTTCTATCTTTCTACATCTTTCTATGAGTGCCGATCACAATACTTTCTGTTACTTGATTAATTCATAATATTTAACGGCCCCAAAAGGTCCCCCCCCCCCCCCCCCTCTGTTTATTTATAGGACAGAGCCTCTAGGAAATGAGAACTAGAATTAACACTCTGGGGTTAATGGAGGAACGTCACTGTAGCTACGGAGTTGCGTGCGGACGGTGACACAGATGGACAGTTTCTTATCAGCTGTCCGTACTGGTGGCAGAGCACTTATGGTTTATATCCGTGTGCAATGACGCTAGTTCACATCTCCCGACTTTTACCTTTACCTTTTCCCTTTTTTTTTTGTAAGTCTACATCTTTGAGTGATATCCGTAGTTCCTGTCGGCCGATTAATATTGTCTCTGTTTCTTGTTAATCTTTTAAGGATATCTCTACTTTTCATAAATCCTTTAGTGTGAAATTTTTGTCTCTAATTTTTGTTAATGATATACACCTTTCCTGTTCATTTTTTAATGGAATCTCTCTTTCCTGTTTACCTGTAAGTGCAATCTCTCTTTCCTGTACGTATTTTAATGAAATCTCTCTTTCCTGTTTACATGTAAGTGCAATCTCTCTTTCTTATTCATCTTTTAATTAAATCTTTCTTCCCTGTTCACCTTTTAATGCAGTCTCTCTTTCCCATTTATCTTTAAGTGCAATTTCTCTGTCCCCTTTATCTTTAAGTCCAATCTCTCTTTCCTGTTCATCTTTAATCACAATATCTGTTCACCTTTAATACAATCTCCCTTTCCTGTTCATCTTTAATGCAATTTCTCTTCCCCGTTTCTCTTCTTCTTCTTCTGCCTTTCTATCCCCTAATGGAGCATAGGCCCTCAACCAACTCACGCCAAGTCGTTCTATACTTCGCCATTACATGGAGCTCTCCCCATGTCCTCCCCATCTTTCTAACTTCATTCTCCAGCTCTCTTTTCCATGTGTTTTTTGGCCTTGCTTTATTCCTATGCCCCTGTGGGTTTCAATGCAAAGACTGTCTAGTTATGCTGTTCTCCTGTTTTCTCAGTGTGTGTCCTATCCAATGCTGGCGTCTTTTCCTCACCTCTTTCCCGTTAATGTTTATCAATTGCAGTCTCTCGTTACCATTCATCTTTGATTGCAATCTATCTTTACCGTTCATCTTTAAGTGCAATCTCTTTTTCTCGTTAATCTTTGATTGCAGTCTCTCTTTGCCGTTCATCTTTAAGTGCAGTCTTTCTTTCCCGTTCATCTTTTTGTTTTTTTTTTCTATTTTTCTTCACAGCTCATATTATATTGCAATCTTTCTCTGTGGTTCATATTTTATTTCCATTTCTCTTTCCCGTTCATTTTTTTTTTATTATGACCAAATTTTGCCGTTCATCTTTACAATTACAATAACTTTTCACCGTTTATCTTTTATTGCAATCTCTCTTTAGTTTTCATTATTTCTGAAAAAAAAAGTGTTTTATTGGCCATATCTTTCGTACAACTTGAAATCTAAAACTCTGGAATACGGACAGAATTCATCTCAAACGATTTCAATGACACCATAGGTCACAGAAATATATGATAACCAAGCATATGTCAAATAACAAGCACAACAACAATTTACGAACACAGTTTATTTATTTATGTGAACAGATTGCACATTTCTACCCAGCCTACATAAGCTGTCGTGAACCGGTCTGTAATTTTCGCCTTCTTCTTTAACACATTACTTTAAGAATGTCTTTGCCTCTCTAACGCCCCGACCGGAACTTTGATCTGAAAATTTTCGAGACCAGTTTTCTTGCATTTCTTTTCGCTGCACTTCTTCATCAGACGTTTGACGAAACTTTTTTTTTTTTAAAACTAGTTAGTTTATGTGTGTGTGCGTATGGAAAGGGGGGGGGGGGGATCTTTTCTGTTTAGCGACAACCTCATGCTAGATCTAGGGTCATCCCATATTACAGGGGGGGGGGGAGGGTTAGGGTTTGTGTTAAATGAATGGCGACTGCCGCTAGCCCTTACCCTAACCCCCCCCCCCCCCCACACCCCACCACTCTATAATATGGGATGTCCTTAAATCCCACATGGCTTGGCCGCTAAACAGAAAAGAACCGTTTTTGTTTGTGCGACCTCTTTCATCAACTACATTTTTTGCGACCTCTGTCATAAAAGCCGTTTTTTGCTTCCCTGTCATCAAAGCCGTTTTTTGCGACCCATTTCATCATAGACATTTTCTGCGACCTCTTTCATCAAAGACATTTCTTGCAAAACTCCTTCGGGAGTTTCAGTTTCAAACCCTATTTCACAAGAAATTCGCGGTGCTTTCCTCCAATTTGAAGACAGTTCGTCCGGTAGAGAAGACTGTTTGTCCGGTAGAGTGGGGCGGTGAACTCTACCTCCACACGGATGAGATAATTTTACCTGACCCCTTTCTATGAGAAAACATTTTCGCGACCCCAATTTTCATCATAGTTCCGTAACGCTGCGTATCGTTGGGTCACCAGTTGCTGTTGACGGTCTGATCAGATCCCTCCATCTTTAACGGATAGATGAAGAACCTCACGGTTGCATGCTTAAGGCGCCTGTCGAGTCAAGTTCTGCCTCCAAGTCTTTCTTGGTCTGCCTCTTCTCCTACTCACCTCCACTGACTCCTGCAGTATTGTTTTTGAGATGTCGTTAAATCCTTTTCTATGTACCATTGCATTTCACTGTGGTTGAAAAGAGGTTCACAGTGTGCTAGGTAACTATTGAACGCCGACGCTCGTCAGTCGTGATGTGGTCTCTGTTATGATATGCCGAGAACTGTTCGAAAAAAATCCTATTTCTAGTGGTTGTATCTTTTCTTCCAGTTCGACTGTTAAGGTCCACGCTTCACTGCCATATGTAAACCTACTAACAGTTAGTGTTCCGAATATCAGCAAACGTGTCGACCATTGGTTTGCCAGTAGACGACTTCGGTTGAGACAGTATTTGGGTCTGTCTCCTGTGATCGCATCAACACTGCAGGGGTTATTTTTAGGGCTCTTGTCTGCGAGCAATGCTAAGCCATTTTATATGACACACACAACCTAGTCATAATTATAACCTAAAGCTCCCTCTTGGAGATGCTGGTTGAAAGCAACTACCTACCCTTGTGCTGCTCCGAGCAGTCGTAGCTTAGTTTTACATGAAATGTTTTTGCATCTCCGTAATATTTGCCGTCTGGCAGAGATTGATGTTGTCTGGGTAATCCTTCGAAAGCTTTCCAATCTGCAATCAGGACCCTAGGTCACTTAAAATGAATCCTAAAAATCTGAAATAACTGACTTGCTCTGATTTGTGATCTTTAACGTAGAAGTTATGCCAGCTAGATTATTAGTCATTATTGTTGCTTTGTCTGCATTTATTTTCATGCCATTCTTGCTCGGTGATTCATGAAGCAGGTGTAAGAGTTCGACCAGCTCTCGTTCTTCCCCGGCCAACCCGTGCACCTATTTGAGACCCCAATTTCCCATTTGTGTCCGGTCTTTCATATGTATATAAAACTAATACGAAACCTAACATTTGTAATTCCCCAGATTTGCCTCCCTGTAATTATGTTATATTCTCAAAATTAAAGTTGCTATTGAAAGGACGCTTCTTTGCAATACTGATGACATCTAAAGGGCCGTAACATCAACTTTCGTAACAACAGAAGAACTACAGAGTTCGTTACAGTGTTTGTTAGATCGTGCCACTTGCTGTATCAAGGCACAAAAGGCCTACTTTGAATCAGATACAGGTTACATCTTCAACTATTGATTATTTTAATTTTTATGGATTTAGTCTCATTACTTAATTGTCGGACCAAGTATTCCCAGAAGATTAACAGTCTCAGTTTAGGAAGACTAACATGAATTACAGCGTCTGAGTTATTTCCGGAAGATTAACAATAACAAATACTCCACTTCCGAGATATTTACAGGAGATTAACAAGAACTACACTTCAACGTCCTAGATATTTACAGAAGATTAACTAAAACTGCACTTCAACGCCCTAGATATTTACAGATTACCAAGAACTACACTTCAAAGTGCTAGATTTTTACAGGAAATTAACAAGAACTACACTCCAACGTCTGAGATATTTACAGGAGATTAACAAGAACTACACTCCAACGTCTGAGATATTTACAGGAGATTAACAAGAACTACACTCCAACGTCTGAGATATTTACAGGAGATTAACTAGAACTACACTCCAACGTCTGAGATATTTACAGGAGATTAACTAGAACTACACTCCAACGTCTGAGATATTTACAGGAGATTAACTAGAACTACACTACAACGTCTAAGATATTTACAGAAAAATTCACAAGAACTACACTTCACATTCAGTTGTTTTTAGGGAAGATTAACTAGAATTACATTTAAAGATCTCAGACAGACAGACAGACAGACAGACAGACAGACAGACAGACAGACAGACAGACAGACAGACAGACAGACAGACAGACAGACAGACAGACAGACAGACAGACAGACAGACAGACAGACAGACAGACAGACAGACAGACAGACAGACAGACAGACAGACAGACAGACAGACAGACAGACAGACAGACAGTTAGACAGACAGACAGACAGACAAATGATTCTTAGAAATCAGACTCCAACGTCTAAGGCATTCATGATTCATCTGGGCATGAATGTTTGTGGTATCTACAATAAAAGTATTAAGAGCTACACGCCACTGTCTCTGATGTTTATGAAAAACTAAGAAATAACAAATTTTCCTGTTTGGTAAATAACGAGCTACAACCAACAGAAACTCACTGCCTCGAGGATTTCTATAATCTCCTTACATGATGATACAATTCGATTTATGATATATGGATGAATACGTCATCTTTGAAACGAATCTGGAACAGGATACCCCATTGTCTGAGATGAGTCTGAGATGATTTCACCGACTACATCCCAAAGTATGAGACATAACAAAACTGTTTACTCACTTTGTAAATTATTCTGCGATGCTCGCTCAAGTAATATTCCGGTTCTATTCCAATATCTCCCCCCAAACAGACAGTCTAAAATTTAAGGGACCTAGGCTGCACTCACTAGTGAGACGTCGGTGGGTTAGGGTTAGGCCCAGTTCTAGATGTTTTGTGGTAGTTAAAAGCATCAGAAAGCGGGGAAACCCTTTATAACCACCCTCGGAAAAAGTGGACTGTCCTGTGACGTCATCCTAGGGGAAGATACTGGGAACGCAGCAACATTTCATAGCGTAGAAATCTATATGTGATGTCTATGTGCACTACAACTCACTTTCTTAGATTTTTTTGGAACAATCATATAGATTACACATCACTGCATGAGATATTTCTAGAACAATCATATAGATTGCACATCACTGCCTGAGATAATTGTAGAACAATCATATAGATTGCACATCACTGCCTGAGATAATTCTAGAACAATCATATTGATTACACATCACTGCCTGAGATAATTCTAGAACAATCATATAGATTATACATCACTGCCTGAGATAATTCTAGAACAATCATATTGATTACACATCACTGCCTGAGATAATTCTAGAACAATCATATTGATTACACATCACTGCCTAAGATAATTCTAGAACAATCATATAGATTACACATCACTGCCTGCGATAATTCTAGAACAATAATATAGATTACACATTACTGCCTGAGATAATTCTGGAACAATAATATAGATTACACATCACTGCCTGAGATAATTCTAGAACAATAATATAGATTACACATCACTGCCTGAGATAATTCTGGAACAATAATATAGATTACACATCACTGCCTGAGATAATTCTGGAATAATAATATAGATTACACATCACTGCCTGAGATAATTCTAGAACAATCATATAGATTGCACATCACTGCCTGAGATAATTCTAGAACAATCATATAGATTGCACATCACTGCCTGAGATAATTCTAGAACAATCATATAGATTACACATCACTGCCTGAGATAATTCTAGAACAATCATATAGATTGCACATCACTTGTATATTTCTGCAATAGTGAAATGTATTACACATCGCTGCGAGATATATTTCTCAAATAACGATATAAATTGTACTTCACTGTCTGAGACACCTCTGTCATAAATATTTATGCAATAATAAGATAGACTGCATTTCATTATCTGAGAAACCTCAGTCATAAATATTTATGCAATAATCATATAGACTGCATTTCACTGTCTGAGACACCTCTGTCATAAATATTTATGCAATAATCATATAGACTGCATTTCACTGTCTGAGACACCTCTGTCATAAATATTTATGCAATAATCATATAGACTGCATTTCACTGTCTGAGACACCTCTGTCATAAATATTTATGCAATAATCATATAGACAGCATTTCACTGCCTGAGACTTGTGTAATAATCAAACTGCTTAAACCTATCGGTCATAAATAATTATGCAATAATCATATAGACTGCATTTCACTGTCTGAGACACCTCTGTCATAAATATTTATGCAATAATCATATAGACAGCATTTCACTGCCTGAGACTTGTGTAATAATCAAACTGCTTAAACCTATCGGTCATAAATATTTATGCAATAATCATATAGACTGCATTTCACTGTCTGAGATATTTGTCAGATAATTATATAGCTTACATTTCATTGTAATAAATATTTGTGAGATAATCATATAGTTTACATCTCATTGTAATAAACATTTGCGGGAGAATCATATAGCTAACACTTCATTGTAAAAAATATTCCATACAGATTACACATTACTGTCTGAGATATTTCTAGGACAGTCAAACAGATAACACCTCAAAGTCTAAGATAATCATAACGGCTACATTTCAACGTCAGAGTCATTTCCAAAAAATCTGCCCTAAATTCTTTAAAGATTATTTTAGATCTACTGATCCTACGTCTCAATGGAATATATATTTCTTTGATATCAACAGAGTTTTTTTTAACTAATTTATGTTGTTGTTGTTGTTGTTGTTGTTGAGATCTACGAATCCTACGTCTTAATGTGATATATATTTCTTTGTTATCAACAGAGACTATTTCTCCGTGACTGTGTTATCCACGAGGACTACATTCTACTGTCTGACACATCCACGTAGGCTACGGTTCACTGGAATATCCATGCAGCCTGTGTTGACTGTCTGGGATATCCACGGAGACAACGATTTCCTGTCTAAGATATCAAGCTAAATCTCAAGTTACTGTCTGAATTATCCACAAAGACTACAGTTTACTGTCTGAGATATCCATGCAAGCTACAGTGTACTGTCAGAGATATCCACGTAGAGACAACGATTTCCTGTCTAAGATATCAAGCAAAATCTCAAGTTACTGTCTGAATTATCCACAAAGATTACAGTTTACTATCTGAGATATCCATACAAGCTACAGTTTACTGTCTGAGATAGTAAGGCAGACTCTAGTTTAACTGTCTGAGATATCCAAGAAAACTACAGCTTACTGTCTGAGATAGTAAGGCAGACTAAAGTTTAACTGTCTGAGATATCCAAGAAAACTACAGCTTACTGTCTGAGATCTCCAGGAAGACTAAAGTTTAATGAGAAATCCGTACAACACACAGTTTACTTTCTGAGATATCCACCAGGGCTACATTATACTGTCTGAGATAACCATGAAGTTTACTGTCTGAAACATCCACGAAGCGTACACTTGAGAGTCTGAAATATCCACGAAGAGTACACTTGAGAGTCTGAAACATCCACGAAGAGTACACTTGAGTGTCTGAAACATCCACGAAGAGTACACTTGAGTGTCTGAAACATCCACGAAGAGTACACTTGAGTGTCTGAAACATCCACGAAGAGTACACTTGAGTGTCTGAAACATCCACGAAGACTACACTTGAGTGTCTGAAACATCCACGAAGAGTACACTTGAGTGTCTGAAACATCCACGAAGACTACACTTCAGTGTCTGAAACATCCACGAAGAGTACACTTGAGTGTCTGAAACATCCACGAAGAGTAAGTACACTTGGGTGTCTGAAACATCCACGAAGAGTAAGTACACTTGAGTGTCTGAAACATCCACGAAGAGTACACTTGAGTGTCTGAAACATCCACGAAGAGTAAGTACACTTGAGTGTCTGAAACATCCACGAAGAGTAACTACACTTAAGTGTCTGAAACATCCACGAAGAGTACACTTGAGTGTCTGAAACATCCACGAAGAGTAAGTACACTTGAGTGTCTGAAACATCCACGAAGAGTAACTACACTTAAGTGTCTGAAACATCCACGAAGAGTACACTTGAGTGTCTGAAACATCCACGAAGAGTACACTTGAGTGTCTGAAACATCCACGAAGAGTAAGTACACTTGAGTTTCTGAAACATCCACGAAGAGTAAGTACACTTGAGTGTCTGAAACATCCACGAAGAGTACACTTGAGTGTCTGAAACATCCACGAAGAGTAAGTACACTTGAGTTTCTGAAACATCCACGAAGAGTAAGTACACTTGAGTGTCTGAAACATCCACGAAGAGTACACTTAAGTGTCTGAAACATCCACGAAGAGTAAGTACACTTGAGTGTCTGAAACATCCACGAAGAGTACACTTGAGTGTCTGAAACATCCACGAAGACTACACTTTAGTGTCTGAAATATCGACAGAGACTACACTTTACTATCTGAAATATCCACAAAGACCCCGTTAGTGGTATCGGATATCCGTACGGGAACCACACAAAACCTCTACAAATTTCGGATACACAAACCGCTGCCCCGACTAAGTAGTCCATCTATGGGACGCTCGAGAGTTTGACAAGGCTCAGCCTTATGCACCCATCCAGTTACTACCCCGGACAAGCAGGCAGCTGTGTGTCGCCGTTTTCTCCATCTCCTCATACAGGTAAATATAATGTCCGTGTCTGTATTGTTTTGATTTTCAATTTGCCATTTGCTCTATTTCCTCATTCAAATAGTTTATTGATTGACTGTCCTCTTGTGCCATTGTATGTAACATTTGACTCCCAGTCTATTTACCCTATTTCGGAGCCTTATCAATATCCTACCCCAAACAGGGAAAATCCACAGGTCACGGGACAGTCTAATATTTCGGGAGGTAAAAGGTAGGCTGTATGCAGTCGTGGGACCTAAGCTGCATGCTGTCGTGAGACCTAGACTGCACTCTCTGGTGGGACGTAGGTGGGTTGGGGTTGGGGTCAGTTTTAGATGTTTTGGGGTCGTTAAAGGCATCAGAAAACCCGGAAACCCAATCTTACCACCCTTTAAAATGTTGGACTGTCCTGTCACGTCATCTGGGCTAGAATATTAATAAAGAACCCTTCATTCCTTTGTATCCTGTGCTGTGACTTCGATATCATGGATGGAATCTGATATAGCACATTCGGCTTCTCTAAACAACGTTCACCTTAGGGTGGTTATTTTTTTTTTTTTTTGTTTTTTTTTTTTTTTTTTTGTTGAAACATCCTCCATTCCTCAGTGACTTTATTTTCCCTTTCACTGCTAAATTAATTAATCAGCATTAAGATGACTACCCTACAGACAACACGAGGAAAACCAAACTCGACAGAAATGGGAGCTACAACACTAAGGAACGCACAATGAAATAAGAGCATGGCCAGGAGCCACAGTCATAACTAATGTTATCTAGGAGAGGTTAGCTTCATAGGTAGTGTTTGAACTTGGTCAATTCAAATTGATGATGATGATGACAGTGCCTGTTTGATGATTCTGTTTTCGTCTCTTCACAGAATGTGTCGAGTATAGCGCCGAGTTCTCTGTGTTGTAGCTGTTGACACTAGTTGCCCAGACACTTCTCTTATTTCTTCACCCCCTACTGAATGTATCCAATGTTTAGGTTCATCACTTTCTTCAAGCTTTTATTTTCGAATGCGGTTAACACACAGTTACCACATATTCATATAATGATTTAGTCTCCAAATGTCACCAGTATGTGTTAAAACTATTTTAAAAAACATTTAAAAAAAAATATTTAAAAAATACAGAATTTAAAATACGTACCTTGTTTGTAAAATCATATAACTTAGAATTCAGTATTTTGTTCAAGTTGTTACGGCTGTGAACCTATTGTCAGCGTGACATAATTTCTGTCTTCTTGTTTCCTTGGCAATCGATATAACTAACTAAATAAATATACTGTAATACCTTCTTTCTTCTTCTTTTGTCAAAATCTGCTTGTGCCGCTAGGCGTCGCAGTCTATCAGATGATCGGCAACCGAGCCAGGGCGCGCTCAGTCGCTTCATATGCCGTGATGTTATGAAGTCTCAAGTTGTCCGTGACTCCTTCAATCCATCTTCTTCTTGGTCTTCCCCTGCCTCTTGTTGTTTCGATTTTCATGTTGTATGCTCTTGATGCTCGCATCGTTGGTTCCATTCTCATTAGGTGACCAAACCATTTCATTCTTTGCTTCTCAATAAATTTAACTATGGGTATGTGTAATACCAATAATTGCAGAATAATAATAAAAATATTGTGTAAGCTGCCATCCCCGCTCCCTGATGATCGTCGGTTCGTCTCATGAGCCGCGTTGTTTGTGATCTGTGGAAATCGTCAGTGATTCTGGGACGCTCTCGGCAGGTGGCTACCTCATCAAAAGCACTTTTCCCGAGTTTAAAACAGAATTCATATTCGGCCTTGGTTCCATGCTGCATGCGTAACGACGCAACTTTAACTAGCTTAAAAATGGCGGGTTACAGTTATTATTAAACTGCTTCCGCGTTTTAACGAATATGAGACCTACATGAGAATAGGCCCTAACGGTCCTGGAGGGGACAAACTGGATTGTACAATATTAGTGAATAAGTGTATATATGTCTACTTCAATAAATGTAGGATTTGTATCTCAAAAAGCCGTAGGGTGTCTATTTAGCCAATAATATTAAAAAAGTAAAGTAAGTAAAGGACCCTTTTCCACGCCTTTAGGCGTATAGGGCATATAGGGCTAGACCTATATTTTATAGACCAATCGGCACCTGATGGGTGATGTGGTCAGCATCACGCCGGCCACCTTTACTTCCCAGTACTGCACCCTGTACCCACTCAAGGCTGGGTCGACCTGAATAATAATAACAATAATAATAACAGCATGACCCCGTTTAATTTGCCGAGTAATCGGGTAGCTGAAAGATTATTAGAATACTGTGGACCAAGAACAAGCAAAAACGGCGACATTCTGCATGGCCTGAATATAGAACAAGGAGAACTGGCTCGTAAACAGCACCCTCTCGCGAAAGTTGGGGCACTTTGGGCACGTCAAGCGCCGTGATGGTCTGGATAGAACGACAAACTGCGTTTCTGGTGACGACTGTCGGCTTTGGCACCTCTAGCAACTGTCATATGCATTTACTGGGTGCGAATATTTCTGGATTGTTCTGGGACTAATTGTTTGTTCACCAGTTTTTCAAATGCTACAGTAAGGGTTATTTACATTTTATCAGTTCTGGTACATGAACGGAGCAAGTGTGGGGAGACCCGATTGAGGTGATGTTGAAACCTCGACTACGACTAAGTTCACAATCTTAAAACAGCTGACAACAATAAAGCTAAAATCGTGCACTAAAAAAAAAAACACACATCATCTTCATCATCATCAGCCAGTAGGTCCTTTGCAGAACGTTGCCCGCCTGAAAGTCTCTCTCTTTCTCCAGCCAATTTTGTGAGGTTGAATGTTCATTTATTTGATCTAAATGCTTTTGTAATTATGTATTTGGGTATTAGCCAGTACATCAATTATTTTATATAACCCCATCCATTTAAAAAAAAAAAGGGTAAAAGGTAAAGTCGGGAGACGTGAACCAGCGTCATTAAACACAATTAAAAACCATAAGTACGGACAGCTGATAAGAAACTGTCTGCCCGTGTCGCCTTCCGCACGCAACTCCGTATCTACAGCGACATTCCTCTATTTACCCCAGAGTGTTAACTCTGGTACCTATTTCCCAGAGGCTGGGTGAACGCCAAGAACCACCCGGTTTCGAACACCGGCTATGGGCTGCAGCGAGTCGCAACTGGATTTGAAAGTGAGTCTCCTAACGACTGCGCTAACGCAGCCCCCCAAATCTCAGATCAATGAATACTATGCCAGTAACAAAAGGATTTGTTTTCATGGAAACGGATTAATAATTCTCCCTGTATTTCTTATGGGACAATTACTTTGGTATACGTCCTGTTTAGTATACGTCCTGTTTAGTATACGTGCAAGGATCAGGAATGGATTAAGTACGTATACCGGGGCATCACTGTATGCATTAATCCAGCAAACCCGGGAAAAGTTCCCTGTCACAATCTCCCAACTAACCTCATCGAGAAGGTGGGATCATGTGCCAAACTCTCTATGTTCCCATCCAACACAGTGTGCATCAACAAAAGTCTTAGGTGAACATTCTCGTCCACAGTTTGACTGCAGGCACACCAACGTCCCAATCAAGCCATCAGCCTAGGCAAGCCTATTGATACCGGGCCGTAAAACTGGCAATTAACGTTGCGGTCTTAAACATAATTTGGACGGTGTGTTATTGTGTGTGTGTGGGGGTGGGTGGTGGGGGTGAAAAGGGGGGGGGGGGGAGCTAAAGTCCGTGTTTAGAAACTGTAGCAACGTAAAAACAGTGACTATTGACTAATGTCCCAATCGTTAACGGAAATAACTAGGGCAGGGCTGGTTTAGGCAGGAGGTGGAGAAGACGAACAGTAGAACAGGATATGGAGGATGATGATGAGGATGAGGAGAAGGAGACTGACATGCATTCAACACCATATTGGACCTTCATTCGCTGATGAATCTCTATAGGATTCACTCTTTCCCTGACCAAAAAGACGATAACGAAACGCTGCTCCCCTTTGGTGCATGCTATACGTTAAAGGTTTAAGTCCAGAGCGTCGACTTTTTTGCACCAGGTTCTATTCCAGATGGCTTTGCAGATCGGTTAGCCGCCTGTCGAGAGTGCCGCACAGAACACGAGCTCCGTCGCTCCGGCAACGATCCCCAGGGATTTTCGTACAAATTGCACTAAAGGGCGCTGTCTTGAAACGAGCTCACAACCTTCAGAACGCGAGGAAGACGGCTTGATCACTTCGCCACAGAACAACCCCCCCCCCCCCCCCTTTTCCTCGGCACATGCTACAGGGGTGCGGCTATCTTTAAACCAGTGACTTCCAAACTGTGCGCCGCGGTGCCCTGGGGTGCCGCGACCTCTTCACATGAGCGCCGCGAAATATTTGAAGATACAAGAAACATACAAATAGTCATACTTTTACTCAGGTTAGGGCGCCGTGGAAAAACTTTAATTGAAAAAAGGCGCTGCGACTACGAAAAGTTTGGGAAACTCTGCTTTAAATTGTTATTATGGCCTTAGTGTGTTTGTCTGCAGTGTAATGTCACGTACTTCATACTCTTGAAATCCTTAACAATAAAATTTCCTAGTTACAGATTACTGGCTTGGTTATTGTAATTTCTATTACAACTGTAGGGTTTTCACTGAAGCTCCTTCGCCCATCGCCCACTCGTGCCAACAAGAAGTTTTAGTTTAGTCAAAGGATCAACATCATTGTAAACGGGGTGTCACCCACGAGAGCTGCGTTCATGGATCAACATCATGGCACACGGGGTGTAACCCACGAGAGCTGCGTTCATGGATCAACATCATGGCACACGGTGTGTAACCCACGAGAGCTGCGTTCATGGATCAACATCATGGCACACGGGGTGTAACCCACAAGAGCTGCGTTCATGGATCGACATCATGGCACACGGGGTGTAACCTACGAGAGCTCCGTTCACGGATCAACATCATGGCACACGGGGTGTAACCCACGAGAGCAAGATTTACGGATCAACATCATGGCACACGGGGTGTAACCTACGAGAGCTCCGTTCACGGATCAACATCATGGCACACGGGGTGTAACCCACGAGAGCTGCGTTCATGGATCAACATCATGGCACACGGGGTGTAACCCACAAGAGCTGCGTTCATGGATCGACATCATGGCACACGGGGTGTAACCCATGAGAGCTCCGTTCATGGATCATCATCATGGCACACAGTTCTACTTCTAACTTAAACCCGAGTCTAAAGAACTGAGCGCAGTGTACAAACTCCGTTGCACCAGCGATGATCCTGAAATAATTTTGGGCAGATTTTTAACTCCAAACTTTGCCCGGGCAGCGCCGTTACTTTATTCTTTTTCGATTTCCTGACTGACTGACTTTTTACCCCACCAGGACATCACACAAGAGATAAACACACGGTGACCCAAAGTGCCACTATGCGGATGAAAATTACCCGTGGAGAGGTCCCAGAAACCTCTTTCAGTCGTTAGGCCATATCTAGGCCCTCAGGAGCCTGTCATGACAGTGGTAAAACAAGCAAGCTAGCTTGGTTTGGTCACGTGGTGAGACATGATTTGATTGCAAGGACTGTGCTTCAGAAAAAAAGGTGGGGGAAGAGGGTAGTCGAAGAAAAGGAGGGCAAAGAAGAACCCGGAATGACAACATCAAGAAACTGACAGGACTAAGTTATCATACACTTGTTCAGCAAGCGGAAGACAGAGACGTGGCGGGTGTTGTGTGCTAGTGATCGATACATCTCCAACGCCCCTAATGGGTCAAGGTTATGTTGCGTTATGAAAAATGAAAATGGGAACATGAGGTGAGTATTCGAAAGGTCAGTGGAAAAAGAGACAGAGGAAGACAACATGAGATGATTCTTGACAACCTTGTGTCATGGCATGGAGGAGCGTCAGCACAAGAACTGATTCCTGCGGTTATAGATCGCTGACGGTAGAGAGGCGTGATCGCTCGCTTAAATCGGCAAGGCATGGGGGTGGGGGACATTTGAGCCTGAGCGTTAAGGGTCGCATGGTTAGTGCTGTCACCACTGACAGTGCAAGTGAAGACTGAAAAAAAAAAATAAACAACACCATAACCTTACCGAGGATTCAAACCTAGATCTCCTGCGTCAGAGCAATGCATTCTGAACCGCTCGGCCAGCCGCTCCCTATACGAAAGGGTATCAGATAATTTTTTTAAATAATTTGTGCATGAACTTGTCTCTCTGTTTGGATTCCGGTGCCTTATTTCGGGTGAACTTGTCTCTCTGTATTGGTTCTGGGGCCTCATTTTAGCTAAACATGTTACCCTGTGTGGGTTTTGGGTCCTCATTTTGGGTGAACATGTCTTCCTGTGTGGGTTTTAGGTCCTCAGTTTGGGTAAACGTGTCTCCTTGTGTGGGGTTTGGGTCCTCAATTTGGGTAAACATGTCTCCCTGTGTGGGTTTTGGGTCCTCATTTTGAGTGAACATGTCTATGTAGTTTCACCTTTTTTATCTACAACTTTAAGCCCTGGAGATGGAGGTGGAGGCAGTCACTGCAGCTCTTTAAGTGGATAGCAGAAACAGTTACCGGAGGAATTATAGTGTATGATTATGAACAAAGAATTAGGAGTGAATCAAGTAAGAAGGCACGTAGCAGAGAAAGAGAACGACTCGTGCTGTAAGGATAGGGATTTACTTACGTGGACTTGGACTTTTAGTAATTCCCCCTGGTCTCTTGGTAATGAGATCGGACGCCCGTGTGCATTCTTGCGCTCGTAAAAAATCCCGTGACAGTTCAAAATCGAAAAGAGTAGCCTAACGGCGCTGCCCGGACAAAATTTGGAATTAAAAATCTACCCAAAGTATTTCAGGATTCCCGCCGGTGCCACAGAGCCTGTGCGATGTGCTAAGCTTCTTTGGAGTCAGACTTGAGTTAGAAGAAGAACGGAGCACTTATGGGTTACTACCGGTGTGCCATGATGTTGATCCGTTGTTCAAACCTCAAACTTTAAGACATTTGCTGTTGGAGAAGGAGCACCTTTGGGATGCACGGTGTGCTGTAATGTCGATTCCCATTCAGTAGTCAGTAACTCATCCAGTCTAAAATTAAGGCCCCAATCTCTTCCACAGTGCGACTCTCATACTGTGGTCCGAATACGACGAGACCGGTATTTTTTTTTTTTAAATAAATCCCCTGCTGCTAAAATCGAACAGTTACTACGAAATTGTGAAACGTATTTACTAGCCTCTACAAATTGTGTCTGTTGGCGTCTACTCCGCCCATTTCCCAGGTATTCTGACCCGTTTTCGCTTCCTGTCCGAGTGTTTGTGATTTATAGGCTAATACCTGTCCTAGTCACCCTCTTGAACGAAGTTTTTTGCCACGACACAGATAAGTATCATTTATTTTGTATATTAGAGTCCTAAATAGTCACTTCATAGTTAGAGCATATTTGTGTATGTCTACTGTGTTGTTCTTTATATGTGCTGATAAGGGCTAATCGCCGCAACGTCATTTGTTTGTTTATTGTGATAGATTTTGTAGAGCTAACATAAACTATTTGTTTTTTCTTACCCACCTTTTCTCTTTTCTATAATTTTCTACCCCTTTAAAAACTTACTAACCTCTAACACGTAGAGCCGCCCTTGATATCGGTCACTGTTGTCTGTTCGCAGCTGCTCAAGCAAGCATGTATGAGGACGAGCTGCTTACCCAGAGGGCGCGGACATTCCCGATGTCTCACGGACTCATGCCCAGTACACAGTTCTCTCCCTTCGCTTTTTCAGTCCACCATGATCCAGTCTCACTGGCTGGTAAGTGTAGGTCAGTTGTCACAAATAGATAGGGAAGAGTAGGGAGTGTGAAACGGAAGAGTAGGAACTACATAGAGGACAATGAAGACGGGGGGACGTATGAGAGAATAGGTAGAGGACAATAAGGGTGAAAAAAGGGGAAGGAGAAGTACGAAGTGCGGGTGGCGGAAAGGGCGGGGGGGGGGGGAGGGTAAACAAAACAATGACCAGAACGACATAGGAGCAGAGGAGAAGTTAAGGCAAGGCGGAGGACAAGGAGGCTAAATAAAACAATGACGAGTGTGACGAAGGAGCAGAGGAGAAGTTAAGGCGAGGCGGAGGACAAGGAGGCTAAATAAAAAAATGACGAGGACGACGAAGGAGCAGAGGAGAAGTTAAGGCAAGGCGGAGGACAAGGAGGCTAAATAAAAAAATGACGAGGACGACGAAGGAGCAGAGGAGAAGTTAAGGCAAGGCGGAGGACAAGGATGCTGAAGTAAAGGAGGTAGTGGTGTAGCAGCACTAGTAGAAGTTGTTGTTCTGTTGTTGTTGTAACAGTAATAGTTGTGGGGTGCTAAAAGGTTTTTTTGTAGTAGTAGTTGTTGTTGTTGTCGTCGTCGTTGCAGCAGCCCTAGTAGTAGTATTAGTAGTTGTAGTTGTAGTAGTAGTAGTCGTAGTAGTAGTAGTAGTAGTTGCTGTTGTTGCAGCAGCCCTAGTGGTAGCAGTAGAAGTATTGTTAGTAGTAGTAGTAGTAGAAGTAGTAGTAGTAGTAGTGGAAGTAGTAGTAGTAGTAGTAGTGGTAGTAGTAGTAGTAGTAGTAGTAGTAGTAGTAGTAGTAGTAGTAGTAGTAGTAGTAGTAGTAGTAGTAGTAGTAGTAGTAGTAGTAGTAGTAGTAGTAGTAGTAGTAGTAGCAGCAGTAGTAGTAGTGGAAGTAGTAGTAGTAGTAGTAGTAGCAGTAGTAGTAGTAGTAGTAGTAGTAGTAGTAGTAGTAGTAGTAGTAGTAGTAGTAGTAGTATAGTAGTAGTAGTAGTGGAAGTAGTAGTAGTAGTGGAAGTAGTAGTAGTAGTAGTATTAGTAGTAGTAGTAGAAGTAGTAGTAGAATTAGTAGTAGTAGTAGTAGTAGTAGTAGTAGTAGTAGTAGTAGTAGTAGTAGTAGTAGTAGTAGTAGTAGTAGTAGTAGTAGTAGTAGCAGCAGCAGCAGCAGCAGTAGTAGTAGTAATAATAAACAAGATGCTATTGTATATATATATATATATATATATATATATATATATATATATATATATATATATATATATATATATATATATATATATATATACAATTAATTTTGTTGTTAAACTTGCGCTTTTAAGAGTAGCAATCTGTTCCGTACGTGGGTTCCAAACGTGTTGGTATTACATTTCCTTTGAAGTTAATCAAGCTCGCTGATTGGTGGGTCATGCTGTACAGACTATATAGAATTTCCCCAATACTGCTCCCCCTGTGTGGGTTCCGGGGTCCCATTGTGGGGGGAAACAAGAATAGACCTACCGCCTTCCCAACAAGCATGTCATAAGAGTCGACTAGTTGGGAGCTTCCTGATAGACAAGGAACCAACAGTCTGCATGCAAATGAGTCAGGTTCTGCAATAGGACCAGAATCCAGAAGTGGACGAACAACCAGAACTTTCCGCTGGGGTTTATAGCCGGTGAAAGAGAAGAAGAAGTAGGAGAATACTGCTCAGGCTTTCTAGGAATTCGTTGCTGTAACTGGTTTGGTAACGGACTGTGACTCCTATGCCTCCCAACAGTACATTTTAACGCTACCGTATGTAAAGACGGAAATGCGCCAGCAACAGGGATTCGTAGTTACGGATTAGGTAGGTGTAACCCGCTGTAATCAGTCTTTTAGTCTAGAGGGGAGATAGGAGTTGAGTAACAGTTGTGACAGACTGGGTGACAGTATCTGACTGACAGAGGTTCAACCCCTCTAGGAAAGCACAACAAGCGATAAATACCCGGTGACACAAAGTGCCACCGTTCGGATGAGAATCGCCCGGACGCAAGTCCCAGAAACCCCGTTCAGCATATTTAGGGTCCCCGACGACAGCCGCGGTGGGTTTAAGCAAACAGAACCAAACAAAAATTGCCTCCCATATTGGGATGGATCAAGTGTATTAACTAGCCAGAGGACCAGTTACAGAAAAGTGTAACCTGTGATTGGTAACAAAAGGTAAAGTCAAGAGTATCAACTTCATTGCACCGGGTTTTATCCCAAATGACTTAGTCTGTTTCCGCAGAACAGCTAGCTGCATGCGGAGAGCGTCGCACAGAGTACAACCTCCGTAGCTCTGGCGACGACCCCAATTAATCTATGTAAAACTGCACTCTTAAACTGAACGGTTTCGCTGTTAAACGAACCCACGACCTCCATAGCGCGAGGCGAAAGGCTTGACCAGTACTCCGCGGAGACCCTCCGTAATGAATCACCAACAAACACACAGCGAGATGTAAGTAGTGAACGAAATCTTGACTTCTCTACAGTGACTCAGGGTCAGCAGTTCGGCAGCTACCATCATCTGGGAAGTACTGACCACAAGCGGGCGCTGACTGGACCACAGCCAGACTCCATGGATAAGAACATTAAAGTGACACTGGACAACAGAGACCTGTGGGGCAAGTTCCACAGTTTGGGCACCGAGATGATCATCACTAAAACAGGCAGGTATGTCGTGGCTGTCTTGTCCAGATCAGCGTTTCTTAAACTGGGTGTCGTGGCTGTCCTGTCCAGATCAGCGGCTCTTAAACTGGGTTTCAAGTCTGTCTTGTCCAGATCAGCGGTTCTCAAACTGGGTGTCGTGGCTGTATTGTCTAGATCAGCGGCTCTCAAACTGGGTTTCAAGTTTGTCTTGTCTAGATCAGCGGTTCTCAAACCGGGTGTCGTGGCTGTCTTGTCAAATTCAGCGGTTCTCAAAATGGGTGTCATGGCTCTTGTCTAGATCAGCGGTTCTCAAACTGGGTGTCATGGCTCTCGTCTAGATCAGCGGTTCTGAAACTAGGTGTTATGGCTCTTGTCCAGATCAGCGCTTCTCAAACTGGGTGTCGTGGCTGTCTTGTCCAGATCAGCGGTTCTCAAACTGGGTGTCATGGCTCTTGTCTAGATCAGCGGTTCTCAAACTATGTGTCATGGCTCTTGTCTAGATCAGCGGTTCTCAAACTGGGTGTCATGGCTCTTGTCTAGATCAGCGGTTCTCAAACTGGGTGTCATGGCTCTTGTCTAGATCAGCGGTTCTGAAAATAGTTGTCGTGGCTGTCTTGTCTAGATCAGCGGTTCTCAAATTTGGTGTTGTGGCTCTTGTCTAGATCAGCGGCTCTCAAACTGGGTGTCGCAGCTGTCTTGTCTAGATCAGTGGTTCTCAAACTGGGTGTCATGGCTCTTGTCTAAATCAGCGGTTCTCAAATCGGGTGTTGTGGCTCTTGTCTAGATCAGCGGTTCTCAAACTGGGTGTCGCAGCTGTCTTGTCTAGATCAGCGGTTCAAAAACTGGGTGTCGCGACACCCAGGGGTCATCATCATCATCATGTGCCCTGCCAATTGGCGTAGGCGCTTATGCGTCTTCACCGATCACTATCCCCGGCTGACTGGAACAACTCTCTTGATGATATCCCTTCATGTCATCGTTTTAGCCCATCCAGCATCATCTCCCTTGGTCTGCCTCTATCTTTTTTTTCACTGATCTTTCCAGTTGTCACGATGTTTTCCAATATCTCTCTTCTCATTATGTGGCCAAAGAACAGTGTTTGTTTCTTTCTTATTGTTGTATATAAAGACCTACTTTCATTAGCCTCTTTCAAACAATCGTTGTTAGTTACTCTAGCCGTCCAAGGTATTCGTTACATTCGTCTCAGAAATCACATCTCTGTTGCTTCCAAATTCTTCTTAATGTGTTCAGTGACATTCTAAGATTCGTTGCCATACAGCAGAACAGGTTCTATGTAGCATTTAGCATCCTCTTTGGGCATACCAGGGGCGCCAAAGCAATAATCAAGAATTTTTCCAAATCTGCTTGAGATCTGCGAAGACAGCAGTTTAAAAACAACCCCTGTGTGGGTTTCGGGGCCCTGTTATAGGAAAAACAAGAATAGACCCACTGCCTACCCAAAAGCATGTCGTAAGAGTCGACTAATTGACAGCTTCTTTTTTTTTTTTTTTTTTTTTTTTTTTTTTTTTTTTATGTTTGAGTTCATCTGCCTGAGAGGCATGGAACCACCACATGCCCATAAATATTTCAGATCTGTCAAACGGATGCACACGCAACACTCAGGTTCTGGAACAGGACTGCAGTCCAGAAATGGACAAACATCCATAACTTTCCACCAAAGATTACAGCTGAAGATTACGCAAAGAAGAAGTTTAAAACATAATTACCTTGAAGGTAGCCACACAAAAAAGTTATGGATGCAGGTGTGTTCAAAAGACAATGCTATCGGCACGGATGCAGTGCATTCTCAACGTACACTTACAAAAAATATACCAGGGCAAATATTCGGAGTCAGGGGATTTGAGGGTAAAATTAACTAAACTTCCATATAAAGTAAAAAGTAAACATCCCTTTTCACGCCTTTTGGCGTATCGGGCATATGGCAAGGTTAGTTGCGTATCCTTTACAGGACGTTGCAGAACCAACCCCAGCAGCCCCTGGCTGTTATGTGGTTTTTCTAGGCAAATTTACGTCCAGTAGTTTGCCATTGCTTCCTGGACGGTCGGCTTTCTTGATACCACTGTCGAAACCAACGCAAGGCGCATGGCCCGCAGATGGGATCGAAACCGGCATCCCGGCATTACGAAGCGTTCGCATCGACTTAGCCACAGAGCTGACATATGGGAAGAGCGCCCATATTTTTACAGACTAATCGGCACTGGGTGGATTATGTGGTCAGTATTATGCCGGCCGTCTTCACTTCCCCAAAATAGGCATCCTGGCGCCCATTTTAGGCTGGGTCGACCTGCGACGTCCCATACCATGATAAAAATCCACGCAGCCAGCAGTGGGTTTCGATCGCGGTACGTTGGAATTACGAGTCGGACTCGCAACACCTAAACCCCGGACGTCGCAAACTTCCCATATACATAAAAGAAATACTGAAAACTTCATCCACACAGTTTCATTCATTAAAGACAACTGAACATTGAATGTACACTTTTATTTTTTAAATTTATTCAAGTATTTAACCGCTTCAAGGGTAGGTGGGCCACAGTATTTTTTTTTTTTTTTTTTGTTCGACAAGAGGGCCGCGGGGGAAAAAGTTTGAGAACCACTGGTGGAGATTAATGGCAAGTTGTGTGGGTGGTCCTACTTCTTTCTCTTCACGTCGCTACTTCAATGGAATGTTCAGAAAAAAAAAAAAATTATATCAGAAACTGATTGTTTTTAAGAGCAGCGGCTGACCGACGGTCAAGAAGGCAGGACTATCGTGCGGGAGAACCAGGTTTGAATCCTCAGTAAGGTTGTGGACTTTCTCCTGTCTGGGGACAAAAATAAAATCTTAACCTGCTTAGTTCGTTCTGACAGCACTAACTATACGGCCCTAAATCTTCAGGCTCGAAACCCCCCCCCCCCCCCCCCTATTTTTTTTTACAGCGTACAACAGGCAACAAGCGAAGTTTAGCAGGTTCTGTTTTAAATGAATCACAAAAAATGAAAATAAACATTAGTTCCCCCCCCCCCCCCCAAGTTAGTTTTATGCTTCGCATAATCAAATCAATAAAAGACCCCCCCCCACCCCCCACCCCCCCCCTTTCCCAATCAAATATTTTGTTTTCAATTTTTCATAAAAATTAACGGTCACACAGGATTAAATAAAGTTACCTGTATACGACTTACGACTAACAGAAGCACGGGGCGCCCTTGGAAGTAATATGCGCGTAATTACATCGTATATGTATATATAGCAATTTAAATGTATACAGACAAAAGCTTATTCATTAGATAAATCAAACCGAGTATTGTTCATTACGCACCATATGATTTTATAAGGGTGGTTAAACATTGCATATAAATGTTGTAAAGAGATTTAATGGGTGTCTATTGTCTTATATGATAGTTTGTTTATCATTATTATTATTGCATCAGTCATAGAATGAGTTTTAAGTAAAAGCTTATTTTTGTAAGGATTTTTCCTCATCATTTCTGCCGCTAATTTTTTAGTCATAATTACATGTTATCGTGCCAATAACGCAGCTTTGACTTTATTGTTAGTCTTGCTGTTTCTCAACGCACATGTGATCCACTGAACCGTGATATAACTCCCAAAATATGGGATTCCCGTGTGAGTGCAGCGGCCAAATTGGGGGTGGGAGTGGGGGGGGGGAAGCCCCCACCCCTACCCCAATTCCCCGCCCCTACCCCCACCCCTCGAAGAAGCCTCTAAAACGCTAATAATTGGGCTTTTCTGCGAAGTCCAAGTTCATCTGCCTGGGAGGCGAGAAACCTTCAGCCTGCACAAAAATAAGTCAGATCTGTTAACCGGATGTGCACAAAACAACTGCTGTTCTGGGACAAGACTAACAGTGCAGAAGTGCACGAAAGGTTATATATTTTTCTGCCGGAAGTTACAGCTGGTAAATGTTGAATAGGCGCAACAGAAATTATCTAATGTTTGAGGTTAGAGGTTAGAGGTTTGAACAAAGGATCAACATCATAGCACGCGGGTAGTAACCTATAAGTGCTCCGTTTTTCTTCTAACTCAAGTCTAAGTCCATGAAGCTCATCATAATGCACAGGCTCTGTAGCACCAGCGAGGATCCTGAAATACTTTGGGTAGATTTTTAGACTTAAAATTTTTGCCCGAGAAGGGCCGTTAGGCTACTTTTTTCGATTTCCAACTGCCCAATGATTTTTGACGTGCGCAACAACACACACTGGCGTCCGATCTGACTACCCAGAGACCAGAGGAAATTAAAAGAAGTCCAAGTCCACTTGAAAAAATCCTAGAACTTACCGGGGATTAAAACCGGAAACTCTAGAACTCGAGGCGGACACCGACCACGCAGCCCACGAAATTCCCTAGGGCGAACGTTGAAGAGACGCATGTGGTTCTGGACGGAATTCCACAAAAAAGCTGCACAGGATAAAAGGTACGGAAGAACCAATTGCGAGCTCTGTGTGACATACAGCGGCATAAAAGAATGATGATGATGAATATTTCATGTTAGGATACATGTTAATTAATGTACTGGGTAGCTCCTGTTGTTTAAGTGCAGTTTCAGTTATGCTACACTTATTACAATTGCTTCCACTGCTGCTGCTGCTGCTACTACTACTACTACTACTACTACTACTACTACTACTACTACTACTACTACTACTACTACTACTACTACTACTACTACTACTACTACTACTACTACTACTACTACTACTACTACTTCTACTACTACTACTTTTACTACTACTACTACTTTAACGCTAATGCAACTGTTGATACTTCTACTACTTTTTAACGCTGATACTATAACAATTGTTGCTTCTGTTACTACTACTACTACTACTACTACTACTACTACTACTACTACTACTACTACTACTACTACTACTACTACTACTACTACTACTACTACTACTACTATTAATACTACTATTACTACTACTTTATTTGCTAATACAATAACTGTTGCTACTAATACCACTACTACTACAACTACTACTATTTTTAACGCTTATACTACAACTGTTGACACTACTACTACTTTTACCGCTAATGCTTTAATAACTGTTGCTACATAACTACTTTTCACGCTAATACTATAACAACTGTTGCTACTACTTTTAACGCTAATATTACAACAACTGTAGCTACGACTACTATTAATTGTAACGCTTATACTCAACAGCTGTTGCTACTACTTCTACTTTACCGCTAATACTACAACAACTGTTGATACTTATACTAGTACTTTTAACGATAATATTGCAACAACTTTGCTACTACTACTACGTTTAACAACAACTGTACTACTAAAACTACTAATTTTAACGCTACTAAACAGCTGTGGCTACTACTACTACTTTTAACGCTAATACAACTGTTGCGCTTGCTACTACTTTTAATGCCAACACTCCAACAACTGCTGCTGCTACTGCTTTTAACGCTTATACTACAACTGTTGCTACTGCTACTACTACTTTTAAAGCAAATACTATAACAAGTGTTGCTACTATTACTACTTTTATCGCTAATACTACAACAACTGTTGCTACAACAACTATTTTAAACGCTATTACTATAACAGTTGTTGCTACTATTAGTACTTTAACGCTAATACTACAACAACTGTTGCTACTACTACTACTTGTAACGCTACAACAACTTTTACTACTACTAGTTTTTACTAGCATTGTTGTTATTACTACTACAACTACTACTATTGATGCTCTCTACTACTATTCCTGCTGCCACAACTGCCACTTCGACCACATCACTACACTACCACCCCGCCGCCAATACTTCAACTACTATTACTTTTACTGCTACTGTTGCTACTATTACTACAGCCGCTACTTCAGTAACGGTACTGTCCTTTGACCACTACTACTGCTACATCAACTGCTACTCTTACTACTGCTGTTGCTGTTACTACAACTACTACTACGGCATCTGCTGCTGATGTTAGTAAAACTACTACAACATCACTGCTACTAGGGTAACTGTTGCTGCTGTTGCTATAATAACTACAATTATTACTACTACTACTACTACTACTACTACTACTACTACTACTACTACTACTACTACTACTACTACTACTACTACTACTACTACTACTACTACTACTACCATTACTACCGATACGGTTTTAGAATGAACAATAAATATGGCTTTTGCCTTTTCTTATCCTTACAAAGAGACAGCTAAAGAAAACACCAGACAGCAGTCGGGGATATCTGATTACGGGCAAAGATGGGGTCGCGAACAACATCTAATGTGTGACCCCGCCTGTTGCATAATTGACATATGTCCCGTCTCCGCTTGGAGCGCTGAATAAATGATGCTCCCCGGAGACTGGTCTCGATAACTACAACTTGGCTTAGTCTCTCTCGGTCTCTCTGCCTGCTGGAGCAGTGCTCCATATGTGGGGGAAGAGGGGCGGGGGCGGGGAAGGGCTGAAAAGGATCTTTAAAAAATAATACTGCACAAGATAGTGAAGAGAATAGTGGACTGTCTCCCAGTCCTTAGGAAAGAAAATTGGAGCTTTTGAGCTAAAATGCTATTGATCTCAGAATACCACAGACAAAGAAGAGAGGAAATACTGACAATTTAAAAGATCTGAACATCAAGGAAGATTGGCTAATAAACAGCATCTTGTCTTGGAAGCTGAAATATTTGGTTATATACTCGATGATGCGCCTTGCGGATTAAAAAAATAATAATAGTAGAAAGCATAGTACCAGGAAGGAAGGGCAGGGGCCGACCAACACGAAGGTGGGCACAGGATATAAGTGATTCCTTGAGTATGAAAATATACGAGGTGGGAGAGCTGACGAGAGACTGAGTTTCTTTCAGTCAGACTGTGAGGAAACCATAAAAGAAAATTAGTAACCACGGACATGAGATGTCTGAGAAGGGCTGTAGGAGTGACCATAAGAGATAAGATCAGGAATGAGATCATAAGAGAAAAAGTCGGCACAGAACCAGTTCTGGATAACATACGAAGACAGCAAGTGAAATGGTTTTCCCACTTAGAGAGTATGCCTTGTGACACCATACCATACAAAGCATACACGGAAAGAGAAGAAGGACGTAGAGCACGAGGTAGACCAAGAACAATATGAAAGGATAACATCAGAGAAACTCTACAACAGCACGATGTGCCTATGGTCGAGGCGGCCAGAAGAGCTAGAAACAGAACCTTATATCTCCCTCGACAGCGGTAAAAGAGGAAGTGAAGAAGAAGAAGAAGAAGACCGTGAGGAGAGCGACGTTCTGCAGAGGATCTGTTACATGATGATGAGGAAAAAGGAAAGAGAACAAATAGCTAGTATTCATGACCGGGTCGCTTATGTTTTTTTTTTACCCTTTAGAAGCAGCCCTTTATGCGGCTGGTTATTTTTATTTAATTTTATCGGTCCTGTTCACGTTTCCCGGCCCATTAACACACTACCTGACATTTCATTCATACTTGCTCAGGCTCTTCTATGTTACAGGGGTGTCATGTTGTCTTCCCTCCAACTACATCAGCGCAGATGTCACGTGTTCTATTCTAGACGATGACAGCTTTTCAGCCACCCTAGAACATGTAGAACTGGCCCTAACCCAAACACCCCTCCCCCTTTCCACCCAAAACCTCAACCACAACCTCTTGGAGCTATTTTCTGATTTCGCCCAGCCGTGCCTCAACCTAGGTCACACGAGAGACTTTTTTTTGAAGAGAGCAGTACAACTTGACACCTCTCTGACCTAGATCAGACTGAAAGTGTGTAGATGGGCCGGGAAACGTGAATAGGTACCTGTAATTTACTCACTGTGCATCTTTGGCACTGATAGCATAAAGCAGGAAGGAGCCGTTAGCCAAGCGGTTACGTCGGGTTCTTCTGTGGGGGAGACCCAGGTTCGACCCCCCGGTAAGATGATGGAGTTGTTCCAATGGAGGTACAATTTAACATCCCAACCTGCACAGTCCGTGGCACCAGCACTAGCCATGCGGCCCTAAACCGTCAGGCTATGACCCCCTGCCTACACAGCCCAAAAGAAAATGGTAAATTCAAACAGTAGTGACATTTATGGGGAAAAGGAGGAAAGGGTGAAAAAGGGGGGGGGGGTATACAGTAGGGGTAAAGATATTGTTAATCATCTGCAATTGTGTGGTGCGGTGACCTCTGTTACAGGCGTGAGGGTAAGTTAAGCCTGTTGTGATGTGTATAGGGAGATGCTCTGTACCTCACTCGGGCGTCAGCCCTTTAATGATCTGGTTTTACGCAACCTCATGCAAGATTCCTGCTGCACGTCCTCGTCGTGCGCTACGGATATTGTCTCAAATGAGCATTAACAGAGCAGTCAGTGGATCTCGTAGGTAGCGGCCCCCGGAGGTATAGTGTCCTTTCTGGCTCTCATCAGCCCGCCCCCAAACGCAAGGGTGAAAAAGTTTATCAAAACTTATTTGGAACATGAAAAAAGTCTGCTTGCCAAATGCACTACTAAATGACAACTCTCGGTTAAAAGTCTGTGGAATGAAGGGAGTACTGTGCGGCTGAGACTCAAACCTTGACCGAGAGATTTATCCGCAGCCAAGACAAGTAACATCTCCCGTGGGTGGTTTCTTGCAGTTAGATCCTACCTATGTACATCCTCTGTCAACCCTCAGCGTCGTCGTCACCGTGCTGAGGTACACCACGACAGCAGTTGTCAGTCGGTTTGCTAGGCCCTAATGCCCGACAAAGATAGATCCTACGGCACACGAACAAGCTCAAAATCCTACCACTATTTGGGAAAAAGTACATTTGTCGGCATCCAGAGGCCCCACGCCCGAATGTTGGGACCAAACAGATAAAATACATTGAGCCGCGTTAGCGCAGTTTATAGGGTGCTCGCTTTCGAATCCAGCTGCGACTCGCTACAGCCACGGTCGGTGTTCGAAACCGGGTGGTTCCCGGGGTTCACCCAACCTCTAGGAAATGGGTACCAGAGTGACACTCTGGGGTGAATGGAGGAACAACGCTGTGGCTACGCAGTTACGTGGAGACGGCGACACAGGCGGACAGTTTCTTATCAGCTGTCCGTACTGGTGGCAGAGCACTTAGGGTTTATAACCGTGTGCAATGATGCTGGTTCACATCTCCCAACTTTAACTTATAGATAAAGACATGCCTAAAGATGTCTAACGTGCGAAAAAAAAAGAATGTCCCTCCCTATTCGTGTGGTCACAAAAGCCCTGAACCTGTGGGCTGATCTCCAGAGGGCGCAGCCCGTGTCGAGCTGGAGGCCTTATACAGTTGTGAGGTTAAGCTGTCATGTGCAGGATGTGACGTTTCCTTGGTGAGCCCAGAACCAGAGCGTCATGTGTCGGCTGTTCTTTTAAGGAAGCTTCCTTGTATGGCAGGGAATGCCCATGATCTGCCCCTGCTTTCCCTTGAGGGCTGACTGTTCTACATAGGGCTGCCCCAGGGGGGGGGGGGGGGGTACTCAGGGAGCAACACCTGTAGATAGAGGGACAGAGAGGACACCACAACATCTCGACCCCAACAAACCAAAGGCCACAGTAATCCTAGAGATAGGCCTGACGTCTTTCCTCGAAGTCAGAGTACATCTGCCTGTGATGAAGGGAACAGCAAATGCCAGTAAAACGGTTGTACACGCAAAATTCAGGTTCAGGTAAAAGCCAAAAGTCCAAATAGACGATCTACCGGGACCTTCCGCCGGAATGCACAGCCAGTGAACGAAGAAGAAAAAGCAGATCTGCTGTTG
>CAJHNH020001846.1:70000-390000 GCA_905116865.2 Candidula unifasciata
ACTTGAGGTACATTTTAAACTCAAAATTTTGCCTGGGCAGCGCCGTTAGGCTACTCTTTTCGATTTCCAATTGCCAAGGGATTTTTTACGTGCGCAACAATGCACACGGGCGTCTGATCTCACTACCCAGAGACCAGGGTGAATTATTACGAGTCCATGTGAAAAATGCCGGGGACTGAACCCGGAACATCTAACACTCGAGGAAGACACTGTTGGCTGTCTGTCTGCCTCAAATAACACATTTGGATTGGTCATGGCCCTGTCTATCGTAGAGCTTGAAATAGACAACTATGAAATACGGACAGAATGTTTATCAAACCACTGAAAGGGCTCCAAAGGTTACAGAAATGTATATTAACCAAGCATGTGTCGAATAACAAACACAACAACTACAATTTTAAAAAAAGGAGGGGGGGGGGGGGGGGGGGGGGGGGGGAGGTGTCAAAATTGTAATGACATGTTTCACACACACACACACACACACACACATACACACACACACACACACACACACACACATATATATATATATATATATATATATATATATATATATATATATATATATATATATTTATTTATACACACACACACACATACACACGCACACACATTTGGGAAGAAACACGGATAAAGATGATAACAATGCCGCACGGACTAGGCTGGAGGATAATGCAGAATCCTTGACAATTGTGTGACCTGGCAGTTAAGCCTGATGAAGTACGTCTATGCCGTCTTCGAGGACAAGACAGGAGATACTATAACCAACCCCACGGGAACAATCAGTACGGATACCCTGGAGTCGCTGCTGTATCGGAGGACTGAGCACGCACGGGAATGCTCAATGTGCACAAACAGTGATTGTGATAACAAACATAATTTATAAGTATTTGTGTGCACACGTGTGTGTGCGCGCGCGCGCGAGCGTCCGTGTGGGTGCGTGTGTGTTAAACCTCCCCCCCCCCCCCCCACACCGAAGAAGGGCGTAGGGTGTTTACAGGAAATGTTGTGCTACACCTGACCTTGCCGCGACACAGAATAACATGCCTCCCGGTGATGATTCAGCCAGCACAGAACACACGGACCAGCTAGACATTAGCCCGGGTTTGTATGCTTCCTTCGCGGGTTCAGGGTTTTCACTGGAACTGTAGAGGTTTTGAACTTCGGATAGTGGGGACACCAAGATGACAGCTCATACTGGTCACAACCTATTCACACCTCTCTTCGGTCATCCTGGAATGCCGATCGCCATTACAATGTAAACCAAGCTTAAGGACGAGTTGAAAACATGCGTTGACTGTGACCTTCTCATATGAAAAACACCGAAGAACATCCTAGAAACAGAGTGCCAGCTATAGGCCTAGCCAAAAATAGAAATGATCGATGTTTTTCCTTCTAAGTGGATCTGCCTGAGTGGATCTGCCTAAGTGGGTCTGCCCGAGTCGCAAGGAACCATCTTCTCAGAAAAAAAACCCAGATCTGTAAAAAGGATGTACACGCAGTACTCAAGTCCTGGAGGCAGTGTTTTGTCGAGAAATGGACGAACAAACACAGACTTTCTGCTGTTGAACGCTAAGAAGAAGAAGAAGAAATATCACTGCCAAAAGACTGCAGCCAAGCACACACAGGGGCAGTCATGTTAACGCTAATCCTGTTGTCAAAAACACAAATGTGATCGGGGAATCGCGTGTCTGCTTGGACTGGGGAGCCAAATTCTGAGGCATAATTGTCTTTTTTTTTTTAAACAACAAAGCACGGAAATAAGCAACTCAATTGTAGCCTTGCTGTCCCTAGAAATTATTGGGACGGGGCGGGGCGGTGTGAGGCAGGGGAGGTGGGGTTAAGGCAGTGGTGGGTCTATGATCAACTGGTCAAGCCGTTTGCCTCGTGCTCTGAAGGTCGTACGTTCCTTCAACAGGGTGCGTCGTTTCGTTTATGGGTGCAGTTTTTAAAGAAAGATCCTGGCTGGAACTATGGAATACTTAATAGCCGTTTTTCAGAGAGAGAGAGAGAGAGAGAGAGCGAGAGAGAGAGAGCGAGAGAGAGAGAGAGAGAGAGAGAGAGAGGTGGAGAGGGAGAGAGAGAGAGAGAGGTGGAGAGGGAGAGAGAGACCGAGCCACACGGGGGAAAAAACCTAGTGCTATGAAGTCGGTCCTGTCTATGCTGAACCTTTCAACCTTTTTATTCTGTCTGGCTTTTGAATGTTGAGAAAAGGAATAAAATATGGGCGATTTAATGGCCTAGTAGAGTAAACACAAGAGAGGTTGAACAGAAATACAGACACACAAAAAAGAGACAATGAAGAATAGGAAACAGAGTATTTATTCGATAATATAAAACACCGCTCCACATGGACAGCTGGGTTTGAAAATACATTCGAAAACAAACCCCTGAAGGAAACTGCAGTAGGCTTGTTCTAGGGCCCTTTTGTGGCGAAAACAAGAATAGACCCACTGCCTGCCCAAAAGCATGTCGTAAGTGTCGACTAATTGGGAGCTTCCTTTGAAGTGGGATTGCATCTGCCTGAGAGGCAAGAAACCAACAGTCTGCATACAAATGAGTCAGATCTGTAAAACGGATTCACAGGCAACACTCAAGTTATGGAACACGACTGCAGTCCAGAAGTGGGTGAACAACCAGAACTTTCCGCCAGAGTTTACAGCTGGTGAACGCGAAAAAGAAGGGGGGAAAAAGTTACCATAGTGAAGCGCACCCTCCATTTAGAGGCGACATGTTCGATTCCCACCTCGGTAATTACAGCTTAAGATTTTTATGTTGTCTAGTATTTATTTCTATCTTTCTATTTTGTT
Organism: Candidula unifasciata; assembly: GCA_905116865.2. Taxonomy (NCBI): domain Eukaryota; kingdom Metazoa; phylum Mollusca; class Gastropoda; order Stylommatophora; family Geomitridae; genus Candidula; species Candidula unifasciata. The sequence goes on from CAJHNH020001846.1 coordinate 72,811, forward strand.
CTATGAGTGCCGATCATTACATTGTCTGTTTATTATATATGTAAACAAATTGGTGAACATGAAATGGGATGAACTCAAGACAGGCGAAGAAATAAAATTGCTGGAGAATCCCTGATGTCAATGGCTATGAGAAAATGAAGATGGCAATATTCTGGACACATCTTGATGAGGAGACAGAAAATCAGCCACAGTTGGACACAAGTGCACTACAGAAACGAGGACGACAAAGGGAAAACTCCAAGACAAATGTTGTTAAGAGAGATGAAGTATGTGTTGGACTAATAATATAAAAAGGTTGACTGCGTGGTCTTGAGGTATTGTGTCCGCCCCGTGTGCTAGAGGTTCCGAGTTCAATCCTAGGTAAGGGCTGGAATTTTTTCACGTGGACTTCCAGTAATGGATTGTGAGTCGGACGCCCGTGTGTATTGTTGAACACGTAAAAAAATCCCTTGGCAGTTGGATATCGAAAATAATAGCCTAACGACGTTGTCCGAGCAAAATTTAGAGTTAAAATCTACTCAGAATATTTTAGGATCCTCGCTGGTGCTACGGAGGGCGTGCACTGAGCTGAGCTACTCCGGACTCCAACAAGTTAGAAGTAGTGAAAGGTAAAGCTTTTAGGTGTATAGGGCATATAGGGCTAGAACTATATTTTATAGACCAGTCGGCACAAGATGGGTGATGTGGTCAGCATCACGCCGCCCGCCTTTACTTCCCGGGACTGCACCTGGTACCCACCCAAGTCTGGTTCTACCTGGAAGCCAAGGTCATTTTTGAGAAATGTCCGGCTCTACCAGGGAGTGAACCCACGACCGTCCGATCCGCACGCGAGTGTCTAGCCGCTACGCCACGGCGACTCCCTGTTAGAAGTAGAACATAGCACTTATGGGTTACTATCTGTGTGCCATGATCTTGATCCGTTGTTCAAACCTCAAACCTCATGATGTCGACAGCACTGGACATGACACACCGGAATATAGGACTGGACAGCGAGCACCGAGTCAGGTATGAAGGCCTAAGGTGCCTAAAACCTATGTTCGGGAACCCCTGGCCACGACTATCCCCCCTACTTGTGTTGGTGACAGACCACTAGACATCCCGCCCTAACACTTCTGTTTCCTTTGCATCAAATCAACATTTGATCGCTCCTAGTAATAAAACAGTCAGAGGTTGCCCACAATGTCATCGGGATCATGATATTGTGTTTGGACTGAAACGCGACAGGTTATCTGGTGTATATCGGTGTAAGCGTAAGCCAGATTGGCTCATAAAGAATCGTATTTGCTCATCTGTCGACGGCGCCAGCTGTACCCAGCGTGAGTTTGGCTATCTCAGGGTTAAAAGTCAGGCAGTGGTGGCATGTTTAATACTGCGTGTTCGCGTTATTTCATGTCTGTATACCTGTCCACATATTGCCTCATTACATATTACATCACCATCACAATCCTGATATGCTGTTTTACGTCGTAAATGGCTCGCAGTTTATACATTTAGACTCGGTATACGTCCACTTTTAAATAGACTAACTTGGTATCCGTACTGTTTAGATACGAAAACTTGTGCTTGGTATACGTCCTCTATTTGGAATACGACTCGCCTGCTAGAACTTATATAGGTCAAAATGAGTAAAGACTAAGAAGGGCGCACTCTCAACTTCATGAATCAAGGAAATGTTTGCCAACTAGATAGATGTCAAAAACTCTGCAGAGATGTACCACCCCAGTAAAGCCGAAATAAGCTGTTGTAGGATCGTCTGGAATGATCAGACATTGTACTATTTCCCAAGCATCCTCAGGAAAATGCAGAAGCAAAGTTATCTGGAACACAATTTTAGTAAAAGTCAAACCTGATGAGCCTTAACCATGTCATGTTAGGAAAGGAGACAGAAAAAGAAAAGAGAAAAATAAACACATTTTTTTTTTTAGGACGGGTTAACACTTCTCCCTTTATTTGTGATAGGGAAATTTGTTTGGTATACATCCTGTTTGGTAAATATCCAAGGATGTAGAACGGATTCAGGATGTATCCTGAGGCACCACTGTACTTTCATACTTGTTTATGCTGTGCAGCTGTTTCAATATCATGAATGGAATCCAATCCAGTATCCCCAGCCTCTCTTAACGAAGGCTATGTCAGGTTTTCTCTCATACATCCTTGTTTCCCCCAATCCATTTGTTTCCAATTTCAGTGCCTGTTTGGCGATTCTCTGCTTGCTTCTCCCCAGGATGTGCCCAGTATATCATTCGAGGGCAGTTTGAAAAGAAGTGAACAAAAGTCGTATTTCAATGAGATAATTTACACAATATACACACGAAATGTACATTTTCTGAAAGCTTGGGATGATTTTTCCCGAAGCCAGGAAAACACACCAGCTGCCAGATCCTTGTCAGAAGCATGTCTCTTCCCTTGAAATATTCCTTGAGCTTTGTCAACAGGAACCATTTATAGGGTGTCAGCTCGTGACTATAAGCTGGAGGCTCCAAAATGTCAATGATGAGGTGCTCCAATACAGCAACTGTTTGTCTACTCGTGTGTGGACGAGCATTGTCATGTTGAAGAACTGTATGTTTGCCAGGACGATCACGCTGTTATCTTACATGTAGTCTCTCTCTCTCTCTCTCTCTCTCTCTCTCTCTCTCTCTCTCTCTCTCTCTCTCTCTCTCTCTCTCTCTCTCTCTCTCTCTCTATCTATCTATCTATCTCTCTCTCTTGTTGTACCCCACCGGGACATAACACAAGCGATAAACACCCGGTGACACAAAGTGCCACCATGCGAATAAGGATCACTCGTGGAGAGGTCTCAAAAACCCCTTTCAGCCGTAAGCCGATATTAATGGCCCGGCTATAGTCAGAGTCTCCGGCAAAAATCCAAGGTGGGGTTCCAAAAAACAAAAATTTGCCTCCCACACAGGGAAGACTATTATGTAGACTACTCGCAGTTTCCGCAGCATTTCTGCATAGCCATCAGATTTGATTGTATCGCCGTGGTTTAACAATTCTGCTAACCTACGCCCTGGCAAACACGAATCAACGCAAACCCTGGACAACTTTTCTTTATGGGCATTTTTGTTTTTGTTTTCTTTAATCAGTATTTTTTTTAAAATAACCTTAAGGGGAAATTTGGGGTGGGGGGGGGGGCGCAGGTGTCTTGCAATATTTTTAAGGGGGCATCACTTGAAAAGGATAAAATTCACTGGTCTTAGCCACTACGCTCCTGGCACCCAAGCGCTAGAGTGGCAACATCATCTCAACCTGTAGTTACAATCCCTCATTACCCGACCAGTTTAACTCACTTGCCCTGTCATCAGAAAGCTCACCCACACAGTCTGTTACAGTATTCTGACCGGCCATCAGTGGTGAGGCGACATCCTCAGTCTGAACTTGCCGCCAAGTCCCTTTGGCATGACGCGAACAATTTATATCTGGAAGTCTGTCCCGTGGCTAGCTACTGTCCGGGATGTTTAACTTACCAACTGTCTGTAGCAGTGGTTTTTGACATCGTTCAGGTGGCGCTCCCCCCCCCCACCCCCCCCCTCCCTGACTATATGACAAGAACCCTTACACCCCGACGCCCCTAGCCCGACTTTAAAAAAATATAGTTATACGTGCTAAAATCCGAAGCCTTTGGCACAATGTGGGATGTCCGGTTTGGTATACATCGCCTGAAATTAACAGAAGACAGGTAGCACCGGCTACTGGTATATGGTATTTGAAGTATCTCAGTCATATCTTACCAAGGCCTGATCTAGCGGCATCACTTGAAGAAAATCAAAATACGTTTTGGAACAAAACATACATAACTTACTCATATTTGCTCATCATAACTGTCTTCCCCCCCCCCCCTCCCTTCCCCCTTTCATCCTCCTCCTCTCCGCTTCTCTCTCCGACAGACGTATGTTTCCGACCCTGAAGGTGACCCTAGAAGGCCTTGACCCACACGCCAAGTACATCCTGTTGGTGGACATCGTACCGGTCGACGACTGCCGCTACAAGTACCACAACGCAGAGTGGGTGGTCACCGGCAAAGCCGAGCCGCACATGCCGGGCCGGCTGTATATCCACCCGGATTCACCGGCATCGGGTGGGCACTGGATGAAGCAGCCGGTGACCTTCCACAAGCTGAAGTTGACCAACAACAACCTCGACCAGAATGGACATGTGAGTATAGCTCATTGACAGTTAAAACTTCTTACTGTCCGAATGTATTGTCTCTCTTTCTTCCCTCTCTTTTCTGTTTTTCCTCTTAAAGGTCTGGCAGAGATTGGCAGACCAACAGGACCTGTTTATGTTTATTCGACGGATTACCATCATGGCACACGGGTGTAACCGATAAGTGCTCCGTTCTACTTCTAACTCAAGCCTGAGTCAGAAGAATCTCAGCGCAGTGCACGAACTCGGTGGCACTGGCAAGCATCCTGAAATACTCTGGGTAGATTTTTAACTCCAAATGTTTTCCCGGGCAGGGCTATTACACAACTCTTTTCGATTTCCAACTGCCAAGGGATTTTTCATCTGCTCATGAATGCACACACGGGCGTCTGATCCTACTACCCAGTTATTCTTTCAGGTAGACCGTGATAAGAGCGACGTTCTGCAAAGGATCTGCTGCTTGATAATGATATTTATTTTACTGGCACTTCAACAAAATTGGCGTTAAAGCATAAACACAGATTAGACGGCCCAGTAAGAAATGAGAACGAACTTCTGATATAGCAGTTTGGTGCCCCTAGGTTCCCCCCCCCCCCCACCCCCTTTTCCCCCAGGGAAGTGCCCAGTGGGTCCATGCGTTAAAAATGCCCTGTAAAGAAACTAGGGGAAGTATCTTCTCTAACAACACAAAACAATGGCTAGGTTCCCTTTATCTCGACTGAGCAGAACCTATTTCTTCATAGCCGCTATCTCGAAGGAGAGAACATTGTTCCTTCTTCAATTCCCTCCAGATCTCCTATCGTCGCTACTCACTTTCTGTTTTCATGCGCGCATTATGAATATTAATTCAGTTCGCGTGAGCTCGCAAAGTTATCAGCCGACGTTGATTCAACGGGAAGTGCGTCCTGTGCTGCTTTGCATGTCGGGTAACATGAGCGGTCGTTTTGGCAGGATCCCTGAGGGTTTGGCACCAAGAAGCAGCTCCTAAAACAAAAAAGCTATGGGGAATTTTCCGCCTATGAAGCCAGTTTGTCGTGTCCGTCAAAGTGGATGGTGTTTTAACAGTGGAATGTCCGGGGTTAGAGCTATTCAAGTGGAGGTTTGTGGGCTGAATCTATTGTTATCAACAGTTCATGGAAACAATCTGCTGAGATACCTTGGGGTTGCTGCTGTATTGTAGCACTGACCACGCATCGAAATGCACAATGTGCAGTGAGCCGACTGTGATAACACAACTCATTTAACACAGAAGAGTTATACGATTTAAGTTCAGAACCACCCACTCCAGGTTCCCTAGATGCTAACACTGTGGGTGTTAAAGGTCGAAAAATCTTTCTAGACCACGCAAGGAAACCATTATGAAATGGGTACATGTAACGAACTCAGGCCCAGCTCTGCCCATCTACACACTGATTATTGACGGAGTCCGGAAAGAACACTGATTAGACGTTCAATATCCGCCTTAACCTGTGAGACGCGCAGGTGTGAGTGGTAGGGACGTCAGCTTTGTCGACGCCCCAACCGGCGACCACGCGTGCACTATATTACAGGATGTAAGCGCCTTTAACGACCCCACAACATGTATGACTGGCCCTAACCCCAACCCCTCTTTCCATACACTAAACCTTGATGCCACGTGAGAGTGCAATCTACAGCAGTACACCGGGACATCCCTGTAACCTTCAGCAACGTGTACCAGCCTGACAAAGTATCAAGGAAACGGGACCTAGTGTGTAGATGGGCAGAGCTAGAATTGAGTTCGTTACTTGTTTCATCAAATGTTACGACCAGCAAAGTTATAGCAAGTGGCCAGCTGATCCCTGCCATTTGTATTGTAATAATTTCTCTGCAAGTGCTTGGGACACTGGCCGGCGACGATCCCCATTTTCAACACGTTGGTCCCTGTGTAAGTTTAGTCGAATAACCAAGTCACAGATTATCCTTCAGAGTACGTGATGATATTTCAGTAAGTAATATTACAGTTGAATGTTCTCGGAAGGCATTTTCCTGGAGAAGGGGTGGTTCCCCGGCAGAATGCACCACTGCCGATTGCGATAACATAAATTACTTACCATAGAGGGGTTACACAATATATGCTGAGAACCACCCACTCATCGACGTACCCGAGAAGATACACTGCGGGTGTTAAAGATCGATTAATCTTTTCCGACCACCCACCGAAACCCCAATCAAATGTTACATGCACCCTTTCCCCCCGCCCTACCATCTTTTTCTTCCCCTATCTCATCAAAATTGGCGCCCTTATTTCTATGCATTTCCACTCCTCATTTCAACACTCGGCCTTTCTCTCGGCTTAAGACGTTTTCTCTCGCCTACAACCTGGTTTCAACGTAAGAAAGACGCTATAAAATCCTCCAGAAAAGGGTACACCTAGCTGGCTGCAGGGCTCTAGTCTTGTGATTAGCTTCCCCGGCGTAAAAGCTCATAAACAGCTAATTATACTTCTGAAGCGTCTCGCTAGAGCCCAGGCCGAATGTCGCACGGAGTCACCAAGGACAAGCCGAGGGCCAATTTACGAGGTCTCTCTGCACCTCCTGAATGGCCTGCTCTGGTGGTTTATGTCATGGAAGCCACCGATCTTCTTGCTCGTGTATCAGGCGTCTCTATGACCCGAGTGCTTTACGTGCCACGGTTTTCTGTCCCCTTTCCCACCAAGATTCGATACCACTACTGTCAGTTACTCCATTAACTCCTTCAGTACCGCTGATGCTGGATTGTTGGCATGTTTCCTTCTTTGCAGACGATAGTCTTCCACTGTGCTATGGGAACTCGTAAGGATCACAGCCCACGGCTATGGGGAGTGTGACTAGTAAGGCAAGGGAAAACAAACAGATAGAGAACTCCTGTGGCCGTAGAAACGGTATATATATATATATAAACTGATCGACAGATATTGATTAGCAAGACCAGTTGGCGTTAAGAAAAATCTCAAGCTGCATAGTCTCGAGACACGGGGTCCGCCTCGAGTGCTAGAGGTTCTGGGTTCAATCCCCGGTAAGAGTTGGGATTTTCGCACGTGGACTTGGACTTCTATTATTCCCCCTGGTCTCTGGGTAGTGAGATCAGACGCCCGTTGTCACGCACGTAAAAAAAAAAATCCCTTAGAAGTTGAAAATCGAAAAGAGTTGCCCGACGCCGGGCAATATTTGGAGTTAAAAATCTACCCAAAGTATTTCAGGATCTTCGCTGGTGCTACAGAGCCTGTGCACTGTGCTGAGCTTCTTCGGACTCGGACTTGAGTTAGAAGGAGGAGGAAGCCCTTATCGGCTACTACCCGTGAGACATGATGTTGATTTGTTGTTCAAAACCTCAAAGCTCCCGCAATAAGTGCATGCAATTTCAGGATTATGGTTGAGGCAACATTTATTTCACATGATTCGTCTTGGACGCCCAGGTCCTTACTGTGTACAGTCCTCTCCTCCGTAACCTTTATTCTTCATAAAACTTCACCACGACATCTTATATCATCCATTATTTGTAGATAACCAACCACAGAGGATGTCCTTAGAGACTATCCTTCATCCTCCCCAGCGTCTTAGCTATCTTAGCCTTTAAAGACTGAGCACCGACAGAACTGTAGTGATACCTCATCATCATCATCATCATCAGGTGCCTTGCCGACTGGCGTGGGCGATCATGCCTCTCCACACTCTGCGATCCCCTGCAGCATGTATCAGTTTGCGTGCCGACACACCTCCATGCCATGCAACACGACTGTCAAAAATCTTCTTTTGTTGTCTTCCTCTATCCCTCCTTCCACAGATCTTTCCAGTGGTCACAACATGTTCTATTTTCCGTCTTCTCAATGCATGGCCGAAAAATTATGACTGTCTTCTTCTGGTGTCAGTGATAAGTTGTCTTCGGGCTCCCGCCTCTTTCAAAACCTCTTGGTTGCTTTTTTTGGGTGTCTAAGTTATTCTTAGCATTCTCACATATTTGTCATGCCGCTGTATGCCATGTCTTCCTCATAGACATCGTTTTTTGAAAGCTACTTAACCATTCCTTTTGAAACCAGTCTCCTGCTTCTTTGTAATTACCGGTTTCAACTTCGGCGAAAAATCAATCAATCCTGATCGCGTACAGAGGCGCATAGGGCAGAGACAAACTGTTGCCATTCAATCCGATCCTGAGCCATCCACTCTGCCTCCACTTTTGGCCTTCGCCTAGCCTTGAGTTCAGCTACAAAGGTTCGCCTCCAAGTGCCTCTAGGTCTGTCACTTCCTCGCTGTCCTTGTGGTGTCCCACGCATTGCCCGACATCAGTTACCACACACCGGCCGGGCAAATGCTGATACTAGACGAAGTTTTGAAAATTGAAAATGAACAATCCGCTATTATGTAAACAGAAAGTGTGCATTATACATTTGATGTAAACTCTGGCAAAACGCGTGACTGTCGAAAAATTTGGAAGATTTAAATTTTAAAAATAATTTTGGAATCGGGGGAAAAAAAACCAGGATAATTTTGCAAATTTAGCATCGAGAGTCGGATTACAAATCAGCCACGAAAAGAATAAATTGACAATATCACTAACTGATAATGCGTCGTCATACTGGGTAGGGAAAGAATTAAGTTAACGAGTTATCGTATTTAGGTATCAAAAGTTAAACTCTGATTGTCCCTCGAAGTCGGAGTACATCTACCCGCGAGGCAGGGAACAGCACAACGGTTGTACACGCAAAACTCAGGTCCAGGTAAAAGCCAAAAGTCTAAGCGGACGATTAACCGGGACCTTCCGCCGGAATTCACACCCGGTGAACGAAGAAGAGGAAGAAACTCTGATGGAAATTGAGGAATTGAGGTTGGTGGGCATAACTTAAACAGCCTGCCTTATGCTGATGTCACCGACTTGACAGTGACCAGTCAGAAAGAGCTACATGAATTGATAGATGGTAGAAGGTGGTGGTAGAACGTGATAAAGTAAGTCTCAGCTTTAATTGTGAGAAGATTTCCAAGAAAATGAAAGTGCCTAAATGTATAATAGAAGTAAAGACGTTATTTTAGGACACAAATAGAAGTATCTGGGCTCATGGACAAGATCTGATTGAAGATGTATCACATAAGGATTGAAATAAGAGACATAGATGGACATTCGCTTATATCATCAGCTATAAGACAAAGACCTTGACATAATGTGCACATCGCAAACAGAAATGGACAGCGAATCGCCAAGCAGGTACTGAAATGGGAAACAAATGGACTGAGGAAACAAGGATGTCCAAAGCCAACTTTAAGACGAACGTTGACGAGAGAGGCCAAAGGTGCTGGACTGGATTCTATCCATGATATCGAATGGTCTGCACGGGGTAGAACTGTAATGGAGGACTAGTCCTCGAGCCCTATGTGACACATAACGGCTTAACATGATGATGATCAGTGTTATAAAGAATATAGAAAATCTTTTATAAAGGGCTAGAGCGTTGTTTCTGACAGACGAAGCCGTGCAGTAATATCCATTCTATTTCTCATTTCCGTATTCGCTATATGACTGGGTCGACATTTTCTGGGGTTAAAGAAGCTTTTCGTAATAAGTCAATGAAACAGTAACTGACTTCTGCATACCCACTGTTTCATTGACAGATCATTCTCAACTCTATGCACAAGTATCAGTCCCGCCTGCATGTGGTGCAGGCCAACGACATCTTCACCATGAGATGGAACACCTTCAACACCTACTCGTTCGAGCAGACCACCTTCATTGCCGTCACTGCCTACCAGAACGAGCAGGTAAGACTGTTAGCTGCTAACACCACTACTTCAGCTCTGGTTTTTACTGCTGCTACGCCTGTAACTATTGTTACGGTTGCTACTGCTATAACTATTGCTACTGCTAACTACCGTTACTACTGCAACTACTCTTGCTACTGCTAATACTTCTAAAATTGTTACTGATGCCACTACCACAGCTACTTTTAATGCTGATATTATCACTGCTGCTGCTCCAGTTGCTATCGCATAAAGACATTTTGAGATACAGATTGGTGTCCATCCAAGACAGTTAGAAGCTGCCTTATGTGTCTTCTTCTTTTTCTTAAAAAATAATATATTGCCTACATGTGTCAGATCGCCGGTCAGGGGCCCTCGCGGGAAGCAAATAATAGCGACACTGCACCCTACCAGGCATGTCGTAAGAGGCCACTAAGGGTAGGGCTGGGCTTGAGGTTGGCTACCTCATCCTGTAAAAACAATAGCCACAAAAACCAACCAAACATGGATAAATCAAAAAGAGAAGCAAGTAAAACCCAGCCAAACGAGATAAGGAGAGGCTCTTTAAGTAGCAGAAGTATGACAAGGGTGGAAAAAGCAGACAGGAGTCCGGATCGTTGACATGCCTCCTCTCTCGTGGGAAAGATGAGGAGGACATGGGGAGAACTGCATGAGATAGCAACGGATAGAACGACTTTGTGTGAGTTGGTTGAGGGCCTATGCTCCATTGAGGGTTAGAAAGGCAGAAGAAGAAGACATGTGTAAGGTAGTGTGGGGTGGGGGAGAGGGGGGGGGGGGGGATTTCAGACTATTTATGACTGTTTAAACCTGATGCTGGTACAGCTAAAAAGTCGTTTTTCTAAACCACAGGGAATAAAACAAAGGGAGGATGAAGTTGATGCAGAAGAAATTTATAGGCAGGGATAAATAACAAATAGAGGACAATAAAGGAGATATACATAATCAATCAGTCGGTTTGGTGTCCTAGAACTTGAGTTTAGAGTGCACATCCATTTTACAAATCTAGCTTATATGTGTGCAGACTACTGGTTCTTTTCCTGTCATACATGTACTCTCTGAATTCGAAGGAAATTCCCATAATTAGTCGACATTTGCGACATGCATGTTAAGATGCAGTGGGTCTTCCCCCCCCCCCCACACACACCATTTAGCATCCAAAAGGGGTCGTAAATTTCACAAAGGGACTTGATAATGATAAGAATAAGAACTGTCAAATGATCTGGTCATTTCGTTGGAGTGCAGCCGCAACACCTACCAGCACAGGCCCCACATCTAAGATCTCATTTGGGAGCAAGAGGACACCCAAGGAGAAGATTAATGACATTAGGACACTACATATTCCCAAGGAATGACGACTTCACCTATCCATCTGGTACGGTGTTCAAACAAAGTCAAAGTAAAATAAAAGTAAAGATCCCTTTTTAAGCCTTAAGTGCATACAATATATGGGAAGAGCATCCCATATTTTTACAGACCAACTAGCACTAGGTGGGTAATGTGGTCAGCATTACGCCAGCCGTCCTTACTTCCCCAGACAGTCATCCTGGTACCCATTTCAGGCTGGGTCCACCCACGACGCCCCATACCATGATAGAAACCCACGCAACCAGCAGTTGGTTTCGATCGCGGTATGTTGGAATTACAATCGGATGTTCAAAATACACCTTAGTGAATTGATAGAGTATAGAATGTTGATCTCTAAGAAATGACACCGGGACCTTTCAAAAAGCGCTACGTTCTCGGAAGAGTTCCCATTCCGATGTCGCTAGCAGTTTGATTATGTGCCCTTGATGCCTTTCCTCTGAGTGTAGAACAAACGAACGAACGAACGAACGAACTTTATTTTCAAAAGGTCACAAATTGGGCACGCAGGCCCGTCTTACATTCGGCCCTTCCAGTCAACCATCTTTCGCACAGCAGTTGTATTTTCACTAATAAAGCATGTTATGATCATATGATAATATGCATATTATGAATATTATAAAAGAACGCAAAAGCATGAGTTGTAAAGTACATGCAAAAACCCGCGCGTGCATACATACACACACATACACACGATCACCCACTCACACACACATACATGCATGCAAACATTACATACATACATACGTACATACATACAAACAAACATGCAAACAGGCATACACACAGGCACACATACATTTAAACAAACATACATAGATACAAACATACAGGCATACATGCATACATACATTCGTAATACAGGCATACACACATACAAACATACAGTCATAAATACAGTCATGCATGGAGACACTCCCACAAAGACACACACACTCACTTAGTCAAAAAACAGACACACACAGAGACTCTTACATATAAACACACAGTAGAGAATCGACCAGATCCCCTGCTCACTCCCAGCTGCACCATTATATCTTCTGGCCATAATGATCTATTCGTGCCTCTGCATTGTTCACTTGCTCCCAGAGGGCCTGGCCTGTCATGCAAATATTGACCATCCAATGGTACAGAATCAGCCACTATATCTGCTTGTTCCTTACCCAACACTCCTGCGTGCCCGGAAAAAAATCCAAAGAACTCTAACTACCCGAGACCTCTGAAGCAATGCTTGCCACTCTGCATGAAGCATGCATTTCTCCGCTTTTCATAAATATGCTTTGTGGTTAGGCTGCAAGCCGACGTATGTGTGCAGCTTTTATCAAAGAGTGGATCAGGAACCTTTAACATACGTCCTATGATGCGCGTAAGCAGAAAATCTATTAATGACATTAGAACAGTATAAATTCTAAAGGAATGACAGTGCCACACATCCAGCTGGCCGTCATGTTTCAAAAGTGTCCCACAACACATAATGAAAGCTGTGCTTTTATCTCATACCACAGATCACTCAGCTGAAGATTGATCACAATCCTTTTGCCAAAGGTTTCAGAGACAATGGTCTTGGAAGAAAGTAAGTGATACGCTCTGTTGAAACACTAACACTGTTCTGAAACGGTACTATTACATTTGCTGCTGCAGCCTCTGCTACAACTACCGCTACTAATTATACTGCTACTAACACTACTCTTAGTAATGCTACAAACAAATACTACTGCTATTAATGCTACACTTAGTAATGCTGCAAGTGCCACTAATTCTACTGCTGTTCTGCTGCCGCTGCTGCTGCCGCTGCTGATGCTGTTGCTGCTACTACTACTACTGCTACTACTACTACTACTACTACTGCTGCTGCTGCTGCTGCTGCTACTACTACTACTACTACTACTACTACTACTACTACTACTACTACTACTACTACTACTACTACTACTACTACTACTACTAATACTATTACTAATACTATTACTACTACTATTACTACTATTACTACTACTACTACTACTACTACTACTACTACTACTACTACTACTACTACTACTACTACTACTACTACTACTACTACTACTACTACTACTACTATTACAAATACTAGTGCAACTATTACTGCCAGTACTACGCTTGTCAATACTACTACTATAACAACTGCTGTCGTTGCTGCTGCTACTACTACAACTACGGTTACTGCTATTATCATAGCCACCACTGCTGCTACCACTACTTCAACTATGGTTATTACTGCACTATAACTATAACTAATGTTGCTGTTGCTACTGTTGCTAACTATTGTTACTGCTGCTACTACTACTGCAACAACCAATATTACTGTTCATTCCCCCAACACTTCTGCGGCCCCAGAGAAAAATAAAAAAAACTCAAACTACCCGAGACCTCTAAAGCAATGCTTGCCAATGAACAGTATTACTACTGTTGCTACTACTACTAATGCTACTACTACTGCGAATACTGTTACTGATGCTACGACGACAGCTAATGTTAATGTTGTTATTACTACTACCACTGCTGCTCCAGCTACTACTACTACCTATACAACTAATATTACAAAATAAGGGGAGAGAAAGATTTAAAAAACGGGATGAGAGATCGCAACAAACAGATGTCAAAACCAATAGGGGAAGACAAAGATGATGAGAATAACGTAAAAGAGGCAAACTTTGACCCAATCGCCGTTGGTGAACTCCCACTCCACGATATGGCGATATACTTATTTAGATCGGCGTCTGTGGCCTGGGCGTTGCGAGCGCATTTCGTAATGCCGGGATGCCAGGTTCGATCCCAACTGCGGACGATTTGTCTTTGGTTGGTTTCAACAGTGGTACCGAGAGCTGATGGTTCATTGGCAATGGTCAACTACTGAACGTAAAATTTGCCTAGCAAAACCACAACAGCTAAAAAATAGGCCCTGTTCACGTTTCCCGCCCCAACAACACACTACCTGACCTTTCATTCATACTTTTTCAGACTCTTCTACGTCGGAGGCGTGTCAGGATTTTTCCACTCCAATTACATCAGCGGTACAACGCGACCCACCCCCCCCCCCCCTCCCGCCTTCCCGACCTAGATCAGACTGAGAAAAGTGTGTAGATGGGCCGCGAAACATGAATAGGTCCAAAACTGGGTGTCTGGGACCTGCCTTATTGATCTACCCTCCAGATGAAGATTTTATAATCTGAGAACGGTAGGGCATAGGCAGCGTCGAGACCTGAAGGGGCCGGGGGAGAGGGGGGGGCAGATTTGTCCTCCATCGACCGAGATGCTAATAGAGGTTTCGTAGCACTAGACGATCTGTGGAGAAAATAGTAAGAAGAAGAAGAAAGAAGGAAGGTGAGCGAAGAGGTGGTTATGTATCTGGATGGATACACTGACTGGTGGATGGATACACTGACTGGTGGATGGATATACTGACTGGTGGATGGATACACTGACTGGTGGATGGATACATTGACTGATGGATGGATACACTGACTGATGGATGGATACACTGACTGATGGATGGATGGATACACTGACTGGTGGATGGATACACTGACTGGTGGATGGATACACTGACTGGTGGATGGATACATTGACTGGTGGATGGATACATTGACTGGTGGATGGATACACTGACTGGTGGATGGATACACTGACTGGTGGATGGATACACTGACTGGTGGATGGATACATTGACTGGTGGATGGATACATTGACTGATGGATGGATACATTGACTGGTGGATGGATACACTGACTGATGGATGGATACACTGACTGATGGATGGATACATTGACTGGTGGATGGATACATTGACTGATGGATGGATACACTGACTGATGGATGGATACATTGACTGGTGGATGGATACACTGACTGATGGATGGATACACTGACTGATGGATGGATACATTGACTGGTGGATGGATACACTGACTGATGGATGGATACACTGACTGGTGGATGGATACACTGACTGATGGATGGATACATTGACTGGTGGATGGATACGCTGACTAGTGGATGGATACAATGACTGGTGGATGGATACATTGACTGGTGGATGGATACACTGACTGGTGGATGGATACACTGACTGATGGATGGATACAATGACTGGTGGATGGATACAATGACTTGTGGATGGATACACTGACTGGTGGATGGATACATTGACTGGTTGATGGATACACTGACTGATGGATGGATACACTGACTGGTAGATGGATACACTGACTGGTGGATGGATACACTGACTGGTGGATGGATACACTGACTGGTGGATGGATACATTGACTGGTGGATGGATACACTGACTGGTGGATGGATACATCGACTGGTGGATGGATACACTGACTGGTGGATGGATACATTGACTGGTGGATGGATACACTGACTGGTGGATGGATACACTGACTGGTGGATGGATACACTGACTGGTGGATGGATACACTGACTGGTGGATGGATACACTGACTGGTGGATGGATACACTGACTGGTGGGTGGATACACTGACTGGTGGATGGATACACTGACTGGTGGATGGATACATTGACTGGTGGATGGATACAATGACTGGTGGATAGATACACTGACTGGTGGATGGATACATTGACTGGTGGATGGATACACTGACTGGTGGATGGATACATTGACTGGTGGATGGATACACTGACTGGTGGATTGATACACTGACTGGTGGATGGATACAATGACTGGTGGATGGATACACTGACTGGTGGATGGATACACTGACTGGTGGATGGATACAATGACTGGTGGATGGATACAATGACTGGTGGATGGATACATTGACTGATGGATGGATACATCGACTGGTGGATGGATACATTGACTGGTGGGTGGATACAATGACTGGTGGATGGATACAATGACTGGTGGATGGATACACTGACTGGTGGGTGGATACACTGACTGGTGGATGGATACAATGACTGGTGGATAGATACACTGACTGGTGGATGGATACACTGACTGGTGGATGGATACACTGACTGGTGGATGGATACATTGGACTGGTGGATGGATACATTGACTGGTGGATGGATACATTGACTGGTGGATGGATACATTGACTGGTGGATGGATACACTGACTGGTGGAAGGATACACTGACTGGTGGATGGATACAATGACTGGTGGATGGATACATTGACTGGTGGATGGATACACTGACTGGTGGATGGATACAATGACTGGTGGATGGATACACTGACTGGTGGAAGGATACACTGACTGGTGGATGGATACAATGACTGGTGGATGGATACATTGACTGGTGGATGGATACATTGACTGGTGGATGGATACACTGACTGGTGGGTGGATACACTGACTGGTGGATGGATACATTGACTGGTGGATGGATACATTGACTGGTGGATGGATACAATGACTGGTGGATGGATACATTGACTGATGGATGGATACACTGACTGGTAGATGGATACATTGACTGGTGGATGGATACATTGACTGGTAGATGGATACAATGACTGGTGGATGGATACATTGACTGATGGATGGATACACTGACTGGTGGATGGATACATTGACTGGTGGATAGATACATTGACTGGTGGATGGATACATTGACTGGTGGATGGATAAACTGACTGGTGGATGGATACATTGACTGGTGGATGGATACATTGACTGGTGGATGGATACACTGACTGGTGGATGGATACACTGACTGGTGGGTGGATACACTGACTGGTGGATGGATACATTGACTGGTGGATGGATACACTGACTGGTGGATGGATACATTGACTGGTGGATGGATACACTGACTGGTGGATGGATACACTGACTGGTGGATGGATACATCGACTGGTGGATGAATACACTGACTGGTGGATGGATACAATGACTGATGGATGGATACATTGACTGGTGGATGGATACACTGACTGGTGGATGGATACACTGACTGGTGGATGGGTACATCGACTGATGGATGGATACACTGACTGGTGGATGGATTCTTCGACTGGTGGATGGATACACTGACTGGTGGATGGATACATTGACTGGTGGATGGATACATTGACTGGTCGATGGATACATTGACTGATGGATGGATACACTGACTGGTGGATGGATTCATCGACTGGTGGATGGATACACTGACTGGTGGATGGATACACTGACTGGTGGATGGATACACTGACTGGTGGATGGATACATTGACTGGTGGATGGATACAATGACTGGTGGGTGGATAGACTGACTGGTGGGTTGATGGATACACTGACTGGTGGGTGGATACACTGACTTGTGGGTGAATACACCGACTCGGGGATAGAAACACTGACTGGTGTGAGCCTATGTGTATGTTAGTGTACAGAATAAACAAACAGCTAGAGAATCGAACCGAATCTCTAGAGGTGTGGATATACAGACCAATAGTTCGTATTCCGGAAAGAAAAGGGAAGGGGGCGGGGAGGGGAGCAATGTGTACATAGTTTTTTTTTTTTTGTTAATGTTATGAACAAGGTTCTAACAAGGTTCTAACATAAGTTCCGAAAAGATTTGAACGAAATGAAAGTTGTTAAATAAAAATTACAGAGAAACGGTTGAGATATTTTAGCAACATTAAAAGACATAACACTCGTTAAGACAGAAAAAAAAAAAAAACATACATCATGCAAAGTAGAAGGCAACAAAGCAAGAGGTTGACATAGATACAATCGGAAGGACAACATCAAGAGATGAACGAACAGCAGTAAGAGGATGTACTGTCAACACAAGAGATACAGAGTGTTTATGATCCACTGTAGCCTACTTTCATTGTGGAGACGGCCATCTGAATGGCTTAAATCTGTGTTTGCCAGAACAGTATATGTGTGAGTGGGAGGACAGAGTATGTTGGAGTTTGTGGCTCCCCTCCAAATGATGGATCTGAACGATCGCGTTTAAAACTTAATTTACCCTAACAGAGCCTCAATAGCTAATCGACTAGAAACATTTAAAATGTGGGAACACAAATTAAAGATCAGGAACATTTTCACCTACTCACCAAAGACTCGCTAATGTGTGTCGGAGCTGATCGTCTGCAGCTGCTGCTGCCTGCCTAAGAAGTATTGGTATATTTGCGCCGGAAATTAACCGCCCGCCCCTGCTGTATTCACCTGAAAGACATCCTAATTTTACACCCCATTGAGGCCCTGTTAGGGTAGTTGTTTATAAGGTAACAGAAAATGTATTGATCGGCACTCGTAGAAAGAAGTAGAAAGATAGAAAAACACAACAGACAACATAAAAATCGAAAGCTCTAGTTACCGTGCCAGGAATAGAACCTGTCACCTCCATACGGCGTGTGCGCCTCGCCATGGAAACAAGTGCACTAAGAACATGGTCAACTAGGCACCCCCAAAATTGTGTCTTTTTGGCCATGTCTATCGTACAGCTTGTTAATTTATGTGGAATATGTTTGGACACGATCATTTGGACCCATCATTGGGAGAAGAGTCGAGTGTGTATACTGGTATTTGTTGTCCCCCATTTATGAATACAATGTAATTCTGACCAACTACTTGTATTTCAAGAGACCATCGATTGCCTTTGAAACGGCCACCAGACGGAGATGTGGATCAACATAAAGGTGAGTCAAATATGCCCAGATTTTTGTTCTTTTTCCTCCCAGAACTGATATTGTTTTCCAGGCGGTTCCAGCCTTGAAATGGGTACCAGGTAAAGTCCTGGGAAGTAAAAGCGGCCGGCTTGATGTTGACCATAAAACTCACAAAGTGCCGATTAGCCTATACTGTGTACTGGCGGTCCGCGGGCTAAATCCGGTCCGCGGAAGCCTAGCATGTGGCCCTGCAGATCATTGATCTTTCTGTGCTGGGGTTCCGTCCTCCCACCTGTGACAATCTCTATTGTCCAATCTTAGGCCCCTGGGTAAACTTAGTTGAGCAGCCCTGCTCTATACAATATAGGTCTAGCCCAATTTACCCAGTACGCCTGGAGGCGCTGAAAGGGGTCCGTTACTTAACAAAAATGTGCCCAATGTTTCCATTGTCTTCTCTACAGTCTTCTTCTTCTTCTTCTTCTTCTTCTTCTTCTTCTTCTTCTTCTTCTTCTTCTTCTTCTTCTTCTTCTTCTTCTTCTTCTTCTTCTTCTTCTTCTTCTTCTTTTTTGGGTTATTTTTCACTCTTTCTTTCTCTTTGTCTGTCTCTTTATTAATTCTTCTTCCTCCTCTTCTCCTTCTGCTTCTAGTACTATAACTTCTATTATTACTACTGCTGCTGCTGCTACTACTACTACTACAACTATTACTACTACTACTGCTGCTACTAGTACTACCAGTACTACTACTACTACTACTGCTGCTGCTGCTGCTGCTGCTGCTGCTGCTACTACTACTACTACTACTACTACTACTACTGCTGCTACTACTACTATTCTACTAATAATACATGCAATTTATTACGTAAACCCATGTGGATCGTCGCCTGAGCTACGGAGTTCGTGCTTATTGTGCAGCAACAACAACAACAACAACAACTACTACTACTACTATTACAACTACTACTACTACTACTACTACTACTACTACTACTACTACTAATACTACTGCTGCTGCTGCTGCTGCTGCTGCTACTACTACTACTACTACCACTGCTGCTACTATTACTACTACCACCACCACCACTACTACTATTCTACTAATAATACATGCAATTTATTACGTAAACCCATGTGAATCGTCGCCTGAGCTATGGAGTTCGTGCTTATTGTGTAGGAAGCTCTCGACGGTCACTTTTAAGAAAAGGGAAAAAAAACATAGCGTGACAGCTGGGTACATTTATGGAAAGAAAGACGGGGGAAGACACAGCACTAGTTGCAGTATCCTTCACAGCCCGTCGACACCCACCCCCTAGCATGTGTTAGCTGTCTGTTGTTTTTCACCGGGTTTACAGTCAGTAGTTTGCCATTGCTTTCTGAACAATTAGAGGCAGACTGGTGGGTGTTTTGCATGTATATAAGTGTACAGAATGAACAAGCAGATAGAAAACTGAGTCTCTTGAGGCCAGGGCTGGATTTAGATAGACTCGATGAGTCCCTGTTAACGCTGCCCATCAATCAATGGTTCGCAAACTGTTACTCCCCACACTACTTAACGGCAAAAATGAAAACTGATGATGATGATGATGATGAAGAAGATGATGATGATGATGAGGCCTAATCTATATAAAAGCTAAGATAGATTCAGTGAGGCTCTGCCAATGACGCCCATGAAGCAATGGATCATAAACTGTCCCTCCCCACAACGCTTATCGGCAGAAGTGGAAACTGATGGTGATGATGAGGCTTAAGCTATATAAAACCTGGAAGCTCCTCCTACTGTCTCAAATTACACCAGCTGACCTTAGAACACTTTAACATATTTACGATTTTTAAACATATGAATAACTGGAAATATATTGTTTAACTTTTATTTATTAACGGAAATAATAAAGCATATGCGTGCAAAATCACAGATATTTTAAATTTTCTTCAGCACAGTGGGTTCTTATCACTTTTCCCGACTAAAATACAACTGGTTCACCTTTTATTCATGCTTGCTCACCTGTCACACAGGCTAGTTTATGTTACAGGGGTCTTACGTTGTTTTGTCTCCGGTGATATACCAGCGTGTTCTATATTAGACGCACGACACCACAACATCTAGAACTGGACCTAACCCCAAACCCCTACCTCACAGCCTCAGCCTACCGCCCACGACGCAACATCGCCAGCCGGTGCTCCTAACAGCGGTAACACACAAAGGAGAAAGTATTGCGAGGTCAGAAATAAAACTGCTGACAGAAAAGTATGGCTATCTCTGTGGCAAACATCTATACCCCAAGGTAGAAGAGGAGCGACTAAGTTTGAGGTTTGAGGTTTTGAACAACGGATCAACATCATGGCACACGGGTAGTAACCCATAAGTGCTCCGTTCTTCTTCTAACTCAAGTCTGAGTCCAAAGAAGCTCAGCACAGTGCACAGGCTCTGTAGCATTGGCGAGGATCCTGAAATACTTTGGGTAGATTGTTAACTCCAAATTTTGCCCGGGCAAAGACCACCCTTTTCGATTTCCAACTGCCACGGGATTTTTTAAGTGCGCAACAATGCACACGGGCGACCGATCTCACTACCCAGAGATCAGGGAGAATTTCTAAAGCCCAAGTCCACGTAAAAAAATCCCAACTCTTACCGGGGATAGAACCCGGACTCCAGGCGGACACAATGCCTCGAGACCACGTAGTTACTAAGTAAGTGCAGATCGACATAACGCGTTCTGCAGCGGCTGACTTGATCAAATAAAGACAGAGATTCACGTTCTCTACAGTTAAATGCAAACATTACAAGAAAAACCTAGCAAGATATTAGCAACACTACACGCTGGAATATAACCACAGATATCCACAATAGACATGTAATATAATCCTGTCTTCTTCTTAGCTTTCACTGGCTGAGAGTTCTTGTTGTTCCACTTTTTGACTTTAGTCATTCTAGACCACGTGATCAGTTATGTTAGTTAGTCGACAGATAATCCTCATTGCACATCGAACCAGTCAGTCTATAAGTGCTCGGACTCCTCCTTAGTAAACCTCGCAGCGTGTAGCGGCTTGCAACACCAGTTCTATGTTGGTTTCTTATTCTTCTTTGGCTTCCCGCATATTGCTCTTGTCTGGCCACACTCCTTTTAACATGTTCTTCGTACAGTCTGGTCATGTTTGCAGATTCAGTTATCACTTGGTTCTCACAAACGTCTCACTTCTCGTAAAGCATTCAGAATATCAGCATGGTCCATGGCTTGTCCTTCCTCCACAGTAACTTCACCTGCAAGCCGATCAGCTTGCTCATTTTCTTGCACACCTGCATACCCTGGTACAAATATGCAACAAATATATGTCAGCCCGGACCGCTTTAGAGACTCCAGCCACTGTCTACGGACCCAGCCCTGTGGAGATATATCTTCCTGGGCATACTCACTGAGTCACTGGGACAGCATGCACAGGAAAAGGTCTGTGTTTCCAGCCATGATCAGTTATATGGTCGGCACCATGCTGCCCACGTTTACTTCTCGTCACATTTCCCCACCCCCAGCTTAGGCTGGGTCGACTTGGGAGCCACTATTACTACAGATAAATCCTTACCAATGACGGACAAAGGCCTCCATAGCGAACTGGTCAAGCCGTTCGCTTCGCTCTCTCGACTTCGTGGGTTCCATTGACTGCTGCCTAGTTCAGTTGACGACGGCAGTTTTCTGCTGAGATCCCTTGATCGTCACCAGAGCTATGGAGTTCGTGCTTTGTGCAAAGCTTTCGGCAGGCGGCAAAATGATCTGCTTAGAGAGGCCTAGCCATTTGGGAGCAAACCCCGTGCAATGACCTCACTAATGTGGATTAAAACCCAAGGGTTCTGGGAATGCACCAAAACGGACAGGAAACGGTACCAAAACACACCAAAAGGTATCACTGTTAAAACGTCCTTAATACGCACACGCACGCACACATATACCTATATATATATATTTATGTGTGTGTGTGTGTGTGTGTGTGTAGAAACTCACTGTGTCTTTGGTGACAACTGAAATTGTTTTGTCCGTTACATTTTTCTGGACCAATTTGTATAGGCTCTGTTTGTTGCAAACGGTGCAATAATTGTTTTGGAGCAATAATTTTCAACTCATCGATGCATTTATAGTTGAACTGAAAAAAAGAGTGATTTTTTTCAAATTCCAATATTGTTTGTTAATCAGGTAAAACATTCTTTTCTGCAGCTGCAGAGGAAAGATGCAATGCCAAAAGACTAAGCATAATTTGTAATACTAATGGACAGCAATTCTCATTCCTTATTATTCGTTTGAAATTGAAAATGAAATTTTTTTTTTATTTCTGTGCTTTTCAGCATTTGGTGGTTGATCTTGTACTATCAGTTCCCTCCATTCTTTATTCATTTGTTTGTAGTGTTGTTTTTTCACAATGATAGGAAAGTTCATACTTACTTTCAATATACAATCATAACACAATAACAAAATTTAAAATATCAATGCAAAATTTCTGAAACGTACCAAGCCTGGTTTCAAACGTACAGTTTTTCTCGGCAAGGGTCAAATAGTACCAAATTTGTACGAAAGTACCAACTTCGGCAACCTTGCTCGACAGAAAACATTAGCCACTGCGCGACCAAGCCTGCCACAACACCCTGCAGAAGAACAATATTGCCTCTAATGTGCCTTTTGCTGGCGATGATTGTCCGGCGGGTGGCCACAATGGCCAGATGTTTATATAATTCCGTGCTGCCCTGTAATTCAATTGAGCAGAAAAGCATAGGTGTGAAAACGAACTCCACGGAGACACGCCACCATGCTTGGACTAATTTCGAGAGTCCATTAATATTTCAGAGAAAAGCGACAAGCTCAATCGTCTACGACCCACTGTCTGTTGGGGCCAACGCCCCAGGGATAAGAACTATCTCGGCTTCAAGCAAGCCCACATCGACGCGTTTTAAATTCCCAGTGAAAGCCAAATGTGTGGTTTTTACACGCCAATGTGGCACAAAAACCGCAGCTTAAATTACTTACTGCAGCCATTTAAAAGTATTAGTTACAATGCGTGTGTAAAAATTAATTACAAGCTGGGATCATTTTATGTAGAGATGCTGATAATTTCTAGTGAGTTTTTAAAAGGGTCCGAAATTATAGGGAAGAGAAGAAACGAGGTAAGAAAAAACAAATAGTTTATGTTAGCTTTACAAAATCGATCACAATAAACAAAACAAAGGACGTTGCGGCGATTAGCCCCCATCAGCACATAAAGAACAAGACGGCACACAAATACAAATATGCACTACCTATGAGGTGACTTCATAGGACTATAATGTACTAAATAAATTATACTCATCTGTGTCACTGGCGAAAAACTTCGTTCAACAGGACAGGTACTAACCTTATATCACCACTGCGTGGACGGGAAGTGAAAACTGGGTCGGTATACCTGGGTGATAGGAGGAGTTAACACCAACAAACACACCAGTCTATATTGAGTATCCAGAAGGTTATTTTAGTGAACACGTTCGATTTTCAATGGTTTATACCGTTTCGTCAATTGAGTCTATTTTAGTCCACTCCAAAAAACTTGCACAACTTTTTTTTTAAAATGTTACCTAGTTAACTATCTGGTAATGTGTTTCAATGTGCCATGCAATCTCACAGTAATCATGTCCTTTTAAACTTTGTGTTTTTGAAGGTAAATAAAACGAATAGTTTTCACTGCGAATGATTCGCGGTAGATTTAAAAAAAAAAAAAGACACCGATTCAAAGCAATTAGTCAATATGCTTAACTTTAATTGAGAAACAATAACTTTTCAAAACATCACTGTAAACTCGGACGGAAAGTTCTGGCTGTTCGTCTAATTCTGAACTTTAGTCTTATTCCATAACCTGAAATTTGCGTGTTGATTGTTTTACAGATTTGGCTTATTTCTAGGCAGACTGTTTAGGTTTTGAGGTTTACAGTCCCTCGCCTCTCAGGCAAACGCACTCCATAATTAGTCGACATTTACGACATGCTTTGGGGGGGGGGGGGTATGTCTATTTTAACACCCCCTCCCCCACCACCAATAGGACCCGAAACCTACAGAGAGAAATCAGGAGCAAACCTTCCTTCGAAATCATCTTCCTGAAAGGCAAGGAACAACTAACCGCTTAAAAGTAGGCCAGTAAAACGGATATACACGCAAAACTCAGGCCCTGACATAAAGCCAAAGTACAAATGAACGCACGACTAAGACTCCCCCCCCCCCCCCCCCCCCCCCCCTAACTAAGACCCCCCCCCCCCCCCCCCCCCCCCCCCCCCCCCCCTAACTTCAAAGCTTACAGCCGGTAAACAAAGAAGAAGAAGCAAACAGGAGAAAAATATCGAAAATTCCAGAAACCCCGATCCCGAAGAAAACAGTTACCAGAAAATGCCTGGTAAGTAGAGGTGATTGGGGTGATGTTGTACCAGAAAATGCCTGGTAAGCAGAGGTGATTGGGGTGATGTTGTACCAGAAAATGCCTAGTAAGTAGAGGTGATCGGGGTGATGTTGACTACAATTGGTGTTTACAGACAGGTATCTAGCGTCCAATGCCAGCTGGCACATTGGCGTCTAAAGCATTTTTTACTGTCACTTTATCATACAAAACAAAATCCATATTTTTGTTTTCTTTTCTATCAGATCAGCAGACCAAGCCCCGAGGGGACGACGCAATAATCACCAAGACAACGCCTCACAGAATAACATCATCAAATAATTCCAAAGACGACCCAGAGACTGCTCAAGCTGACTCCACTGCAGATCTACTGTCGGACCGAGGCGATCTTCTGCCTCCATCCGTTGGCCATTTTCTTGGCCGTAAACACAGCTCGGACAGTCCTAGAATGACGGAATCTGAAATTAGTTCTATCCCATCTCCAAGCCAATGCCAGTTCAGAAGCGGGGCAAAATCTGATGGGTTCGGTGCTTTATCGTGTATGGGTGTTAGCAACCAGCCCGTGTATTACCCATACCATCATTCCACGGCGGGGCGTTTAGGAGGCGGGGGTTCGTTTTTACCGACTGCAACCGCCTCTCAACTCCTGTCCAACATGAACCCTGGACTCAGTATGACATCTCAGATGACTGCATGTAGACTTGCCGCCCATTCTTCCTCTGACTACTCGCTTCGCCAGTCGTCTACCACGTCGCCTTCTTCGTCGTCGTCTAGCTACAGCCTGAGACCAACCCCTGGTCAAAGCCACCATGACACGCTATCCTCGTGCACATATATGCAGGCTTCACAGCACGGTTACGCACCGCACCACTTCGCCGCCAATATGCATGTCATGAACATGAATTTCCCATGATGACTCGCCTGGGACAGCCCTGGCTTTCTCATTGGCGTCTGATTCATGTTACACATCTTCATCTAGCATGGCTGTGCGCTGGTGACACCCGGCAGCGAATGAGATGTTCAGTTTGGGGAGAAAGGGTGGTGGGATTGACGGTGAGGTCACTGTGCAGACAATAACTAACACTCCTAGATATGAAATTAGAGACCTTGTATATGAAATTAAAAAAAAAAAAACACTATAGGGTTATGTTAAGTAATGCGCGCGCGCACGCACACATACACACACGCACACCTACTAACTCAGCTTGTGAATTCGGGCTCCAGTTAGTGGCAGGAACCGTTTTTTACTCAACTCCAGACACGCGGACACGATGGAATCATGGAAGGTCGGGTTCCCTTTGCTATGGCCCAGTTCTTTCTTTGTGTCGGCTCCTCAGACACCAAACGGATTGGACCACACTGTATTATTATTATTATTATTATTATTATTATTATTATTATTATTATTATTATTATTATTCGTCGGCTCTGTGGCTATGTCGATGCAAACGCTTCGTAATGCCGGGGTGCTGGGTTCGATCCCAGCTGCGGGCCATGCGCCTTGCGTTGGTTTCGTCAGTGGTATCAGGAAAGCCGACCGTCCAGTAAGCAATGGCAAACTACTGGACTAAATTTGCCTAGAGGAACCACACAACAGCCAAGGGCTTTAGGGGTTGGTTCTGCAACGTCCTGTAAAGGATACGCAACTAACCATTATTATTATCCTGGTTGTTCGTCCATCTCAGTGTTGCGTGCATATATGTTTTACAGATCGAATTTATTTGAATGCAAGTTACTGGTTCCTAGCCTCGCAGGCAGATGCACTCCTATTTCAAAGGAAGCTTCTGATTAGTCGACTCTTACGTCATGCTTGTACGGAAAGGCAGTAGATCTGTTGTTGTTTTTCTCACAATGAGGATCCGAACCCACAGAGGGAGTACTTGGCTTAAGATGTCAGCATTATATTTGAGTAGATAATAGACACTTACCTGCTTTTATTTCCCATCACATTTTCTTATACCAAATTTCTTTGGGCAGACCTGGGATATCCAGCAAATTGATATGTTTAAGGACTTGAGTACCCTGACAACATGAGATTGAAGAAGTATTAAACAAGTTTAATGTCGAATAGCTCAAGCAAAGGCAGCATTTGACTAAATGAAGAACATTTTATGCAATCTTTTTGCGTCAGTTTGGATGAGAAAGAGAATTCTTAACGGCTATATAAATCCTATCTTGATACACGCAGATGTATCGCGAACAGTTGGTAGATTACTGAAAAATTATTTGAGACCGGAGGAGATGTGGTTTTGTAGACGGATATTGAGATTACCCTGGACAGATAAAAAGAATAATAAAGACGTCTTGAAAGAAACTGACCCACGAAGAGAACTGATTGCTCGCATCAGAAACAGACAATCTACATTCTTCGGTCATGTGATGAGAAGGAGGAAACTGGAGTACATCGTGACAGTAGGAAAGTTGGAGGGGAGGAGAGGCAGAGGGAGACTGAGAGAACAGATGCTGGACAGTTTGACATCATGGGATAGAGGATAATCTGTGCCAGAGTTGATTGAAAGTAGGCGAGACAGAAGGCTTTGGATAGATATGACTTCCAACGCCACACGGCATGGATTTTAAGAATAAGAACAAGAATACCTTCGAACTATCTTTATCTCCCAGCAAATTGTCTAATACCCTGTTTGGGGTTGGGTCCGCCTATACTTCCAAAGCACCTAGTGATGTTGGACAAATTAACTGCTGCATGATGACGTCATTTTTGAACGATTCACAATGTTGGCGGCAGATAGTACTACAAATATGGGTGCTTTTTTATTATCCTACCCCAGATGACGTCTCAGGACAGTCGAACATTGCAGAAGGTGGTAAGACTTAGTTTCCCGGTTTTCTGATGCTTTAAACGACCCCAAAACACCTAGAACTGGCCCTAACCCCAACCTACCTATGTCCCACGAAAAAGTGCAGCCTAGGTCCCACGACTGCATGCAGCCTTGGTCCCACGACTGCATGCAGCCTGGTTCCCACGACTACATGCAGCCTAGCTACCACCCCCTGAAATATTAGCCTGGCTCGTCACCTGTGGATTTTCCCTGTTTAGGGGAGGTTTTTAATAAAGCACCCAAATATGATACGAATGATCGTGTTATAGTGGATCGGACATCACGTCTTCTCAGATGAGCAATGGGCACAATCTACACAGATTCGTGACACTGCGAGCATTGAAAATCACCCTGGATGTGGAAATCTACACAAATTCGTGACACTGCGAGCATAGAAAATCACTCAGGATGTGGAAATCTACATAAATTCGTGACACTGCGAGTTTTGAAAATCACTCAGGATGTGGAAATCTACATAAATTCGTGACACTGCGAGCATTGAAAATCACCCAGGATGTGGAAATCTACATAAAGTCGTGACACTGCGAGCATTGAAAATCACCCAGGATGTGGAAATCTACATAAAGTCGTGACACTGCGAGCATTGAAAATCACCCTGGATGTGGAAATCTACACAAATTCGTGACACTGCGAGCATTGAAAATCACCCAGGATGTGGAAATCTACACAAATTCGTGACACTGCGAGCATTGAAAATCACCCAGGATGTGGAAATCTACATAAAGTCGTGACACTGCGAGCACTGAAAATCACCCAGGATGTGGAAATCTACAAAGTTGTTCAAGCTCGGCATTGTCTGAAAAGAATAGTTATCTAAGACGCTCCCAACTCTCCGTGTGGGTTTTATCAATTTCTGGACTTTAATCTTGTTCCAGAACCTGAGTTATGCGTGCAAAACCGTTTTACAGAGCTGGCTCATTTGCATGCAGACTGTTCGTTCCTCGCCTCTCAGGCAGATGCACTCGGACTTAGGTGAAAACATCCCTAATTAGTCGATCTCTTACGTCATGATTGTTAGGGGACAGTTGGTCAACCCCCCCCCCCCTCTTAATTTTACAATGAAGCACCGCAACGCACGCAGGGAATTCTTTCTCTCTCTCTCTCTCTCTCTCTCTCTCTCTCTCTCTCTCTCTCTTTCTCCATCTCTCTCTCTCTCTCTCTCTCTCTCTCTCTCTCTCCCTCTCTCTCTTCGTCCTGCTCTTCCCCACACCCCTCCAACTCTCTATCAGCTATGCTCTTCCATTTCTCTGTGTTTCCCTCTCCACTCCCTTCTGTGTCCGTCTCCATCCCTGTATCCCACTCTCTATTAGCCATATTAACCACATCCTCACCCGTTCTGCGTCCCATCTCCCTTGTGTATGATTGTGTATGATTGTGAATGTATGTATGAATGTATGTATCAACGTATGTACTATTTGGGTGTATGTATCTGTGTGCGTGTATGTGGGTGTGTAAGTCCCCACGCGAATGCGTGCATGCCTTTTACCATCAATGCTTTTGTGTGTGTGTGTGTGTGTGTGTGTATGTGTGTGTGTTTTGAATATTCATGATATACATATCATTATAATAACATAACATGCTTTATTGATAAAACAGAACTTCTTCTTCTTCTTTTGTAAAAATCTGCTTGTGCCGCTAGGCGTCGCAGTCTATCAAATGATCGGCAACCGAGCCAGGGGTCGCTCAGTCGCTTCATATGCCGTGATGTTATGAAGTCTCAAGTTGTCCGTGACTCCTTCAATCCATCTTCTTCTTGGTCTTCCCTTGCCTCTTGGTGTTTCGATTTTCATGTTGTATGCTCTTGATGCTGGCATCGTTGGTTCCATTCTCATTAGGTGACCAAACCATTTCATTCTTTGCTTCTCAATAAATGTAACGATGGGTATGGTTCCAATAGTTCTTGTAATCACATCGTTTCTCACTCGATCTCTTCTGGTTTTATTCGCAGCCATTCACAAACATCTCATTTCACAGGTGGTTAGTCTTCTCTCGCGTTCTTTTGTAAATTTCCAAGTCTGACATTGATAACCTAATGTCGGTATAAAGATTGTATTTATAATTTGTCTTTTTATCTCCGCTGGGACAGCAGGGTGTTTTAAAATTGGGGCAAGCTGGTATGCGACATTGTTGGCTTGTTGGATTCTTGCTTCGATCTCTCTGTCTATTTTACCATTGAATGTGAAGATACTTCCCAAGTATTTAAATTCTTGCACTTGTTTTAGGCTGTGATCTAGAATCTTTATGTCGATGGTCTGTTGCTCTCTACTTATGCTCATGACTTCTGTCTTTTCAGTATTGATCTTCATATGATGCTTGAGGCAACTGTCGTGTAGTAGGTTTATGTGGTCTTGCAGCTGTTTACTATCACTGTGAAATATGCATTGATCGTCGGCAAAATAGATAAAATAGAACTGCTGTGTGAAAGATGGGTGTTTGGAAGGGGTGAATGTAAGACGGGCCTGCTGCCCAATTCGGGACCCATTAAAGTTCGTTCGTTCACTCTCCCTTCCTCCTCTTCTCTCTTGCCCCTCTCCCTCCACCTGTCTCATTCGCGCATTCCTTCTCTATATTTCCTCATCTCCTCCCCCACCACACAGAGAGAGAGAGAGAGAGAGAGAGAGAGAGAGAGAGAGAGAGAGGGAGAGAGAGAGAGAGGCGGAGAAAGAGGCGGAGACACATCAACAGTTCAATGACAGAGTATAAGTAAAGATCCCTTTTCACGCCTTTAGGCGCATCTGGCATATGGAAAGAGCACCCATATTTCTACAAACCAATCGGCACTAGGTGGGTAATGTGGTCAGCATTTCGCCAGCCGTCCATACTTCCCCAGGACAGTCACGCCTTGTACCCATTTTAAGCTGGGTCGATCTGCGACGCCTCATACCACGATACAAATCCACGCAGCCAGCAGTGGGTTTCAATCTCGGTACATTGGAATTATGAGTCGGACTCGCAACGCCTAAGCCACGAACGCCGCTAGTGACAGAGTCTGGGAACAATAAAATTAACCTCTGACCTTGCTGCATGCATTCATAACACATACTGACATCCAGGTTGCCAGAGTTGAGCTGGTGCGCACAACTCAACACCGACCGGTTTCACCCACAATAAATTCCCGCACAAATAAAGGCGGAAAACATAAAACCTTGTTTCTGTTTTCTTTGTGTTTTTGCCTTTCTTATGTATGCACGTTGTCTGTGTGGTTTCATTCAATTGTTAGTCTATAAAGTGGGTGTAATTATCAAAACCTCACCCCACCCCTCCCCCACCCTCTGCCTGTCTGTCTGTCTGTCTTTCTGTCTCAGTCTATCTCTCTCTCTTTCAACATCGTTCGGTTGTTCGTTCGTTCATCACAAATGATGAGCACTAATGTTTCTTTCATCCGGCATGAAACTGCAGTTAAATATTTGTGTGTCCGGCGGTGACTTATAAGTCCGGAAGAGTCTGGGACAATGAGGGCAGGGCAAAGTGTCTGTAGACAAAGGGCCTGTTTGACGAATCTCTCTGGCCTGTCCTCGCTGTTCAGCTGCCCTTGTTCTAGATGCCTCGCAGATCGTTGCACCTTTTAGGATATAAAAGCGCCATAAAGTCCGGTCTTGTTCTGCAACCTCCCAGCAGTGCTGACAATAGGATTTTTTTTTTTTAACCCAGCTAAGCTGAACAAAAACCCAAGCAATAAAAAGACAAAGAACAAAAAAAAAAAATTTTTTTTAATAGATTGTTAAGAAGTACAAATTGTATAGTTACGAAACGAAACATTTACCCACTTTTATATAAGAATATATATATATATTTTTTAATCCAGATTTCAAAATTTGAACCCAAGGGGTAAAAAAAAAAAAACAGATCTGGGGGTAAAAACCCAACATTGGCAGCCCTGCCTCCCAGGTGTCTCTCAAAATATGTATGAATTCAATGATATATCACCGGGATGAGTGACCCAGATGTTGTGAAAGAGGCGAGTGCTCGAAGACTAATCACAAACATCAGAAAGAAACAGTCATCAATTTTGGTCATGTTATGAGAAGAGGGAAAATAGAACATGTCACCACTGGAAGGATTTGTGAAAAGAGAGACGGAGGAAGACAGCGTGACAAAATTCTTGACAGTCTCTTGTCATGACATGGAAGGTGTCAACACATGACCTGATCCACGCAAATGCGGATCGCCGATTGTAGAGAGGCATGATCGCCCACGCCAGTCGGCCAGGCACTTTATGGTGATGATGACCGGGGATGAGGAACGGGGGAGGAGGGAGGGGGGGGGAGATAAAAAGGCGGAATAATATACGGGCCTGTGTGCCCACTTCTTAACTCTATGCAATTTTTTTTAATTTGTCTTCGCTCTCTCTCTTCCACCCCCCCCCCCTCTATCTATCTATCTATCTATCTATCTATCTATCTATCTATCTATCTATCTATCTATCTATCTATCTATCTATCTGTCTGTCTGTCTGTCTGTCTGTCTGTCTGTCTGTCTGTCTGTCTGTCTGTCTGTCTGTCTGTCTGTCTGTCGGTCGGTCGGTCGGTCGGTCGGTCGGTCGGTCGGTCGGTCGGTCGGTCGGTCGGTCGGTCGGTCGGTCGGTCGGGTCGGTCGGTCGGTCGGTCGGTCGGTCGGGTCAGTCGGTCGGTCGGTCGGTCGGTCGGGTCGGTCGGTCTCGGTCGGTCGGTCGGTCGGTCGGTCGGTCGGTCGGTCGGTCGGTCGGTCGGTTCGGTCGGTCGGTCGGTCGGTCGGTCGGTCGGTCGGTCGGTCGGTCGGTCGGTCGGTCGGTCGGTCGGTCGGTCGGTCGGTCGGTCGGTCGGTCGGTCGGTCGGTCGGTCGGTCGGTCGGTCGGTCGGTCGGTCGGTCGGTCTGTCTGTCTGTCTGTCTGTCTGTCTGTCTGTCTGTCTGTCTGTCTGTCTGTCTGTCTGTCTGTCTGTCTGTCTGTCTGTCTGTCTGTCTGTCTGTCTGTCTGTCTGTCTGTCTGTCTGTCTGTCTGTCTGTCTGTCTGTCGACATTTGTTTGCAAGCACAGGCACCACTTTTACTCCATGCGGATGGACCAATGTCATCCCCACAACCCAACCCCGGTTACGCCCTATAGGTCAACCCCCCCCCCCCCTCTCCTTAGACACTCAGTGTACGCTGTTGGCGTCCAACCCTCCCTTTTTTTTTTTTTTGCCCCTAACTGCGCGTTGGAGGTATATAGGCTGACCGTCGTTTCATTCAACGAAGTTTTTTCGCCAGGGACACTAGATGAGTATCATTTATTCTATACATTAGAGTCCTATGTAGTCACTTCATAGTTAGAGCCTATTTGTGTATGTGTACTGTGTTGTCCTTTGTGTGCTGATAAAGGCTGATCGCCGCAACGTCCTTTGTTTGTTTATTGTGATCGATTTTGTAAAGCTAACATAAACTAATTGTTGTTTCTTACTAACTTTTTCTCTTCCCTATAATTTTCTACTCCTTATAAAAACTCTCTCGTAGGACGAAGGTGGGTTGGGGTTAGGACCCGTCCTAGATGTTTTCGGGTAGTTAAAAGCGCAAAGCCGGGAAACCCGATCTTACCACCTTATAAAATACTGGAATGTCCCCGTGACTTCATCAGAGAACCCTGTCTGCGTTTGTTGCTTCTATGTCTTCCGTGGCGTTGCCAAGGCTTTCGTGCCTTTATTCTTCCGGTGGTGTCTCTCCAGTGGTTTATGTTCTGTCTTCATCGCTATGAATTTGCTTGAATTAGCAGGAAATGAAATGCCGAATTACTACACTATATGCTTTATCTACCACCCCCCTGAAATATTAGACTGTTCCGTGACCTGTGAATTCCCGCTGTTTGTGATCGGATATTATGAAAGTACCATGAATTCTGCTTACCTGCATCCAGTTTCAGTAGTACTTATTTGTAGAGCTAAAAAAAACTGCACAATGAGAATGATGACGTAAAAAAAACCCGAGAATGATGACGTCATCAACGCTGACAACAACGCACAACATAACACCCCTATAATAGTCGACTGAATCGGGGTTTAATGAATTTCCCTTGTTTGGGGTCATTTAAAATTACTGTACCCCAAAAAATGTGAGTTGTACAGAAAACAAGAAATTATTTAAAAACGTACTAAACGTTGTCCATAATTTATACTCTA
Organism: Candidula unifasciata; assembly: GCA_905116865.2. Classification (NCBI taxonomy): domain Eukaryota; kingdom Metazoa; phylum Mollusca; class Gastropoda; order Stylommatophora; family Geomitridae; genus Candidula; species Candidula unifasciata. Next base: position 107,047 of record CAJHNH020001846.1, read on the forward strand.
TTACTGCTACCGGTCTTGTCAGAGCCGGGTTTTTTTTAAAATGACCCAGGTCTACCCAGCCTTGAGTGGGTACCAGGTGTAGTCCTAGGAAATAAAGGCGGCCAGCGTGATGCTGACCATATCATCTACATAGTATTCATGGTCTATACAAATATAGGTCTGGCCCTATGTGCCCAATACGTCTAAAGGCGTTAAAAAAGGACCTTTTTTTTACTATCTTTTACTGCTACCGAAGGTATAGTACCAGAAATCTGCAAATGACATGGAGCCTCAGTTGGCTATCTACGCCACCCTTCCCTCTCCCCCCCCCCCCCCCCCTTTTCCCCTTCTTTCTTTTTTTTTTTTTTTTCGCGTATTGTAGAGACAATGTAATTCCTGGCTGTAAGGAAATGAAAACATAACAGAGAACAACAACTTACTGGAATTTCTGAGCCGCAATTTCCAACTGGGAGCGATGATTATAGATCATTTTCTCTAGATGCCTCGGGTGAAAAGTTTTCTTTTAATTCACAGACTTCAACCATTAGAAAACATACACCGGAAGTTGCCTCCTCTCGTCTGCACGAACGTTAAAAAAATGTAATTGCCGGTTTGACGAAGTCAGGCCCACAAACAGAGTGACTTTCTATGGCACAGGCAGCAAAAGCGTTGGTATGAATATGCTTTGTACGAGATGCTTCGGGGGTAATTACAAAAATGTAGTACTGACAGGAGTTAAACCAAGATATATTTTGTTTTAACTATTTTAAAAAAATTGAAATGTATGAGAAGGTTTCTATCGAGTAAAAGTTAAAACTCACTCACCGACGATGTCAGAGACGAAACAAAAACCAACGAAAGAACTTGCAAATCAGATCTTATGCATAGGGAGGTAAAAGGGCAGCTGGACAGAAACAGTAGATTGTACTATGTCACGACAACCAGCAGGCGAACTGAGATGAATGTCACCTAGAGTATACAGGTGCGCGAGCAAATGTGCAGGCTGATAGACTGGCTGCTTCACGTCGAACAAGCTGTAACTTCTGCTCTTTGTCCGCCAGTGAAGCAGAATCTTCAACAAATACTTCAGCAGTTTTTTTTTTTGTTTTTTTTCACAACCAAAAATCAGCCATTTTTTAAAAAGTCATTTTCATTCCACTTTTCCTTGTACTCATCTCCCTAAAAAGCGAAACCCTCAATCCGATCTTACCAAATAGCTGTGCACTTTGAAATCGCATACAGCTCATAAAATACCTTTCCAGTCATGTGTATCAGTGCTTTTGCAGGCATTAACATGACGGTTTCAGTGCAAACGACAAAAAAGAATTGCATACAAAATTCATCAAGACTTTTGATTTGTTTAACAGCATTACAATTCTATGGTTAAGCATCAGCAAGGAAATCGATCAAAGTAAAACTTTACTGTAGCAGCCTAGGGATGTGAGACGTGGAATTTCTCGCAGTCATCAAGACAGAAAATGTGGGATATTTAGCTGAAATGCTACAGAAAGATTATCAGAATACCGTAGACTAAAAAGAAAAGAGATGCCGACATCCTAATAGATCTGAACATCAAGAAAGACTGGATGGTAAACAGCATCTTGTCTCGGAAACAGAAATAGTTTGGCCATGTCAAGAGCTCTCTCTCTCTCTCTCTCTCTCTCTCTCTCTCTCTCTCTCTCTCTCTCTCTCTCTCTCTCTCTTGTTGTACCCCATCAGGACATAACACAAGCGATGAACACCCGGTGACACAAAGTGCTACCAGCTGATGAGGATCATCAGTGGAGAGGTCCCAGAAACCCCATTTAGTCTTTAAGGCTATATTTATGGCCTGGCTATATTCAGGATCCCCAGCAAAAGCCAGGGCCCCGGCAAAAGACAGGATGGAGCTTCAAATAACGAAAAATTGCATCCCACATGGGGACGACAGTAATTTTGTAGAGTCGTCTATTTGTTTCATTTAATCAATTGTTACTGTGGTATATAGCGTAATACGCCAGGCAATAAATTTTGTGCGCTGTTGTTTGTGTGTTCTCTGCTCAAATCTCCAGTTTACTGTCATTGACGCGAAGATTCATGACGTGCTTACCTCTGCAACACAGGACAAATGAGGAAAGACCGCGAGAACTCGCGCCTGCATGTGACTGAGAAATGATCTTCTAACAGTCAATAGTCGGGCGCGAAATGTCATCAGTCGGTATGATTGATTCTCGCACTTGCGAGATGCCAGCGGGTTTCCCCCTTGAGCATCTTCGGATATTACAGCGAACCTAAAACAGGTTATTCCTAGTCTGCGCTGACACTGAGAATGAAGAAACGACACATTCGGTGTTTTACCAGCAAGTAAATTTTTGACTAACACCTACAAATGACAGCCTGCGACAGTAATGACTTTAGACAATTAAGAAGTATGGCCATCGTCTTTGACCCAAAGATGGTGTTGGTAAAGAAACATGACATGATCGGAGATGTGGTGTAGACAAACAAATCTAGAACGCTTTGGAAGTAGGGTTGCCAATACTTCCAAGATCCGGGTTTTTATATGACAGCTTGGGTTCAGATTTGGTAATCTTTACGTAAAAGTAAGGAAACAATTTTATAGACCAACGGCACAAGATGGTTGATGTGGTCAACATCACATCGGCCGCCTTTACTTCCCGGGACTGTACCCGGTACCCACTCAAGGCTGGGTCGACCTGGGAGCCAAGGTCATATTTGAAGAAAAGTCCGGTTCCGCCAGAGACTGAACCCACGACCTTCCGATCCGTGGCGCGCGTCTAGACGATCTGACACGGCGACTCCCTGTAATCTTTACATGAAAGTAATATTTCGTTTCGTAACTATAACATTTGTTCTTTTTATTAATCTATTTTTTTTTTCTCCTTATGTATTGCTTGGGATTTTTGGTCAGCCTAGTTTGAGTTTTGACAAAAATCCCATTGCCAACACTGAGGGGGTCACACGAGGACACAACGTTTCGGCCACCCTATGCGGTTGCTAGTGGTCCCCAAAAACACAGCGTCTCACACGAATCGATACTACTCCACAAAATACTCCCGAAGAAAAAGAAGAAGAAGAAGAAAAAGAAGAGGTCATCAGAGGTGCTATGTAACAAACAAGAATTCTTTCTAGGTCCCTACAGATTGTGAGGCCTTAAAGCTTATTTAGCTAGTGCTCAAATCCAGCACAGGCTGTAATGGATGCCCAACACACACCAAAAAAAAAAAAAAAAAAACACACACACGCACGCACACGCTCGCGCGACACCTTCGACAAAAAAAGTCACTGTCACAAAAGCAAGCTGTACAACAGTTTATTTCTTGAGACTGAAGACATCAGGAAAGAATTCATACACAGTCATAAAAGTAGTTAAGCTTTATCATCAAAACAACTGGTCATGTTTCAGACCAAACAAACACAAAACAAAATTATCGTTTGCAACATCTCCTGATTGTTAGATTCTTTCTATTCCTTTTTCCCCCTCCCCCTGCCATCTAGGGTAGGGCTATTCAACTAAGTTTCAAACATGTTGAAAATGGGAATCGTCACGGAAGCAGGGTTCTGAGACAAATCTGTTTAACACAGACAAATCATTTATACAATAGATACAACTGGCAACGTTCCACGGGCCACTTGTTAGGCATCTGTGAGCCAAATCTGGCTCGTGGTGGGCCACCAGTTGAATAGCCCTGATTATTGCGCACATTACCCACTTTAACATTATATACACCAAGTTCATTTTATTATCCTTTGAATTTAACTTGCAAACGAATTAAACAAGCTTCCTAATTATATAATACAATGTCTTTCAAAGTAGCCCCAAAACTGAGCAACTACTAATACAAAAACGATTTTTTTTAAATATATTTATAAACCTACCCCCTTTACCCAGCCAAAGGCGCTAAATATGCCAGATTGCCATGGGCGCCAAATACCCTATTTACACCTGTGCCCATAGTCTGTACCTGTCGCCCCCCCCCCCCCCCCCCCAAAAAAAATTCCCTGCTAGGGACTAAACAATTCTTAGAATACCATGGAACAAGAAGGAAAAACAAAACACGCTGACATCCCGCATAACCTGAGCACTGAGGATAACTGGCTCATAAACAGCATCCTATCCCAAAAGCTGAGGTATTTGGGTCCTGTTAAACTTTGTGGTGGCCGGTGATGGTGGATAGTTTCAGGAAATAGAGGCAGACCTCTGCAGAGGCTGCTACTGAATACTGAAGATACACTAGCTATAAAAGCACATAGGGTTGGAGAACTGCCTGCAGAAAGACATTCAGGCGTGCCATGACAAGAGCCATGTTCTGTTAAGGGACTGCAGATTGATGACGTTGATGAAGGACCAAATCCATAACTCTTGTCTCAGCAGTCAAGGGCATTAACCACTTTGCTTTGTGACTGACCCACTATGACTATTACCCTCTCCAGTACAAATCTAACTGCCTATAAACCTTTACCTAATAACACCAGCTCTCTCAAACAAATGAATGAATTTCCAAACTATGTTTTCCCATTATGAATTTATATAACAAGGACTGAAAGATAAAATACTGGAAACGTCCCTGTGGTTTCTGCGGTCCCATTCTGGGGTAAAAGAGAACAGACTTGCCGCCCCCAACAAACATGTCATAACAGATGACTAAGTAAGGGCTTGCTAAAATCAGATGTGTTCCGACCAAAAAGCATAGATATTGCAGCCTAGCTGTAAATCACAAAACATGCTGAATAAGCCTAGAGGAATGCTAATCTATTACCATAACAGTGTAGCTGACACTCCACACTTTTGATGAAAGGCAGGACAGTTATATAATCAAATAAATACTGGTAGCATCATGACTAAAATCCGACACAGGCTGTAGAAGATAAGAATGGAGCATGTATGGAAAAGTCCTGATTGATGTGATATCAGTTGCACAACTGATTCTGTAGCAAAAGGCCAACCCCTATTGTCTAAATCTGAAGTTTTCAAAACAAGCCACCTGGGCGCAGCCGAGAAGCATTCTACATGAACCCTCAGCTCACAGTGTTGCACCATGCACTCAACTCAGTAGATGGGTGATGGAACTATGCCTCAATCACCACTTGCATAGAGCAGTAGGTATCTCTGTAACCATCCAGAAAGTAATTCTGTAGCCATCCAAAAAGTAACTCTGAACCCTTCAAGAAGGTAACTCTGGAACCATACAAAAGGTATTCTGTTACTATCCATAAGGTAACTCTATAACCATCCAGAAGGTAACTATGTGACCATCCAGAAGGTAATTCTGTTACTATCCAGAAGGTAACTCTATAACCTTTCAGAAGGTAACTCCATAACCTTTCAGAAGGTAACTCCATAACCTTTCAAAAGGTAACCCTGTGACCATCCAGAAGGTAACTTTGTGACCATCCAGAAGGTAATTCTGTTACTATCCAGAAGGTAAATATATAAACTTTCAGAAGGTAACTCTGTGACCATTCAGAAGGTAATTCTGTTACTATCCAGAAGGTAACTCTGTGACCACAGGGTGTCCCAATACACTATTTATGGTTTAACAGTGTATCTACGATCAGTTTCTATTGAAATGATCCATGAAAAATGGCTCCTCAATTTCACTAGTTTGCAACTTTTAGGTTGCAATCTCAGAGTGAGGATAAATATTAAAAAGTGCTCCATTTTATCTGTCTATAGGTTAGCACAGGGGACCTATGTGCATGGAGCCTCCAGTTACTGCGAAGGCGGACCATGCAGTAAGATGACCCTAACACAAGTATTTAATAACCGGACTAGTAGCTTTTTCAGAAACCCAACAACAGCCAAAAAACAATATTGTTGTTTCTGTGCTTTCTAAATATCCTACCCCAAACAGGGGAAATTCACAGGTCACGGGACAGTCAAATATTTCAATGGGCGGTAAATAGGCTGCACTCCTGGGACACAGGTGGGTTGGAGTTAGGGCCAGATCTAGATGTTACTGGGCCGTTATTAGCATCAGAAAGCCGGGCTACCCAGTCTTACCACCCTCTAAAATGTTGGACTGTCCTGTGACGCCATCTGGGGTAGGATATTGCGAAAAAATCGTCTTTTCAAATACTCCTTTTTTCTACAGCATTCTAAAGCCCTAAAGGTTTACTGCTGCAGATATCACCCGCCTCCATTCATCTCTGCGGCTTCACTTCTCTTTTCAGTTGGTAACTCCAAATATTTGTAGACCTGCCTGAAATCAATCTTTCAACGATCTTCTTAAAAAAAAAAAGGCTTTTGAGCTGAAATGCTATAGAAAGATTAACAGAATATCATGGGCAAAGAAGAGGAGAAATACTGACATCTAGAAAGATCTGAACATCAAGGAAGATTGGCTAATAAACAGCATCCTGTCTCAGAAGCTGAAATATTTTGGTCATATCAAGCGCCATGACGGATTGTAAAAAATTATAACAGAAAGCATGGTACCAGGAAGCAGGGGTAGGGGCCGACCAACATGAAGATGGGCACAAGATATGACTCCTTGAGTGTGAAAGTACGTGAGGTGGGAGAGCTTGCGAGAGACTTTCTTTCAGGCAGATGAGAGCGACGTTCCGCAGAGGGCCTGCTACATGATGATGATGATGATGACCATCTTTGTGGTCTCCTTGTGATCCACACCCACTGAACTTTCTTTGTGTCCACCGTGTTTACCTCTATGTTATCTCCCTTTTTCTCTATGTCCCAACTATTACAGTCAATTAGCCGTCACTAGGCCAGGCATCCTTTCAAACACATCAACAATAAACCGTAATCAGCTTGCATACAAAATAAAACAACATCCGTGGAAGAGGAAGAACACCATCAAAAGCCCAGAAATCAATTAACAGTACACAAATTATAACAAGAAAACTCAGCAAAGGAAAGGGAAAACCTCACAGACAAGAGCACCGCCAGAATCTGGAGGCTCAGCCCAACTTAACAAAATAATTTTGTGGAGGTACTCTGCCCCCAACCTTCTAAAATTTGTAAAGGGGATAAGCACCCTCGACCATGTATAGAAGTTCTCTTTCATGTATTTATTTTTACATTTTTCACTGTGATTCAGATCCATTCAACAATGAGGAGACAAGCACAGTTTTTTGGTCATGTGATGAGAAAAAGGAGCACTGGAAAATATTGTTACAACTGGAAAGATCACTGGTAGAAAAGGCAGACCAAGAGAAATGATGGTGGATGGTTTAAGACAGTGGCATGGAGGAATATCATCAGCAGAATTGATCCAGAACACCAAAGACCAAGATCTGTGAGGACGCATGAACGCCCACGACAGCTGGCAAGCCATTCAGGACGTAATAATAACAAACACATTTATGCAAGGATGAACCCCTCTGAGCCCTCTAGACAATCTGTTAGGGGTGCTGCAACCCCCTCCCACTAATTGTGTTTCTTTGTGGCCATGCCCGTGTTCCCAGATGCAACAGAACATTGTGACCACAGTCTTTATAAACAAAAAAGAAACAAAATCCTACAAATCAACAACGAATAGGAAAATTCTCTGATACACACTCTGGTCGAAATTTTCAGAATTATCCTCATGCATCTTTCCCTTCCCATCATCAAGCTTCCTAGACTGACTGCATTTTTCGATATATAAGGCACCCCCCCTGCATAAACGGACACTTATTTTCTTTAGCCCAAAATTAAGAATTAATGTTTTAAACACATTCCATACATTAGACAACCCTAAATTTTAGAGTTGAAAACATTTGAGAAAAATATCTTATACACGGGAAAAAAACAGTAGTTTGTCTTGTGTTAATTTCTTTCTTAGCATAAATCCAACGACAGCCACGGTAGTGAAGTGGCTAGATGCTCTTCTGTAGGCCAGATAGTCTTAGATTTGAAACAGATTTCTTCCAAACTGACCTTAGCTTCCCCCATGTTTATGTAGCCTAACATGGGTACCAGGTCGGGTTGCCAGATTTTCCATTTGCACCAGATTCCTTCCTTCTTTCACTGGCCTTATACTATTACCCAGGCAACTCAGTGATCATTACACCTGTGTGGGTTCTAGGGCCCCTGTATGGGTTCCAAGGCCCCACAGTGGAAAAAAAAGGAACAAAACCCACTGCCGCCCAACAAGCATCTTTTAACAGTAGAATAAATGGAGCTTCCTTTTAAAGTCAGAATGTGTCTACTTGAGGCAAGGAACCAACACTCTGCATACACATGAATCAGATCTGTAAAATGGATGTACATGCAAAACTCGGGTTCTGGAACAGGACTCGGGTCTAGAAGTAAAAAAACAGTCAGAACTTTGCACTAGAGTTTACAGCTGGTGAACAACAAGAAGAACAAGAGTGACCATTAGACTTCTGCGTATGCTTTTCTTCTTTTTTCTTTACATGTCTCATGCGTTTGGTCAACTGGCTAGTCAGGTTTAGGAGTTTATCAATTTTGAGAGTCAGTCTCATGAGATTTACCAAAGTCAAGTCTCATGAGATTTACCAAAGTCAGTCTCATGAGATTTACCAAAGTCAAGTCTCATGAGATTTACCAAAGTCAGTCTCATGAGATTTACCAAAGGCAGTCTCATGAGATTTACCAAAGTCAAGTCTCATGAGATTTACCAAAGTCAGTCTCATGAGATTTACCAAAGTCAAGTCTCATGAGATTTACCAAAGTTAAGTCTCATGAGATTTATCAAAGTCAGTCTCAGGAGATTTACCAAAGTCAGTCTCAGGAGATTTACCAGTCAGTCTCAGGAGATTTCCCAAAGTCAGTCTCAGGAGATTTACCAGTCAGTCTCAGGAGATTTACCAAAGTCAGTCCCGTGAGATTTACCAAAGTCAGTCTCAGGAGATTTACCAAAGTCAGTCTCAGGAGATTTACCAAAGTCAGTCTCATGAGATTTACCAGTCAGTTTCAGGAGATTTACCAAAGTCAGTCTCAGGAGATTTACCAAAGTCTGTCTCTTGAGATTTACCAAAGTCAGTCTCATGAGATTTACCAGTCAGTCTCATGAGATTTACCAGTCAGCCTCAGGAGATTTACCAGTCAGCCTCAGGAGATTTACCAAAGTCAGTCTCAGGAGATTTACCAAAGTCAATCTCAGGAGATTTACCAAAGTCAGTCTCAGGCGATTTACCAGTCAGCCTCAGGAGATTTACCAAAGTCTGTCTCTTGAGATTTACCAAAGTCAGTCTCAGGAGATTTACCAGAGTCTATCTCTTGAGATTTACCAAAGTCAGTCTCAGGAAATTTACCAGAGTCTGTCTCTTGAGATTTACCAAAGTCAGTCTCAGGAGATTTACCAGAGTCTGTCTCTTGAGATTTACCAGAATCAGTTTCAGGAGATTTACCAGTCTGTCTCTTGAGATTTACCAGAATCAGTTTCAGGAGATTTACCAGAGTCTGTCTCAGAAGATTTACCATAGTCAGCCTCATGAGATTTATTAGAGTCAGCCTCAGGAGATTTACCAGAGTCAGTCTCATGAGTTCTACTAGCTGTGTAGCCAGCCAGTTTCATGAGATTTACTGTCTGATGAGTTTTACTGAGTAGCCAATCTCAGCAGTTCACCAGCTAAGGGGTCTGTTAGTCTCATGAGTTATATCTATTGAGTTTTGCCAAAGGGGTGTTTGATTCACTATAACTGCACTGTATTCCCAACACTACTAATTATTTTATTGATTACAAGACACATAAGAATTGCAGGCAAATGGGGGTTTTTTTGGGAGAGGGGGGGGGGGGGGGGGGGATTTATCAGTTCGAGTCAATTTAGACGGCAACATTTTTTTTTTTTTTAACCATTACTTTATGAGACTAAACTAACCAGTTCAGTACAACACTGCCAGATAACAACAACTGCATTAGTTATATGGTAGAAATATATACAATTTCAATTGAAACACTGGAAACTAGATTTCAGTTTGGAGTAAAAGACATTTTAATGTTGGGGTGATTTATCTAAGATTGAAATTGGTCATACAGTCTGTAAAATATGGTAACTTTTGTAAGTTTTCCAACAGATTAGATTACCAACTGTAAAAGGTATGTATTGTCTAATACAGTTATTACTGCTGCAACCTAGGCTTTTTTAGTTGTTACTTATCTCTGTCCACGACTGTTATTAGACAGTAATCTCCCTTATGCCTCGTGGCAACCATCACTGAGGATTTGGTCTTCCAAAGGAGATCTCAGCATTCTTTCTGAATCATTCAGCCAGCAGCTCCTCAACTGCAAGAGTCAGCATTAAAGATGCTGTCTTTTTCCTGCCACTAACCTCCTTGCGCAGCATAGGCCCCTTAAGAAACTCAAGCCAAGCCTTTGTATCCTTCTCCATTTCATGGACTTCCATTCACTGCATATTTTTTAAAATTAAGCCCAGCAACACTTATTGTTCTCACTTTATTTCTTAGAAAGTACTTAACTGTTCCCAATGTGGTTTGTGTTGTCAAGTGCAAATTTAGAAAATAGCAACAGGATTGTGGCCACAGAACTGGTGGCACCTTGTGTGTGCAACTGTTGACTTGTTGTAACTGCTGCTTTCATTGATGATGAATTGCAAATTTAGTAAAGGACTATTGGTTGTGGCACTTCTGACAGCGACCTTATGCTTGTGTAAGCTTTTAAGGCTTTGCTAAAATTAGGTCTGTTAAACTGTTTTCCAAGAGACAGCGATGGGCATTCTGTGAGCTTTCAGCTGGCATAGGAAAAGAGCGACTATGGCCTGACCTGTTTGCTGACTGACTGACTTTTTAGCCCACCAGGACATCACACAAGCGATAAACACCCGGTGACACAAAGTGCCACCATGTGGATGAGGATCACCCGTGGAAAGGTATCAGAAACCCCATTCAGCCGTATTTATGTCTAGGCCATATTTATGTCTAGGCCATATCTATGTCTAGGCCATATTTATGTCTAGGCCATATCTATGTCTAGGCCATATCTATGTCTAGGCCATATCTATGTCTAGGCCATATCTATGTCTAGGCCATATCTATGTCTAGGCCATATCTATGTCTAGGCCATATCTATGTCTAGGCCATATCTATGTCTAGGCCATATCTATGTCTAGGCCATATCTATGTCTAGGCCATATCTATGCCCTGGCTATATTCAGGGCCCCCGGCCATTCTAGTTATATTATTATCAAGTTTTATCAATGTGTGTTCTATTCAAAGCCACCCTCTTTTTCTCACCTCTTGATTTACTGGAATATTTTTAGTTCTTACTCTAAGCTCTGCAAAAAATGATTCTGTCAAACAATTTAATTATTTATTTTCTGTACAGGCACCAGTTAATGAATGTTTGTAGTTTATAAGTAACTGTTTTAGTCATTCTCAATGTACCCGTTTCAAAAAAGCAGTAATGATTTAAGCCTGTTACTCAGGTGACTTGGCAAAAACAATGCAGATGACTCGTAATCAAGAAATTCAGGAAAATCGTTTTTTTTTTTAAACAACTATTTTACTATTTATTTGCCCTTCAACATCTGCTAAAGTCAAAGTGTCTGTCTCGCAACACCAAGATCAAAATATATAAAACGTTGATAAGACTTGTCGTGTTATATGGCTCTGAAACTTGGAGCACAACTAAAAGATATGAAGCCTTATTACAGGTTTTCGAAAACAGTCTTACGATGAATCTTTGGACCTATCAAAGATGCAAACAGTGGTGAATGGAGAGTGAGAAGCAACAACGAAATTCATAATCTGTTTAAATCACCACTGATCACTGGCATCATAAGAGCTAATAGACTGAAATAGTTGGGGCATATTGAAAGAATGTCAGATGACAGAGAAGTAAAAACTATACATGAGAGAGATGAATGGTCATAGACCACAAGGGAGACCAAGAAGACGATGGAGAGATAATATCCAGACAGACCTGCAAAGACTTGGTGTTACCAACTGGAAAGAGAAGGCCAAGCAGAGAGATGAATGGAGGCGGGTGATATCTGCAGCAATGAATCTCAAGAGCTGGGAATGCTGAAGAAGAGAAAGAAACAACTATTTTACACAGGTAACCAAAAACAAAAAACAACGCCCTTTTATAAACCAAAACAATGTCAAGTTCCATACAGAATACTGGGAGTTATCAGTAAATATAAATCCCCCGTGTGGGTTCCGGGGCCCCATTGTGGGGAAAACAAGAATAAACCGACTGCCTCCCCAAAAGCATGTCGTAAAGAGTCGACTAATTGGGGAGCTTCCTTTGAAGTCGGAGTGCATCTGCCGGAGAGGCAAGGAACCAACAGTCTGTATTCAAGAGAATGAGATCTGTAAAACTGATGCACACACAACACTCAGGTTCTGGAGCAGGACTGCAGTTCAGTAGTGGACGAGCAACCAGAACCTTCTGCCAGAGTTTACAGCTGGTGAATGCGAAGAAGAAGAAAGTCAATATAAATGCAGCAGATGATTATTAACTAGGTCACATCATTGTGAGTCTGAAAAATAAATGTTTACGTTGACTCACTCATTTTAACCCCATGACCTGGTCACAGGTTAACACCATAACTCATCATCATCATAAACCACTTCTGCCGTTAAGCGCCGTGGGGAGGAATAATTTGCGATCCAGTGCACGTTGGCTGCCACTAGCTATTGCCATGCATGCTGTGAAGGTGTAGAGTGTCTTTAATGTTGTCGATTCATTTTTTTTCCGCGGCCGTCCTATTGCTCTTGTAGCTGAGCTTCTGAGATGTAGTGCTTGTGGTGGTATTTGACCTTGCAGCATTCTAACGAGATGGCCAAACCACTTGATCTGCTGTTTCTCGTTGAATCTAGTACAAGGTGTTGTTCCCACTTTAGCCCGATATGATATGGTTCACACCATATCTAATGAATAAAATTATGAAGTCCTACTTCTATTATTAATGCCGGTTTTTTCTTTACAGTTAAACCCTTGTAAATGTTATTTTAAGTAAGCATAGTCATTCCATGCGGTTCTAAATGTGTGAGCTGGTGTAAGCAATGAAACTGCTATTAGCCAGGCATCTTGTGAATAGGTCACTATAGCAGAGTTGGGGGAGATGAGTCCCTTGGGGTATTGGACCCCACTGAAATTGTCACTGTTGCAGCTTCTCATGTAACAAGTTTAAAAGCTAATATGAATCTATTGGAATAAAGAAAGGTACAAGAGAAACAGAAATCAAAGCAAACCTCAAGACACAAGCAGAGTGGATCTATAAAGTGAAGAGGATGAAAAGGACATCAGGTGAGCGGCATTCAAAAGCAAGAGATAGAATCACTTGGCGTGAGCCGGTTGACAGCCTATGCTCCATTGGGGGATAAGGGGCAGAAGAAAAAGGAGAAGGAAAAGGAAAAGAAAAGGGAGAAGGAGGAGAAGGAAAAGAAGAAGAAGAAGAAGAAGAAAAAGAAGACTGGAACTCATCAAAAGAAGATTTAAAAGCCCTTAGCATGATTTCAACGAGTGCAAATCAATATTCTTTCATGTATCAACTTTAATGCTCATCTAGTATCTGGATTTTCCACACTGCCCATGCAGAAAGATAACTTTCAGCGGAGTATGCTGCCTGTACACACATCATCTTGTGAATTGCAAGAAAACACAAACAAATTAAAATCGAACAAATTTAAGACTATGAATATGAACAAAGAAAGTGCAGCTTCCCCAAATTCACAGCTCTGAAAGTGACGCCAGGTCAAAGGTCGACTGCCTTCTCTTACGTCTGTGATGTGGCCTGCCTCACACATGCTGCCAGAAGCTCGTCCACCTGATCTCCGGACTCCTCAGGGTCAATGTCAAAGTCCTGGAGATGGAGGAGAATATCGCTATTTTTCAGAATAATTTGAAAAAACCAAATTCTTTGAGTGCAGAAGCAAGAAGATACAATTTTAATTAAGTGTCCTGCCTCCACAATGAGGGTTGACAACAATATATCCATAATTTTTTCATCCTAAAACCCTGAAAACTATTTTTCTTAAGCACAACATCTGCATCATGAGAGCTAAAAGACTGAAATTGTTGGGGCATATTGAGAGAATGGCAGATGACAGGGATGTGAAAAACCATATACACAAGGGAGATGAATGGTCGTAGACCATGAGGCAGACCAAGAAGATTATGGAGAGATAATGACCTGCAAACTCTTGGTGTCACCAACTGGAAAGAGAAGGCCAACCAGAGAGATGAATGGAGGCAGGTGATATCTGCAGCAATGAAGAAGAAAAAGAAGAAAAAGAAGAAAACATCTGCCACAGAAATCAAACTCCAGTTTTAGAAGATCAAGAAATTGTTAAAACTCACTGCCCGGTGTGGGTTCTGGGGCCCCATTTTTTCTGGGTGGGTGGGGTGGGGAAAAAGAGGCCCCCTCCCCCCTCCACCACCCAACCCCTGCATCACCGGCTATAAGCTCCAGGGGAAGGTTCTGGTTGTTTGTCCTCTTCTGGATTTTAGTCTTGCTTCTGAGTGTTGCATGCACATCTGTTTTACAGATCTGACAAATCTGCATGCAGACTGTTGGTTCCTTGCCTCTCCTGACTGCACTCCGACAGCAATGGAAACCCCATCAAGACGACTCTTATGTCATGCTTGTTGTAGAGGCAGTGGGTCTATTCTTGTTCCCCTGCCCCCTTTCCACATGGGCCTGACATCCATGTGAATGGTCTTTTTCTAAATCACCAGCCCAAAAAATGAAACCCTGGTATGCCCAGGATTGTGATGCACACTCACCAACATCTATACCACAGAGCCGCACTTTGTGTAGACAAACATACACAAAAAGAGATTATTCTATCCACAGACGAATATGAATTTTCTTCTGTAAACAAGCTTACTTGCATAAAAGGTACAAAATTAAATAGAAGAAAATGAAACTATATATACTGCAAATTACCAAATGAACATAATTGTTCAAAAAAGAATTAAACAAAAAACACAAACTGAAATTATATACTGTAAATGAATAAACAGACATAAAGGGAAGAATTCAATAAACAGCAGAAAATGAAATAAATACTGTAAATGAATAAATGAACTTATAAAAGGGAAGTAAATAAAGAGAACATTACTTATCTCTCACACACACACGCACGCACGCACGCACGCACGCACGCACGCACGCACACACACACACACACACACACACACTACGAATGAATAAACAAACTTACATTAAGGGAAGAATTAAATAAACACCAGAAAAAGAAATTATACACTGTGAATGAACAAACATACATAAGGGAAAGAATTAAATAAAGTGAATATTACTTATCACACGCACTGCGAATGAATGAATGAACTGACATAAAATAAAGAATTAAACAGACAGAAAACAATACTCACATACTGTGAATATAAACAAACAAACTTCCATATGAAACAGCCACAGTTCAGAAAAAGGCATGATAGCCCGTCTAACATTCGACTGTTCTTATCGTTAACTTTTCATCTGTTAACTTTATATTTAGAATTATGTTTGACAGAGTGAGAGTGAGATGGAGAGAGAGAGAGAAATACACACAGAGAAACAGAAAGAAAAGAGAGATATAGTATGTGTGTGCGAGACAGACAGACAGACAGACAGACAGAGAGAGAGAGAGAGAGAATGTGTGTGTATGTATGTGATGTGTGTGTATATTTAAAAGAAGTTGGTATATGTTTATGTTTATTAGACGTATAAACATCATGGCACACGGGTGTAACCCATAAGTGCTCCGTTCTACTTCTAACTCTGAGTCTGAAGAATCTCAGCACAGTGCACAAACTCCGTTGCACCCGCAAGGATCCTAAAAATACTTTACGTAGATTTTAACTGCAAATTTTGCCCGGGCAGCGCAGGCGCTACTTTTTTCAATTTCCAACTGCCAGGGTATTTTATACGTGCAAAACAATACACACGGGCATCCAATCTTACTACCCAGAGACTAGGAAAAATTACTACAAGTCCATGTTAAATAACTTCCAGGGGAAATTATTAACTCTCCCTCTCCCCCCCCCCCCCCCCCCAATCAATATATGTGAGAGAGGTCAACATATCTGGTTAAGGGGTTATGAACACAGTTTGTAACTCTGAACTACAGTTTAAGCTCAACACTCAAGGAAAAGGGCAGACGGATAAATAATCAGTTTCTGGTGCCATCGGAATTGGAACTCTTTGTTTGCTGCTAAAGATAAGGATGGAGCGCTTTTTGGAGTGTCCTGGGTGCTATGATGTCGATTCTTAATTCAACATTCAACTACAGGTTAATCTGGCTGCAAGCCATTCAGCACAAGCCCCTTTGCATTGATTTCAACAACGGTAAAGAGCAGCGGTTCTGAAGCTAGGGGTCTGAAGTTATGAAGTTGCAATGACAATAGTTTTATGGTTGGAGGGTGGCCACCACTTACAGGAACTGTATTGAAGAATCGCTGCATTAGAAAGGTTGAGAATCACTAAAGCATAGAGCATCAACCATTAAGAGGGCATTAACAAACTACTGGATGTAAAATCCCCCAGTAAAACCATCAACGTTGGAAACTACTAAACGTAAAATTGCCTAGTAAAATCACTAACAAGGCAAACAATTGAACGTCCGGTAAAACCATTATATGGAAAACTAATGAATGTAAAATCGCCCAATGAAACTACAAACATGGCAAACTACTGAACATAGAAATCGCCCAGTAAAACCACCAATAATTGATGGGCCTAATTCGTGATGCCCGATAAAGGAATGAACTTATAATTTTACTAGGTGTGTGTGTGAGTGAGTGAGAGAGAGAGAGAGAGAGAGAGAGAGAGAGAGAGAGAGAGAGAGAGAGAGAGAGAGAGAGAGAGAGAGAGAGAGAGAGAGAGAGAGAGAGAGATACAGAGAAAGGGAGAGGGAAAGAGAGAGAGAGGGGGGAGAGAGAGAGAGAGAGAGAGAGAGAGAGAGAGAGAGAGAGAGAGAGAGAGAGAGAGAGAGAGAGAGAGAGAGAGAGAGAGAGAGAGAGAGAGAGAGAGAAAGAAATACATAAAATGTTAATAAGACCAGTTGTTTTATATGGCTCTGAAACCTGGAGCACTGTCAAAAGAGATGAAACCTTATTACACATTTTCAAAAGTCTTATGGTGAATCTTTAGAGCTCTGGCTCATTTGTATGCAGACTGCTGATTCCTTATCTCTCAGGCAGATGCACTCCAAATTTAAAGGAAATTCCTTTAATTAATTAACTTTTAAGATATTGCTTGTTGGGGGAGGGGGGGGGTGCAGTAGGTCTATTCTAACCCCCCCCCCCCCAAGCCCCAAAATGAGGCTCCAGAACCCATATGGAGAGATGCAGACAACTAAGGAGATAAAATAAATGCAAGCAACAGCTATAAATGGTCGTATACCACGAGGCAGACCAAGAAACTGATGGAGAGATAATGTCCAGACAGACCTCCTGCAAACACTTGGTGTCACCAACTGGAAAGAGAAGGCCAACCAGAGAGATGAATGGAGGCGGGTGATATCTGTAGCAATGATCCTCAAGGGCTCAAAATGCTGAAGAAGAAGAGGCGGAAGAAGAACAGCTATAAAGCTTGCCTTCTAGCATAAGGATCTTGGGTTGAAATCGCACTGTGTCAGATTTATTTGAAAACTGACATTGCCTCCAGGTCTACCCGTCAGAAAATAGGAACCCGGAAATGTCGTGGAAGGCAGCAGCGTGATATTGACACCCTCATACATAAAATATCGACATATCTATACAAAATTTGAATCTAGCATCATACGTCAAATTCACAATTGCCCCAAAAAAAGGGGGACATTTTTTTTTTAAAGCAAAAATGAAGCTAGTAGCCGAAACCACTAAACTGTTGCTACTAAGACAAAGTATCTTAAACAAAAAATACATTTAATTACAGGTGTCTGCTATAACCGGCACAAATCACAAAGGTTTCCGGTTTTAAAAAGTTCAAAACAATGTTTTCCCATTATTATTTTTAAAAAAAATAGATATATATGTTGATGAGATTGGGAAAGTCTGCTAGGCAACAATTGTGCACTGTATTGTTTGTGTTCTCACTGTTCACAGTTTCAAAAATATCTAAAATTGTGAGATGACACACACACACAAAAACAGCAAAATATGCCAGGTAATACATTAGTAACCATGGAAATGAGATGGAAGAGAAGGGTTGCAGGAGTGACCAGATACAACAATAAAACCAGGAACGCGGTCATAAGAGAACAAGTCAGCATAGAACCAATTCTACGTTACATAAAAAGACAGCAAAGCAAATGGGGCACCAAATGAGAGAGAATGCCCTGTGATACCATACTATACAAGGCATACATTCAAATAGGAGGTAGACCAAAAACAAGTTGAAAAGATGACATAAGAGAAACTCTACAACAGCCTAATGTGTCTATGTTCAAGGCAGCCAGAAGAGCCTCATGTCTTGTTCAGCATCTGTAGTTTTGCAAGCACATCTGTTTTACAAATCTGGCAATTTGTATGCAGACTATTGGTTTCTCACCTCTCAGGCAGATACACTCCAACATCGAAGGAAACACCCTTTATTTAGCTGGTTCTTCTTCACATGCTTGCTACAGGGGCAATGGATCTATTCTTTTCTCCCCCTCAGCTGGGGCCCAGGGACCCATTAATGGAGTATTGTTTAATTTATTTTGAGACCATGCAGGTGTGTTGGGAAACAAGACAGCCTGATATGAAATGTTTATGTAACGTGCCAGGCGTAACAAGGAAAGATCGACTTAGGAACGATATCAGGAGGAGAGCTGGCATAAAACCAATATTGAACTTTATTGGTAGACAATATTTCAAATGGTTTGGCCAATTTGTAAATGCAAGCATGTGAATACGAAAACGCAAAAAAATCCTGTTCAACACACTTTTCTTACCAACGCTATGCTATCAATGTTAAACATGGACATTATCTTCAGAAGACAGAAGGAAAATAGTCACGACAGAAATCAAATGTTTACGTACTATGCTAGATGTAACGAGGAAAGATCGACTGAGGAACGCTTTCAGGAGGAGAGTCGACATAGAACCAATAATGAACTTTATCGTTAGACAACAAATCAAATGCTTTGGCCATGTAGCGAGACTGACAAAAAAACAGGGCCCCGCAGAGAGCAATGTTATACAGATACTGCTGTAACAGACCCAGAGATTGACCATGAATAACGGGGACCGTGGAAATATTAGAGACGCTGTAAAGTACTTTATCTACAGCGAACAGAAGGGACTTGCCAGAGATATCTTTCTGAACTAACGCTGCAAAGCATTCTAGGAGTAGAGAAAAGAAGAAGCAGAAGTTCCAGGAGTAGAGAAAAGAAGAAGCAGAAGAAGAAGACCAGAACTGACTGATTCTCAGTACTGAATGTGCAGGCTGTCACTTCTTCGAAAAATGCAATTCTAGGACAAGAGAGTTTGTATTGATACTATGCCCTCTGCATTTCATGCACATATGTATTGCTGGTCTTGTTAGAAGTACTGCACATTTCACTGTTCAGGGGGTGGGGTGGGGGGGGGGGGGCAATTATTAGCGTTATGCGTGGTTTCCACTAAGACAGGAACTGGAAAATAATGGGGTGACCTGCTGCTGTGAAGTTGGAACCATGACTATGTCTTGTTTTGTTTCTGATTCGTTTACACTGTTTGTTTATTTATTTATTTATTTTTTCGTAAAGGTTATTGCCGGCAAATTTCAAGGACTTCTGCCTCCTTTTGAACCTGTCCAGGTATTTTTAATGGCCCTGAAAGGGTAAGCTGTCGTTCAATGATTTTACAAGATTTCAAGGGCCACTTCTGATTAAATGTGTCTCTCAGCAGGGACACACTACACTTACCCTGACTGTCACCACTGACTTATATACCACTTTTTTTTACGGCAGTGTAGACGAGAGGTCACTAACAACACTAGACAAGACAGGGTTACGAATACAAGAGAGAAATGTTGAATTATATTGACAGACAAAGAATGAAATTGTTTGGCCTTTAAATGAGAATACAACCAAACAAGACTGCATATGAGAATTTATACAGCATAAAATCTGGAAGGAAGGTGAGAGGAAGGCCAAGAAAGAGATGGATAAATGGTGTTGATGAAACCTGTAGTTGAACAAATCGATCACTTAAGCCATCTGAGAAGCACAAGACAAATACAGAAAATCATTACACTGGGCTACAACCTGGTAACAGTGAGATAAAAAAAGAAAAAGAAGAAGTGGAAGAGAGGGGTCTTGAACCTGAAGATTTAGGGTGGAAAGCCTCCGACTTCAGAACCTTGTTTTGCTAGGGTAGACTGTGATCATACTCGAGGAGAGTAGGCTCATCTATTCCTCTTTCACCTTTACCTCATTTGTTGTCCCATCCAGTTTTCCGCTGGGGGTTGAGACCTAACCCTTCAACTGGATTGCTGGGAAGAACAGGGTCCACCACATGAAGGTGAGGTAGGCTTCAGCAAGAGAGGCCAACAGACTTAAAGAGTCTTGAATTGAGCATCATTGCTCCATTCTTTTGAATGAATGCTCAACATTCTTAACAGTTTGACCAAGCCCTCAAAGGTTGTTTCTAGACTCCTTGAGTAAAGGACCCTTTTCCATGACTTCAGATGTGCTGGGCGAACAGGGCTACAGATATGTTTTATAGAAAATTCGACACTCTGTGGGTGATGTGACCAACATCACGACGGCTACCTTTATCTCCCAGGGCTTTACCTGGTACCCATCTATGGCTGGGTTGATCTGGGAGACAAGGTCATTTCTGACAAAAGTCCAGCTCCGCCAGGACCCAAACCAATGACCTTCAGATCCGCCAGCGACTATCTAGCTGCTACACCACTGCGGCTCCCTTTGGTTCAAAAATGAAAATGGAAAGGGCATCTTTTCTGGCTGGGATCTGGCTGTGGGTTTGTAGTTGTTAGCAGAATAAGCAATATGCTGTTAGTCAGGGTGATGCACAAAGTTATAAGTAAAATATAGACAACTGTCATGCCTCCTAATTCATTCACCACACAACTGTCCACAGATCTTCTATTCACCTCGTCCTCTGTCCTTGAACCCCCCCCCCCCCCCCCCCCCCCCCATTAGGCCCACAATGATCTCAGTCCAACTTTTCCTATCCTTTGGTGTCACAAGTAGCCTACCTGTCAATCTTGTAGAAATTATCAGTATTTAAATTATTTTTTAACTTAAAAAGTAACGGTTTTGTAGTAGCTGGTGCACCTCATATCCCCCCCCCCCCTTTTGCGCATATAAAATCAACCAACCCGTGCCAAACTGTTTTATCCGGTGCCATCCTGCAGTTTTTCCTCGGAGAAAGGAGGTAGCTCACAGATCCAGGCTAATTTTGGCTTTTTTCACATCACTCCATGCAGGGGTTTTAAAAAATACAATGTAGTGAGTGAGTTTTAAAAGATGCCATGTACAAGATGTTTGAGAAAGGCCGCGAACAAAACTAGAACAGATCATGTGAGAAACGAAAACATTAAAAGAACTATAGGATAACGCCTATAATTAAATTCACTGAAAACCCAAAACTGACTGGCTATTTATTAAGAATGGATCCAAAGATGCCAGCAATGACAGCAGAAACACCAAGAAGTAGGATTTGACCAAAAAGATGGATTGAAGGAGTCACTGATACCATGAGACTCCAAAACATCATGGTATAACAGGCCACTTGAGCTCAGATATCGATCATCTGTTAACCTGCGAGACTTAGTGGGACAAAAGTCTATATGTATGTAAGAAATGTAGGATACAGGTCTTTAAAAATGCCATGCATGAAAGATGTTTAAAGAGCTGAAATGCGAGAGAGAAAAAACAGGTTAAAAAAGTTGTAATGCGATGTAACAGGTTTTAAAGGATGCCATGTAGGGAACAGGTTTTGAAAAATGCCATGTAGGGAACAGGTTTTGAAAGATGCCATATAGGTAACAGGTTTTAAAAGATGCCATGTAGGGAACAGGTTTTAAAAGATGCCATGTAGGGAACAGGTTTTAAAAGATGCCATGCTGGGAACAGGTTTTAAAAGATGCCATGTAGGGAACAGGTTTTAAAAGATGCCATGTAGGGAACAGGTTTTAAAAGATGCCATGCTGGGAACAGGTTTTAAAAGATGCCATGTAGGGAACAGGTTTTAAAAGATGCCATGCTGGGAATATGTTTTAAAAGATGCCATGCTGGGAACAGGTTTTAAAAGATGCCATGTAGGGAACAGGTTTTAAAAGATGCCATGTAGGGAACAGGTTTTAAAAGATGCCATGTAGGGAACAGGTTTTAAAAGATGCCATGCTGGGAACAGGTTTTAAAAGATGCCATGTAGGGAACAGGTTTTAAAAGACACCATGTAATAAATGAGTATTTGTAAATCCTGTTGTAAATGAGACTAGTCCAGGGCTAGTCAACTAGCAGCCCCCGGTCGAATCTAGCCCACGGGCTGAATCTAGCCCACAGGCCGAATCTAGCCCACACGCCGAATCTAGCCCACAGGCCGAATCTAGCCCACGGGCCGAATCTAGCCCACAGGTCTAATTTAGCCCACCGGTCGAATCTAGCCCACAGGCCGAATCTAGCCCATAGGCCGAATCTAGCCCATAGGCCGAATCTAGCCCACGGGCTGAATCTAGCCCATGGGCCGAATCTAGCCCATAGGCCGAATCTAGCCCACAGGCCGAATCTAGCCCATAGGCCGAATCTAGCCCATAGGCCGAATCTAGCCCACGGGCTGAATCTAGCCCATGGGCCGAATCTAGCCCATAGGCCGAATCTAGCCCACGGGCTGAATCTAGCCCATGGGCCGAATCTAGCCCATAAGCCTGATGTAGCCCACAAAGGTAGAAAAAGTGGATCACAGAACACTGCTGGCTATATTGTAGTAATTTTCTTTCTACTCTGGAGTTCGAGTTTTCTGCCTGTGACATTCCCAACCTTCAACATTTTGGCCCCTAAATGAAGTTTGAATAGACCTGGTGTAGTGAATACATCAATGAAACTGACTTAATAAATCAAATACTGAACTGTTAAAAGATTACCAATTTAAAAAACAAAAACATTAAAAAACAACCAAAAACAATGTCAAACAATTTTAGATGCTTCAACAGGGTGAGGAAATGTCAGTAAGTTACAAACTGATTCAGGGGAGGTGAAAAATGTTAGCGGGTAGCTTCTAATACTGCCAGTTGATGGCAGCCTCATTCTAGTTTCTGACTGGTTTAGACAGGAAATACTAAGTGGCAAATGTGCACGTGCGGGTGAGATAAAAATGGTGACTGTGCTAACAGCATATCAAAAGATAACAGATCAAATGGTAAACGGACATGTTTCAAGACTAACCTCAGCACAGTGCACCACAGACAGCCCTTTCATTTAGAAATAATAGAAGCAGACCTGGAGGTCGAACACCCAAGCAAAGGATAGATGAAATATCCAAGGCCATAAAAACCAGAGGAGGAGAAGAAGCAGTGTTGTTGGTGTGTTGGGAAATGAAGAGGCAGACAGACTGGCTGGCTCTGCACAACTTGGTGGAATATGATAAGGCAGACATGTTTAAAACCTTGTGGAAGAACGTGTACAATTCCCCCGGAGCAAATGGATCACCAGTCTGGTAAGAATGATGCAGTGAGGAGTGACTAGGGGATCCGGCCAATACTCGACGCTCAGAGGAAAGTCAAGAAGGATCAGAATGCCACTGGCATCATTGGTATTGGAAATCTGCACAGGCTGTTGAAGAGTGGGGTGAATTACTCATGTGAATGCCTTGAGTGCTGTGTTCTCGATTCCTGAATTAACTCAGCTCAACTCGACTTTCCAAGTGAAGGAACAATCCAGTCTGTTTTTAAAATCTATTCATGCTAACAGAGGACTAAAACGAATATATATCCGTGTGAACGTCACCATTTCTTCTTGTTAACAGAGTTAACAAGTTCTTAAGTAAATTAGTATTAATGAGGTTTTATTTGGCTGATGAGTAAACTCAGATTATAAACAGCATAATAATTCCAACACTGAGCTACCAGTGCCAGTCATGGACATTATCTAAAGCCCATGTAAACAAAATCACCATTTGCGAGATAAGGTGCCTGATATAAGCCGCCAACCTAAACATCAGAGATCTAGTGAATAATAATACTTTCAGATCGATTGTGGAAACAACACCGTTGTGTTCGATTTATGAAGAAACAACAGATCAAGTGGTTCAGCCATCCTGTTGGAATACACCATCACAGGCACTGCATCTCAGAGGATCAGTTACAACAGCAAGAGAACGGCCACACAACATATGGATCGACAACATTAAAGACACCTTACAGATGCACAGCATGACAACAGTCGGTGCCAGCCAGCGTGCATCACAAATTATTCCTCCCTGTGACGCTCAATGACAGAAGTGTTTTATCACGATGATGACAACAATGATGATGATGAATAAAGTGCAAATAAATGGTAAAGCTATCTTTTTTGTTCTATGTCAGTGGTACGTCGAACACACAGAGCTAAACCCCTATTTATATACAACAACCAACTTTTGATGAGTGATGTTACTGGAAATATGCAATATTTGTTCCATGTAAGAGAATAAGATGATGATTTTGCAAACTGTTTCCAGTTTCTTCTTCTTAATTTTCACTGGCTGTAAACTACCGGGCAAAGTTTTGGTCATTCATCCATTTCTGATCTTTGGTCTTGTTCCAGAACTTGAGTTTTGCGTGCACATTCGTTCCGCATATCTGGATTAAAACTGTTTGTTTGAAACTAGAGGTCATCTAATGCCGGGAATCTGTTTAAAATATTTATTTCTCCTCTCTGTGTGGGTTCCAGGGCCCCATTGTGGGAAAAACAAGAACAGACCCACTACTTGCCACATAAGTGTATAAAAGTCGGCTAAATGGGAGCTTCATTCGAAGTCGGAGTAATCTGCCTTAGAAGCAAAGTATCAACAGTCTGCATGCAAATTAGACAATGCTGCGAAACAGATATGCATGCAACACCTAGTTCCTGGAATAGGAGCAGACTGCAGAAGTGGATGAACAAGAACTTTCTGCGGGAGTTTAAAGCCAGTAAACACGAAAAAGAAAAAATATTTATTTCTCAATTTTGGGCTAAAGAACTAGGGTCATCTTATACATAAAAAAATATGTTACGCTAATTTTTAAATATTGCTCAGGTCTGTATCTGAATTACGTTTTTGTTAAATACCTTTGCAACTGTCATTAGGAAAGAAAATAAGGGCATCTGAGCTGATATGCTACAGAAAGATTCTTAGAATGCATAGACCAAGAAGAACAGAAATACTGACATCCTAAAAAAATCTGAACATCAAAGAGGATTGGCTAGTAAACAGCACCTTGTCTCAGCAACATCAATATTTTAGCCATATTAAGCCCCACGGCTGATTGGAAAGAATAGTAATGGGTATGGTACCTGGTTGGGGGGCGTAGGAGGGAGGGGGGGGGGCACCAGCATGAAGGTGTGAGCAGGACATAATAGGCACCTTGAGTAGGAAAGTATACGAGGTGGGAGAGATGACGGGGGAATGAGTTTCTTTCAGGTAGGCTGTGAATCCTAAATGTAACCAGAAGTGACAGGATGAGAAAAGACAATATCAGGAAAGAAGTTGGGACAGACCCAGTATTAAACTACTTTTTTTTTTAAAACAACAGATAAACATCATGGCACACGGGCAGTAACCCATAAGTGCTCAGTTCTTCTAACTCAAGTCTGAGTCCAAAGAAGCTCAGCAAAGTGCACATGCTCTGTAGCACCGGTGAGGATCCTGAAATTGATTTTGGGTAGATTTTAAACTCCAAATTTTGCTGGACAGCGCCGTTAGGCTACTATTTTTGATTTCAAACTGCCAAGGGATTCTTTACGTGCACAACAATGAGCACGGGTGTCTGATCTGACTACCTAGAGACCAGGGGGAATTACTAGAAGTCCAAGTCCACATTTAAAAAAAAAAACCAGCCCTTACCAGGAACTGAACCCGGAACCTCTAGCCCTCGAGGCGGACACCTTGCCTCGAGATCACGCAGTCCCCTTAGTACTGAACTACACCAAAAGCTGACAGATGAAAAAGTTTGGACATGTGTCAAGACTACCATTAGACAGTGTATCACAGAGAGCCCTGTCACTTGGACACAATGGAAGCATTCTAGAGGCTGACCACACAAGCAATGGATAAACAGAATATCCAAGGCTATAAATACCTTCATCTACATAGCAAACTCAAAAGCTCTAACATGAAACCTATTCAAAACCTGAATTTGAAAGGCAGAACAACAGGACTGGAGGAGGAGGAGGAGAAGGCTGTAATGAGAGTAATAATCTTGAAAGGATCTGCCACATGACGATGATCTTTATAAGTGTCAAACTTACTGACTTTTCCTCATGAATAAGTCTAGGGTTAGTTAACTGTCATGCAGTCAAACAAAAACTTCAGGCTGTTATTATCAAACCAAACACTGCGACTATAAAAGGGAACTGTTAAAGAATGCTGAGACACAATAAAGAAAACATGCCAATTGCCCATCATCCTGAAATTAATATGGGAAAAACAGCAGTCAGTGCAAAGCAGCAAAGGAAAACAGCAGTCAGTGCAAAGCAACAAGGAAAAACAGCAGTCAGTGCAAAGCAACAAGGAAAAACATCAGTCAGTGCAAAGCAAAAAGGAAAAACAGTTATAGGTTGCATATTTTGAATAATAGGCAGACTGAAAAACTTATGGGAGACAGAAAGAGGGTGGTGGAGAAGGAGGAAGAGTCAGGGAGGTGGTAGAGAGAGGGAAATAGAGGGAAATAGAGGGTGGGAATTAGAAACATAGAGGGAGAAAGAAAGTGTGAAATAGGAAGCGAGCAAGAGAAAAAGATAACAGAGAGAGATGGAGGACTATACACACACACATAAACATTTATACATATAAATACACACACACACATTAATACACATAGAGTAGGAAATATGAGGCATAAATACACACAGACACAAATACATATTTATCAACACAAAGAAGGTTTGTCAAACCCCTCCCCCCTCCCACCCCCATCATCAACAATGTGATTACTGACAATGTTTTGTCTTGCAGTTATCTTGTACAAACTGTTCATACAAATTATAAACATACGTGGCTTTTGGTTTTATAAATCATTAAAAAAAAATATTTCCTTATGGTTAAAAAAAAAAATCATACTTTAACAGATGATTACAAGTATAAATGCACTCCCAAAAAAACTGTGTGACAAACCCAACCCCCCCCCCCCCCCCTTTTTGGGGGGGGGGGGGTGAAAATTCCTTGTGCCTCCACCCCTCTTCCCCCAGACGAAAAAGAAGGAGAAGGAGGAGGAAGAAGTAGGAAGTAGAGGAGCAGAAAAAGAAGAAGAAAGGGAAGCAGTGAGCTTTACAATAACCACACAAAATATATATATATATATACACACATATATCTCACACACATACATATATATATATATTTAGAGAGTGAGAGACAGACAGAGAGAGACAGACAGACAGAGAGAGAGAGAGACAGACAGAGAGAGAGAGAGAAAGAGAGAGAGAGAGAGAGAGAGAGATGCACCCACGCACACTCACACAGAAACTCAATTTAAGTGTTATGCATCTTTTCATGAAACTTCAAAGCACTATAGCCAGTATTTAAATTCTGATGGATGATCTTAATGGATGACAATCTGAACTTGTAAATGTTTACTTGAACTTTTACATAATACACAATGTTATGCTGAAACATGGAGGATGACTAACACAATTACTAATAAAATATAAAAAAAAAATCATTAACTGGTGAATGTCCCAAATAGAAGGGAATTCAATGGTATGGCATAATGTGACAGAATCATTAATGTGAAGTTCTGGGAAACACTAAAAATGCTTCCAGTGAACAAGAGGTGAGGGTTCAACTACGTATATCACACAGCTTTTGGAACACCCCGTAAACTATACAACATATATTTTGAATCAATTTATAAACTTTTGGAACAACATAGAGACTATACCACACATATTATAGAACAACTTACACTTCAAACAACATAGGTTTTAAAAAAAAACATACACTTTGGTTTTATGGCATTATAAACTCTATATAACTTAGGTTTAAGAACAACATTTACACCATACAACATAGGTTTTTTGAACATACACTTAACATACACTATACAAAAAAGTTTTTTAAAGAACATATACTTTACATACACTATACAACATAGGTTTTAGAACAATGTACACTATAATACACTATACAATACAAGTACTAAAACAACACAGAGGCTATAAAAATAGGTATTAGAACAAAAAGCATTCTACATAACAATGTACATACTATACAAGATAGATAATTAAAAAACATACACAACACAAGTTTTGTCTATGCAACACAGCTATTAAAACAACAAACAGATTACAGAATAAATGTACAGCAACCAAACTCAGCCGCACATGTCAAAGGGCACTCACCTCATTGGTAGATTTTAACAGCTTGGCGATCAGTTTTCTCACAGCCACAAGCTTGGTTTTGGTCTCTTCTGATTCTTGTTTCCGCACGGTTGCTTCTGTCTGGAAGTTGCTCACCAACTGTGGGCCAGACCATATTTGACAGTTTACACATAAACTCTGGACTAGAGAATATCTGACAGTTTACACATAAACTCTGAACGAGATAATATCTGACAGTTTACACATAAACTCTGAACAAGATAATATTTGACAGTTTACACATAAACTTTGAATGAGATAATATCTGACAGTTTACACATAAACTCTGGACTAGACAATATTTGACAGTTTACACATAAACTCTGGACGAGATAATATTTGACAGTTTAAACATAAACTCTGAACAAGACAATATATGACAGTTTACACATAAATTCTTGACTAGACAATATTTGACAGTTTACACATAAACTCTGGACTAGACAATATTTGACAGTTTACACATAAACTCTTGACTAGACAATATCTGACAGTTTACACATAAACTCTGTACTAGACAATATCTGACAGTTTACACATAAACTCTGTACTAGACAATATCTGACAGTTTACACATAAACTCTGTACTAGACAATATCTGACAGTTTACACATAAACTCTGGACTAGAGAATATCTGACAGTTTACACATAAACTCTGTACTAGACAATATCTGACAGTTTACACATAAACTCTGTACTAGACAATATCTGACAGTTTACACATAAACTCTGGACTAGAGAATATCTGACAGTTTACACATAAACTCTGGACTAGAGAATATCTGACAGTTTACACATAAACTCTGTACTAGACAATATCTGACAGTTTACACATAAATTCTGGGCTAGAGAATATCTGACAGTTTACACATAAACTCTGGACGAGATAATATTTGACAGTTTACACATAAACTCTTGACTAGACAATATCTGACAGTTTAAACATAAACTCTGAACAAGACAATATTTGACAGTTTACACATAAACTCTGAACAAGACAATATTTGACAGTTTACACATAAACTCTGAACAAGATAATATTTGACAGTTTACACATAAACTCTGAACAAGACAATATTTGACAGTTTACACATAAACTCTGAACAAGACAATATCTGACAGTTTACACATAAACTCTGAACAAGACAATATTTGACAGTTTACACATAAACTCTGAACAAGACAATATTTGACAGTTTACACATAAACTCTGAA
This sequence comes from Candidula unifasciata, assembly GCA_905116865.2. Lineage (NCBI taxonomy): Eukaryota > Metazoa > Mollusca > Gastropoda > Stylommatophora > Geomitridae > Candidula > Candidula unifasciata. The sequence goes on from CAJHNH020001846.1 coordinate 136,629, forward strand.
CAAGACAATATTTGACAGTTTACACATAAACTCTGAACAAGACAATATCTGACAGTTTACACATAAACTCTGAACAAGACAATATCTGACAGTTTACACATAAACTCTGAACAAGACAATATTTGACAGTTTACACATAAACTCTGAACAAGACAATATTTGACAGTTTACACATAAACTCTGAACAAGACAATATCTGACAGTTTACACATAAACTCTGAACAAGACAATATTTGACAGTTTACACATAAACTCTGAACAAGACAATATTTGACAGTTTACACATAAACTCTGAACAAGACAATATCTGACAGTTTACACATAAACTCTGAACAAGACAATATTTGACAGTTTACACATAAACTCTGAACAAGACAATATTTGACAGTTTACACATAAACTCTGAACAAGACAATATCTGACAGTTTACACATAAACTCTGAACAAGACAATATTGACAGTTTACACATAAAACTCTGAACAAGACAATATCTGACAGTTTACACATAAACTCTGAACAAGACAATATCTGACAGTTTACACATAAACTCTGAACAAGACAATATTTGACAGTTTACACATAAACTCTGAACAAGACAATATCTGACAGTTTACACATAAACTCTGAACAAGACAATATCTGACAGTTTACACATAAACTCTGAACAAGACAATATTTGACAGTTTACACATAAACTCTGAACAAGACAATATTTGACAGTTTACACATAAACTCTGAACAAGACAATATTTGACAGTTTACACATAAACTCTGAACAAGACAATATTTGACAGTTTACACATAAACTCTGAACAAGACAATATTTGACAGTTTACACATAAACTCTGAACAAGACAATATCTGACAGTTTACACATAAATTCTGGACTAGAGAATATTTGACCCTTTACACGTAAACTCTGGACTACAAAAATTTGACAGTTTATACGTAAACTCTGGATTAACAAAAATTTGACAGTTTACATATAAACTCAAGACGAAACATTATTTGACAGTTTACACATAAACTGTGGACTAAGAAAAATGTGACAGTTTATTCCAAAAATAAAATAGACAGACAGCAGAGACAGACAGAGACAGACAGACAGACAGACAGACAGACAGACAGACAGAGACAGACAGACAGACAGACAGACAGACAGACAGACAGACAGACAGACAGACAGACAGACAGACAGACAGACAGACAGACAGACAGACAGACAGACAGACAGACAGACAGACAGACAGACAGACAGACAGACAGACAGACAGACAGACAGACAGACAGACAGACAGACAGACAGACAGACAGACAGACAGACAGACAGACAGACAGACAGACAGACAGAGACAGAGAGACAGAAAGAGAGACAGACAGAGACAGAGACAGAGAGAGAGACAGACAGAGAGAGAGACAGAGAGAGAGAGAGAGAGAGAGAGAGACAGAGAGAGAGAGAGAGAGAGAGAGAGAGAGAGAGAGAGAGAGAGAGAGAGAGAGAGAGAGAGAGAGAGAGAGAGAGAGAGAGAGCAAGCGCTGTGGACAAGACTATTTTTGTAGTTTAAAAATAAACTGTTGATGAGACAATAGTCTCATCGGAAGGTCGTAGGTTCGCTCCCTGGCAGAGCCTGACTTTTTTCACAAATGACCTCAACTCCCAGGTCGACCCAGCCTTGAGTGGGTACCGGGTGCAGTCCCGGGAAGTAAATGCAGCCAGTGTGATGCTGACCACATCACCCATCTTGTGCTAATTGGTCTTTTAAAAAATAGGTCTAGCCCTATATGCCCAATACGCTTAAGAGTGTGGAAAAGGGACCGAATTAGTACTTGGTAATGTGGTCACGCTTATGCTAAGCTAGAAACCGAAAGGCAACAGAAGAAAAGGATGGAGAAGAGTATTGCAAGAATAGCTACACATAAACTGATCAGCACATCACGCAGAAGTTAAACCACGGATAAAATCGGAGACAGGGACAAGTTAGTCATAACTGGTTGTACAACAGACAAAAATAAAGAGGATAACAATTTGAAAACAATTAATTTTTTTTACACACACTGTCCTTTTATTTTTCTACATAATTTCCACCAACATCGATGCACCTGTCCCATCATTTTTCAGTCCTGGCAAACCCGCTGCATAGAACTGAGTGCTCTGTGTTCCAAACCATATTTTCACTTCATATTCCACTTCTGATTCATTCGCGAAATGTTATGGGTTAAGTTGGGGCTGTAAGGTGGATGTTCCAGAAGTTCCCACCCAAGATGGTTACATTTCTCCTTAGTAAACCCAGCCCTGTATCATGAAGGAGCAGTACTTCATGAAGAAGCAATTCTTCATGAACGAACAGTACTTCACGAAGGAGCAATATTTCATGAAGGAGCAGTACTTCACGAAGGAACAGTAATTTATGAGGGAGCAGTACTTCATGAAGAATCAGTTTTTTATGAAGGAGCAGTACTTCACAAAGGAACAGTACTTTATGACGGACCAGTACTTCATGATGCAGGAGTTCTTCATGATGCAGCAGTTCTTCATGAAGGAGCAGTACTTCATAAAAGAGTAGTACTTCATGAAGGAGCAGTACTTCATAAAGGAACAGTACTTCATGAAGGGGCAGTACTTCATAAAGGAGCAGTACTTCATGAGGGAGCAGTACTTCATGAAGGAGCAGTACTTCATGAAGGAGCAGTACTTCATGAAGGGGCAGTACTTCATGAAGGAGCAGTACTTCATGAGGGAGCAGTACTTCATGAAGGTGCAGTACAGAAAAGAAGAAATACTATATACGAAGCAAACAGAAGGGTCAGTTCCAGAGATGACTTAGTGCCCTGATGCAAAAAGGTATTTCACGAGTAGGGAAAGGAAAAAGAAGTAAATCAATCAACTAATCGCATGGAAGAATAAGAAATAAATCAATCAACCAATCACATGGAAGAATAAGAAAAAAATAAATCAACCAATCACAAGGAATAATAAGAACTCAATCAATCAACCAATCACAAGGGAGAAGAAGAAGCAAATCAATCAACCAATCACATGGGCCTTACTCACCCTTCTTAATCCCCTCTCATAATGGTCAAAGAAATCATCCAATGGGAAGTCTGATAATTCTTGCAATGACATAGCTGTTATGGCATCCTTATCCATAATCCACTGAGGAGGTAGGAAGTAGCGCAAACAGGTTCTGAGAAGAGAAACAGCGAAACAAACGGGAGTCAGTAAGCATACATTGTAAATATGTTTCAAATATAAACAGAAAGACAACCAGTAATTAATAAGCACATACAATAAACATTCTAAGACATCTGTGAAAGAAAAACAATCAGTAATTAGGAAACACATATAGTAGACATGTTCTAAGAACAGAAAAAAAGAAAACCAATAAATAATTAGGAAACATACAGTAGACATGTTCTGAGAACAAAACCAGTGAACTAGCAATTAATAAGCACTGATTGCAAGCCCTATGCCATTGTCACCTAAGTGTATTTTTAAGGCTGTCACTTGTCACATAACAATATATCAAAGGCATATATGTGAATTTGTACTTCAAATATGTCAACAACAAAAAAAGAAGTATTTATTTTCAAGCAACTAGACAATTTACATTTGCCACGATCGAAAGACTGAAATGGTTTGGCCACTGGTCAGAATGAACCCAACATTATCAGTTGCAAGGGCATACAACATGAGAATGGAAACATCAAGAGGCAGAGGAAGGTTAAGAAGAATATGGACTTGCTGAAACTCAACAATATCACCATGCAACAAGCTAGTGAGCATGAACTACCCTGGAAACTGATCACTAGTAGTGCCTGCGACGCCCAACAGCAATAAGCAGAGAAAGACAATATAGATAGATAGATAGACAGACAATCTGACTTTTCATACAGACAATGTTCAAACGTGATATTTTCTTTCTCTCCCCCCCCCCCCCCCCCCCCCCCAAGACCCAGCAGTAAGGTGTCTTGCACAGTGCCAATGATAAACATGTTCTGAAAACATGAATATAAAGACACCTAGTAACTACTGAGCATATATCCCTATGTGGGCTCCAGAGACCCATTTTGGGGGGGGGGGGGGGGGGGGGAGGACAGAACAGACTCTCTGCTTCATTCGATGGCACCCATTTTCTCACAACAAGCAACAGAAATCTATGTGATACAGCATCTAAACCTTTCAGCAAAACCCCCTTGCTCACAACAGAAACAAACCGTCACACAGCATCTATACCTTTCAGCAGAACCTCCTTGCTCATAACAGAAACAAACCTGTCACACAGCATCTATACCTTTCAGCAGAACCTCCTTGCTCATAACAAAAACAAACCATCACACAGCATCTATACCTTTCAGCAGAACCTCCTTGCTCATAACAGAAACAAACCTGTCACACAGCATCTAAACCTTTCAGCAGAACCCCCTTGCTCATAACAGAAACAAACCTGTCACACAGCATCTAAAAATTTCAGCAGAACCCCCTTGCTCATAACAGAAACAAACCTGTCACACAGCATCTAAACCTTTCAGCAGAACCCTCTTGCTCACAGCAGAAACAAACTCGTCACACAGCAACTAAACCTTTCAGCAAAACCCAATTGCTCATAACAGAAACAAACCTGTCATACAGCATCTAAACCTTTTAGCGGAACCCCCTTGCTCATAACAGAAACAAACCTGTCATACAACATCTAAACCTTTTAGCAGAACCCCCTTGCTCATAACAGAAATAAACCTGTCACACAGCATCTAAACCTTTCAGTAGAACCCCCATGCTCATAACAGAAACAAACCTGTCACACAGCATCTAAACCTTTTAGCAGAACCCCCATGCTCATAACAGAAACAAACCTGTCACACAGCATCTAAACCTTTTAGCAGAAGCCCTTGCTCATAATAGAAACAAACCTGTCATTCTAAATTCACAGACACCCTTTTCTTCTTATCACAAGAGAAAGAAACCTGTCACTCAAACTATAAATCTTTCAGCAGGAAACATTTTCTCATAATACGAGGGGAAGTCAATAAGTCAGTCACAAATGGTTTCGGAATGGCAGGAAAATGTAGTTGCTGGTTTCTAAAGGTGTCATTAGGCGACAGCAACATCAAACTTTATATGTCTCAGTTCGTTAGATGGCGCTAGGTCATGCATGCGTATTCGCAACAGAGAAACAAAATAGCGACTGTATAAATGGAGTGTACCCTCAAAAAACAACATGCTTGTTTTGGGGTTTTTTTTGTGTGGGCGACAGGGATGCCTGCAAAGGACATTCTTAAGTAAATGTTTCCTGTTTATGCTGGCAAATGTTTATCTCGTAAAGCATTGAATAGGCGGGTAAAAAAAAAATTCTGTTTATACAACATTTCAAAATAAACAGTGAGAAGGCGAAACAGGACAGGCTATGCTTATCAGCATGGCATTTGTAACAACAGAAAAGCGGCCATGCCACCCAACAAATAGACCCACCGGTAGCCATTTGCAATGTCCTCGGTGATCTGGCTGGTCACTGCGGGTGTGGTGGTGGAGGAGGTAGGTGCTTCAGCCCCATCTTGTGAGGAGGGGGATGGTGGAGTTTCACTGGAATCCTGAATAACGTTATGAGAATATCAATATTAGTAATAATAATAGCAATACAACAATATACTGATATAATTATAATAATACAACAGAATATTGAGATAATCACTACTATAATTGAAAAAAAAAAAAGTAAGGAACCCTTTTAAATGCCTCTGGGCATATTGGGTATATAGGGCTAAACCTATATTTTATATTCCAACTGGCACTTGGTGGGTGATGTGGTCAGCATTATGTCGGCCGCCTTTACTTCCCAGGACTGTACTTGGTATCCACTCAAGGCCTGGTCAACGTGGGAGCCAAGGTTATTTGTGAACAAGGTTGAAATAATGTAACAGAATTCTGAGATAACTAAAAAAAAATTATAATACAAAGGGGTTTCAAATGAAACGAATGTATGACAGAAACACTGCCATTGTCCTGTGGTAGATCTTCTTCTTCTTCGCGTTCACCACCTGCTGCACACTGCTAAAAAGTTCTGGTTGTTCTTGCACTTCTGAACTCTAGCCCTGCTCCAGAACCTGAGTGTTGTGTGTGCATTAGTTTTAAAGATCTGATTCATCTGAATGAAGACTGTTGGTTCCTTGCCTCTCAGACAGATGCACTCCGATTTCAAAGGAAGCTCCCCAGTTTAGTCTAAACTTACGACATGCTTTTGGGCAGGTAGTAGGTCCATTCTTCTTTTCCCACAATGGGGCCCTAACCCACACGGGGAGATTGGTGGATAATGGCTACCACACGGGGAGATTGGTGGATAATGGCTTCCACATGGGAAGATTGGTGAATAATGGCTCCCACACGGGGAGATTGGTGGATAATGGCTACCACAAGGGGAGATTGGTGGATAATGGCTCCCACATGGGGAGATTGGCGGATAATGGCTACCACAAGGGGAGATCGGTGGATAATGGCTCCCACACAGGGAGATTGGTGGATAATGGCTACCACAAGGGGAGATTGGTGAATAATGGCTACCACACAGGGAGATTGCGGATAATGGCTGAGTATGGTGATACATGCCTGTCGGTCCAACAAGTGTATGAACGGAGTAGGAAGTTTCAAAAAGTGCAACTTCTGTGACAGTCTACTCTGAGTGTCTGACCCGGTCGTGAAACAGCGCTCAACACTCTTGACATTCTTAACAACACTAGTGTTAATCAAACAAACCCACTTTTGTGAAATAGGATATTTCTTGTTGGTGCCATCTTCACAACGAAGGTAGGCTGCAGTTATCCATTGTTGCTGGCTTTGGAAATACAACATGGGGAGAACCCAGTTCCAATCTCTTCCACTGTGCAATTCTCATGCTGGTGACAGGTTCGATTCCCAGCACGGTAACTACAGCTTTCGATTTTTATGTTGTCTAGTGTGTTCTTCTATCTTTCTACTTCTTTCTATGAGTGCTGATCAATACATTTTCTGTTACTTTATTAATATATAATATTTAACCGGCTCAAGGGTTCCCCCTCTATTTATTTACGCTACTCTCTGAAAGGTCCTTGTGGCATGTTAAAAAGTAAAGCAGAGAACCCTTTTTCCTGCCTTCAGCTTCTAGGCATAGAGAGATAGACATATATTCTATAAACAAGTCAGCACTCGCGGGGTGATGTGGTCAAGGTCACGCCAGCCACCTTTACTTCCCAGATACTGGTACCCATTTCAGGCAGATAGAGATAATCTATTTCAAGTGAATAAAAGAAGAAGAAGAACAAGAACAAGAAGAAGAAGGCTGGATAGACCTGGGAGTCAAAACCATTTTTGGGACACCATGGAGGCTCCCTTGTGGCTTAATTTTGGATAATACAAAAATGTTTACAAAAATGTTCCATCTAACATTTGGAGGGAGGGCTAGGAGGTAGTGGGCCTATTCTCTCCCAACTCGGGGACCTATATGAGGAATAATGAGACTGACACCCTTACTTTTTCTGGAGTTTTTAGTTAGTCAGCTGCTGTTCCAATTTCATGGAAAACTTGTCACCCCATAACCACCAGCTCAAGCCCTACTGACCGGCGTAGGCATTTATGCCTCTCTCTGCAGATCTCGGCCCTTTGTCCTCTCAATCAGTTTCACCAATGATATCCCTCTGTTTCACCGTCGCAGTCCCTCCGTCATCGTCTCTCTCAGTCTGCCTCTCCCTCTTCTACCAATGATCTACCCAGTCATCACAATATTCTTTTCCAAAGACCCCCCCCCCCTACCCTCCCCCTATTACAGGAATCGCATACACACACATATTAAGCAATAAGACAGCCTCAGCTAGTGTGCCTTATGCAGTTTTAAAACAAACTGAAGCTTAAAATTCATACCTGTTTTATGTCGAGCATGCGTATATCTGGACCTGCTTTGTCAAACCTGAAACGTGACAACAAAACATACATCTACCTATCATGTCAAAGTAGTTCTGCAAAATACAAGCAATCTACAGTAAGATTTAAAAATAAAACTGAAAATGATCAAGCAATTGCAGTTTCAACTTCATAGCGAACAGGCCACCCAATAGTTGCTCCATTTTTGTTGGCAACTTCATAGCGAACAGGCCACCCAATAGTTGCTCCGTTTTTGTTGGCAACTTCATAGCGAATAGGCCACCCAATAGTTGCTCCATTTTTGTTGGCAACATCATAGCAAATAGGCCACCCAATAGTTGCTTCGTTTTTGTTGGCAACTTCATAGCGAATAGGCCACCCAATAGTTGCTCCATTTTTGTTGGCAACTTCATAGCGAATAGACCACCCAGCAGTTGCTCCATTTTTGTTAGCAACTTCATAGCGAATAGGCCACCCAAAAGTTGCTCCATTTTTGTTGGCAACTTCATAGCGAATAGACCACCCAATAGTTGCTCCATTTTTTTTGGCAACTTCATAGTGAATAGGCCACCCAATAGTTGCTCCGTTTTTGTTGGCAAATTCATAGCGAATAGACCACCCAATAGTTGCTCCGTTTTTTTTTTGGCAACTTCATAGCGAACAGGCCACACAATGGTTGCTCCATTTTTGTTGGCAACTTCATAGCAAACAGGCCACCCAATAGTTGCTCCATTATTGTTGGCAAATTCATAGCGAACAGGCTACCCAATAGTTGCTCCATTTTTGTTGGCAACTTCATAGCAAACAGGCTACCCAATAGTTGCTCCTTTTTTGTGCCAACAAAACCTACATAGAATGCTTAACTCTACCAGAGACTGCTGTACCGCTGTACCATAACACAGTGCCTTTAAAGGGCATAATGCAGGTGAAACAGGATGCGTTTGTTATTGCTTCTGTGTCTGGTTAGCTAACAGGTGGGCCGTGAGTACAAAAGTTGAGAAACACTGCTGTAAAGGATATGCAGCTAACTTTTATGAACACTACTGTTCAGCAGCACTGGCAAATTGATGAATTAGAACAGTGGCTCTCAACCCTCCTAATGCCAGAACCCTTTACTACAGTTCCCTCATGTTGTGGCAAACCCCAAACAATAATTTTCCTTCATAACTTTGATGAATATGTGTTTCCGATGGTCTTAGGCAACCCTGGGGAAGAGTTGTTGGACTTAAAAAAAAAAAAAAGGGTCACGACCTGCAGAACTAGAAGTTCTAAGTTAAATCAGTGTTGGCATTTTTCATATGGCATCTTGTGTCCATGAACAAACCTCTCATATTCATTAGCTGCTGCTGACTGTCTGATCTGCTCACTCCAGCTCTGACAGTCACATGTGATGGATTTCACGGTTGCATACCTGAGGCTTTATCCAGCCAGTCTATATTAGACTCATCAAGAAGAGTGTTCAGTTTTTTTTTGTTTTTTTTAAATCATTCTACCTGATGCCATGGAAAACACTGTGGTGGAGTGGCTAGACTCTCACCTGCGGATCAGAAGGTTGTGGGTCTGCACCTGGCGGAGCTGGAACTTTCTTCTCTTTTTTTTTTCTTCAAAAATTACCTTGGCTCCCAGGTCAACCCAGCCTTGAGTGGGTACTGGGCAAAACCCGGGGAAGTCAAGGCTGCCGGCTTGATGCTGACCATATCACCCATCTTGTGCTTATTGGTCTATAAAATATAGGTCTAGCCTTATATGCCCTATACCCCTAAAGGCGTGGAAAAGGGTCCATTACTTTTACTTACTTTATATGATGCCACAACTAAGCTTCAAGAAAAAAAAAATAACACAGAGTTTTATTCTTTCTGTTTCTTATATTTTTTTTAAATTAGTAAAAACTAGTGTCTAAGAAAGGTAATTAGACACCCAAGCTAAATATTCCCCACAAGGATCACTTTGCTGCCTTTCAGGAAAGGGACAATGTGTTATATTCAGACTAAGAACAAGGCACAACAGACTTCGCTAACATTTGTTAATTAAAATGCTTCTTTCAGTGCTTTATTAATATCCTACCCCAAACAGGGGAAATCCACAGGTTATGGGACAGTCTAATATTTCCTAGGGTGGTAGATAGGCTGCATGGACCTTGGCTGCACTCTCTCGTGGGTTGGGGTTAGGGCCAGTTCTAGGTGTTTTGGGGTCGTTAAAAGCATCAGAAAGCCGGAAAACCCAGTTTTACCACCCTCTAAAATGTTGGACTTTCCTGTGACGTCATCTGGGGGGGGGGGGCAGAATATTATTAAAGAACCCTCCTTTCTAGAAAACACGATGTGTCCCTGAAACATGGCACCAAAAAATGCTGAGCATGTGCTCCAACAATATTAAATGTATGCTGCCCACAAATAAATACTGTTTCAACCTCAATGAAGCCCCAAAATGTGGTTTACTTGGAGATGTCTCTCCCCCCCCCCCCCACTCCTCGTGTGGGTTCAGGGACCCCATTATAGGGACAAACAAGAATAGACCCACTGCCTATCCACAAGTATGTTGTAAGAGTCGACTAATTAGGAGCTTCCTTCAAAGAGGGAGTGCATCTGTCTGAGAGGCAAGAAACCAACAGATTGCACACAAATGTGTCAGATCTGTCAAACGGATGCACAAGCAACACTCAGGTTCTGGAACAGGACTGCAGTCCAGAAGTGGGCGAACAACCAGATCTTTCCACCAGAATTTACAGCTTGTGAAGGCAAAGAAGAAGACTTAGAGATGCTTGACTGCACCACAGCCTTCATAAAGGCTACCTGCCTTCTGGAGGAGGGGTGGGGGCTATGATCTTGTCTTGTCACCTAATTCTAAAAATCCTTGCTAGACGGGACGTGTGTGAAAGCCATAAAACACACCACAACAGCCAGTGTTGGTTGGTGACCGGCACGGTAACTTCAGCCTGAGATTTTTTATGTTGTCTAGTGTGTCCTTCTATCTTTCTATGAGTGTCGATTAAAACATTGTTCGTTTATAATATATATAATATTTATACGGCTTCAATGCCCCCCCCCCCCCCTGTTTACTGAAATCATAAAGATCGGGGAAGTCATCAAAACCTCCGACTAACCAAAAATGTGTCGTGATCATCGCAGGTTTGAGAAGCCCTGGCCCAGAGATCCACAATGTTTCCACTTCAGCCCTACACATGCTAGTGGATATCAGAGCGGTGGGCGGAGCCAGGAAGGTGTAGATTTCCCTCTGTTGTAATTGCCCCGGCATCTGTCATGAGGGTATCCCACCGGTTACTTCGGCCACCGGATGCTAAGATCTCCTGGCGCTGAATAATAGTAGCAGACGGTGACAGGCCCGCCTTTTGGGTTTATTTTAAAGCAGATTAACTGGAACGTCAGGCTCGTAACCGGGTGTGAACCAGGGCTGCCAATGCTGGGTTTTTCACCCCAGATCTGGGTTTTTATTTTACGCCTTAGGAAAATATGAGGGTTTTCTTTTTAAATATATCTTTTATAAAAGTGGTAAATGTTTTGTTTCGTAACTATAAATTGTGTACATTTTAACAATCTGGGCTTTTTATTTTTTTCTGTATTGCTTGGGTTTGTGTTTAGCGAAGCTGGGTTTAAAAAAAGAAATCCATTGGCAGCCCTGACGCAAACATCAGGCGTGCAAAAATGACCCAACACCAAGGCATTAAAATGTAAGGAACGAGGGAGCCGCGTTAGCGCAGTCGATAGGAGGCTCGCTTTCAAATCCAACAGCGACTCGCTGCAGCCACGGTCGGGTTTTCGAAACCGGGCGGTTCCTGGGGTTCACCCAGCCTCTAGGAAATGGGTAATCTGGTAATCCTAGTTTCAGCTTCATAGCAAACGGGTCACCCCACAGTTGCTCCGCTCCTGTGCCAACGAGAAACAAACGCAGCTCACAGTGTCACGCCATGCACTAAACTCAGAAGCTGGGCGACGAAACTACATCCTGCCAGTCTACAAATGGAGCAAAAATGCAACGGCCACTATCTGGCAGAACTTTAAAAAAAAACATTTGCCACGGCTTAAAAAAAAGGTGGCCATGCCTAGCGTCCATTTTGACCGGAAGCATTATATGAGGGTTAATAAACGGTCACCCCAGCAGTACCCTCACTATTAGCTGGGGAAGGGACTTAGGACATTACATCCACCAGCAGGCGTCGCCCATACAACGACCTACCTGCCATCGTTAACGACTGTTCACCAACAGCCATGCAGTTCTTTGGCACGAAGGAGACACCTTGAACTTGGGGTTCGGACTGCCGATTCCCTACAAGATGTTATTTTATGTTTTGTCATCACAATTGATGTCACTGCACATTGGGCATACCCATGCGTGCTCAGTTCTCCGAAGCAGCAGCAACTCTAAAGTACTTCTACTTAGGAAATAGGTACTCTGGGGTGAATGAACGAACGTCGCTGTAGCTACGGAGTTACGTGCGAATGGCGACACAGGCGGACAGTTTCTTGTCAGCTGTCCGTACTGGTGACAGGGCACTTATGGTTTATAACCGTGTGCAATGACGCTGGTTCACATCTCCCGACTTTACCTTTATGTAAAGGACGAGGAGTTCGGGTTCTAACGGGGTGTGAACATCAGGCTCGTATCTTGACGCCAAGAATGGGCTTGTAACTGGGCGCTCAAAGGCAAAACATGGTCTACAGTCTACAGAAAAGAACAAGAAGCAGGGCTACCAATACTGGGGTTTTTCTCCCAGAATGAGTTTTTTATGTGACGCCTTAGGGAAATCTGGGGTTTTTTTTTAAATGTATCCTTTTAAAAAAAGTAGTAAATATTTTGTTTCGAGGATATAAATTTTGTACTTTTTTAATAATCTGGTGTTTTGTGCTTATGTATTGCTTGGGTTTTTGTTCAGCCTAGCTAGGCCCCCCCCCTCCCCAAATCCTATTGGCAGCCCTGACAAGAAGGCGATTTAGATTTAACATTATTAGGTTGGTAACCAGCACGTATATTAGGCACGTATCGGCGCCTGAACTTTAGGCTCCCTAACAGGACGCTCCATGTCTGCGTTTCGGGGAAGGAACAGACCTGCTGCCCCCTAACAAGCATGCCGTAAAAGACGACTAATTAAATTGTGTTTCCCTAGAAATCGAAGTCAGAGTGCAATAGCCTGAGAGACGAGGAACTAGTCGGCATACGAACAAGATACGTAAAATGAATGTGCCGGTATAACGCAGCTTCTGGGACAACACTAAAGTTCAGAAGTCGATGAACAACTGTAGCTTTCCGCTGGAGTGTGCAACCGGTGAAGGAGAAGAAGAAGAAGAAGAAGAAGACAGACAGACAGACAGACAGACAGACAGACAGACAGACAGACAGACAGACAGACAGACAGACAGACAGACAGACAGACAGACAGACAGACAGACAGACAGACAGACAGACAGACAGACAGACAGACAGACAGACAGACAGACAGACAGACAGACAGGCAGGCAGGCAGGCAGGCAGACAGACAGACAGACACGGAAAGTCAAGCAAGATGTCAGCTATCAAAGTGAAACACTTCATGTGGGTTCTGGGGCTTTATAATGGAGAACAAAGAAAAGACCCACTGCCCCTCCCCCTTTCCCAGACAAGCATGTCATAGGAAGCGACTAATTAGGGGTGTTTCCTTTAAAGTATGGGCGCATCTCCTGAGAGGCAAGAAACCAACAGTCTGCATACGAATAAGTCAGACCTGTAAAGCCGATGTGCACGCACAACTCAGTCCTCGATCAAAACAAAACTAGAAGTGGATACACAACCAGAACTATAACACAGACACACATGAAGGACGAGACAGACATGGCAGAAAAGAAACAGATTCTTGTTGTGGACAAAAAATATCTAACAGAAGACAATCTATGTCGAGGTATGCCCAACCACCCAGCCAAACATTAGGATAATGACAAGCGGCCTACAATAAAATCCAAACCAAACCGCCCACCCAGTGAAAGGCCGGCTTTCTTCTATCCACGACAACACAAGTCAGGAGATATAATTACAAGCTAGCACCGCAGGTCGTCAATGAACATACGCCTTGGTCCTACCGGTGCCTATATTGAAATATTGCCCGGCGTATAATTTTCTTGTCCAAGGTAGTTTAGTGAGCAATAGGTTGGCCAGCTTTGGCCTTGTCTAAACATGAATGAAGGTTATATATATATCAGAGATCAGAGAACGGAATATCAGAGATGAAAAGCCGGTTGAAATATTTTGGGGGCAAAATAGTCGAGACACCTGTTAGAATCGGGGACAGGGAAAGGACGTGTGTAAGGGCACACATTAAGGTAGGAAATTTCTCCCGATCTATTTCATGGTGTCGCATATTAATCTCAGCATTGCGTAAGTAAAGGATCCTTTTCCACGCCTTCCCATGCGTGCTCCATCCTCATCTTCAGCAGCCAGCGCAGAGTTCCAATACTGATGGTACCAGTCACAATCTGGTTATATGTCCGTCTTGCCTTTCCTCTGAGTGTAGTCAGCCAGCCAGACCTTCTGGTTACACCCAGGTGACTCGTTCTCTCCAGACAATAATAATCTTGCTTCTCTACTGATTCCGTTACTTGTTTCCAAAGGGCCTTGACCACATCTGCTTTCTTATGTATCAATTCATAATCCAGTGGTGCAGATCCAGCAAATATGTCTGCCTGTTCATTACCCACTACGCCGGCATTGCCTGGAGAAAAGATCAAAAATATGCACACTACTGTATGAGTACAGAGTTCTGATGACCGCCAACTGTACTGCCCCAAGAGGCTTATCGGCAAAAGTGGAATCTAGTGTTGATTGTGTAGAAAAGAACGCAAGATGATTCTTTTGACAAGTTTTTTAAAAGACCCTAAAAAAAAAAAAAACAAGAATAAAACGCGTGGCAAGTTGTCTGGTAACGGATCCTTGGCCACGCTTGTGCTAGACTTATATTTTACAGATCAATCGGCACTTGAGGTGGGGATGGGGTGGGGGGGGGGGGTGCTGTCGTCAACATCACACTGGCCGCCTTTACTTCCCAGGTACCCTAGTACCCACTCAAGGCTGGATACTTCCTATCTTGTATTGCAACAACAACAAAATGCCACGTTCAACCAGCATTCCTAAAGGGGGTTCTTTTGAGTATAATTGTGACTAGGTTATTTGCGTCAAATAAAATGGCTTAGCCTTGCACGCCGCTTAGAGCCATGAAAAAGACTCTTGCAGTGTTCATGCGATCAAAGAACTTGTTCTAACTGCCAATGGATTTTTTATGTGCGCAACAATACACACGGGCATCCGATCTTACTACTCAGAAACCAGGGGAAATTACTAGAAGTCCACGTGAAAAATCCCAGCCTTCATTGGGGCTTGAACCCGGAACCTCTATCATTCGAGGCGGACAACATGACTCGAGACCACTCAGCTCCCCTGGGAATAAAGGAGACAGACCCAAATACTGTCCCGACCGAAGACGAAGTCGTCTTCTGGCCAGCCAATGGGCGACCCGGTCGCCAATAAAGGCTAATATGTACGAATGTAAGTTGTACCCCACCGGTTCATCACACAAGCGATAAACCCCCGGTGACACAAAGTGCCACCATGCGGATGAGGATCACCCGTTGAGAGGTCCTGGAAACCCCGTCCAATCGTTAGGTCTATAATTAGGGCCCCCGGCAAAAGCAGAGTGGGGCTTCAAAATAACTGAAAAAAATTGCATCCCACAAGGGGGCGCGATTGCAATATTATAAATAAAGGCGGGTTCGACCTGAGAGCTAAGGTCGTTGTGGAAAGAGAAGAAAAGTCCGATTCAATTCGTACTCGAACCACGACACTCGGATCCGCAGGCGAGCGTCTAGTCGCAACATAACAGCGGCGTTCCCACTGTTTGGTAACCAATGGGTTAATTCTACTTTCAAACCCGCTCGCTAGTTTAGGCTTCTCCTCATCTTTTCTTTTTCGCTGTTGTGGTTTTTCGAGGCACGTTTACGTCCAGTAGTTTGCCACTGCTTTTTGGACGGTCAGCTTCACGATACCACTGTCGAAACCAACGAAAAGCCCACAGCTGGGATCCAACCCGGCGTTCCGGAATTACGAAGCGTGTTCGCAACGCCTAAGCCACACAGGCCTTCTCCTCCAGGTTACAGGGGAAAGATTGTGTTTTAGCTTCATGCTGGCAAGTTCTCGCCCTTTAAATTCTAATGTCATCAAGTCCATCAGTGAAGAGAGCGTTGGGATTCAAACGATATTCCCTCAGCGACCAGCGACCAACTCTCGGCTCTCAATTACCAGCCACGCGACTTTCCCGGACAATTGATTGTAATCTCCATCTAATGGGAGTATCGGTAAACAAATGGGGGCAGCCAGATGGACTGTGTTCTCTCTAGGGACAGTTGCCCTAAAGTGGAGATAACTCCTGACTGGCAGCTCACACGCACGACAGCTTAAACTTTGCGTCATTGTGCGATGGGTTTATGGACTTTTGTTAGCTGGTAACTGGTTTCTCAATCACCCATATTGAACCACAGGTTAGTTCGTTTGTTGTACCCCAGTATAAGCGTGCTGCTATATAGCTTAAAGGCTATCCTCCGAATAACGGTCCTACATTATCGAGGCGGAAAAATACCCTAACAGGGTCTCAGTCACGTGTCTATTGCGCATTTCCGGGGACTATAACGCCACCGCCAAATTGCGAACTTCCGCCACCGCCGAGTGTATCCCGCACGCCGCTCACGCGGCGTGGAATGGGGCTAAACTAAATAGCTAGGACTCACTAGCACAAAAAAATTAAGGAAGCTGCAGGAGATGCGATAGCTGCTGCTTGTGAGTCTCAGCCATCTAGTTTAGCCCCAATATCTCGGGGGATACTCTCAGCAGTGGCGGAAGTCACAGGAAGCGCGAAATTTAAGACGACGGATGTGCGCAATAGACACGTGACTGAGGTCCTGTTAGGGTATATTTTCCGCCTCGATAATTTAGGACCGTTATTCGTAGGATAGCCGGCTGAAGATTTGGGGGTGACTGCAGTCAAGCCATATCTTAACATGGGTGCTATGACATGGATTGGTCTGGCGTTCGCTCGGCGTATGTAATGTTTGAGGGAGGCTGTGTTGTTGTGAGTCTACTTCAGTGGCTGCAGACGCCTGTGTACAAGTAAGAAGTACTGCAGGGAGATTCTCAGGTATCGAAACTGGGATGTTTTAGTAACCGTACGTCCGTTAACGCTGGTTCGCTGCCCCCCCCCCCCTCACTTTTTTTTTCCGCAGAAAAAGAAAGCAGTTACAAAGAGCGTAGGAATATAATCATGCAAGCGAGCGGTGAGAAGACAAGAAAAGAGGCAGCGGTTAAACCGTCCACGATTAGGAAAACATGACTCCCCTGCAACATAGGAGAGGTCCAGCGACCTGAGGAGGCATAAATAGCAAGGGAACTTACTCTAATCCTAGGCCCGGAAACGTAACTAGCGCCCAGGTTGTAGCCCAGTGTCGTGGTTTTATATATTTGTCTTGCGCTTCTCGAGTGGCTTGGGTGATGGATTTGTTCATCTTTTTGCAGATTTCGCAGCATCATTTATCCATTTTGTGTGTGTGTGTGGTCTTTTTCTCGCTTTCCTCCTAGATATTCTGCTGTAAAAGGTCTAACATGCAGTTTGGACTAGCTGCATTACCACTAAATGGCCTAAGATTTCATTCTTTGTCTGTCAATATAATCCAGACAGGGTCTTATTTCAACTTTTTCTCTAATGCTCGTATTCCTAACACTGTCTCTTCTTGTGTTGTTAGTAACCTTTTGGAGACAGCTCATTTCATATGTAGTTATTTTCTGTTCTACATAATGCCTTATTCATCTGTCTTCAACGTTGAGATCTTTCAGAATGTCAGTATTCCTATTTCTTCCCTGTCCATGGTACTCCAAGAATCTTTCTATAGCACTTAAGTTCACAGCACTCGGGCCACTCCATAAGCGCTCTGTCCCCATCTTCAGCAGCAAACGAAGAGTTAAAATTCTGATGGTACCAGTAACTGTCTGACTGTATGCCCGTCTCGCCTTTCCCTTGAGTGTTGTGCATCGGCCAGATCCCCTTGTAACTCCTCGCAGCGCCATTCACCTCTGACTGTAATGATCTATCTGTGCCTCGGCCCTGTTTATTCGCTCCCAAAGGTCCCCCACAACATCCATACATCAGTTCACCATCTAGTGGTGCAAAACCAGCTAGTCTATCTGTCTGCTTATTTCCCAACATACTGGCATGACCTGGAAAAAATATCCAAAGGATGCTAACTACCCGGGACCTTTGAAGTGATGCCTGCCACTCTGCACGAAGCATGCCTGTCTCCACCTTTCTCAACATGCTCTGTGAGTCAGTTACAATGATGGCATGTGTGTACAGCTGATTCTCAAACCAGCGGAAGGAATAAGTGACTGCCTCCAAATTCATTCTCAAACTGGACGTTGTGATATCATATGCCAGGGTTTGTTGCACCAAGCAACGTCCATTTGCCTTTTCTATGAACCCTCATGCAAAAAAGACCTTTAAGATTGTGACATAGGCCATGCTGCTGCATGGAAGATGCCAGCTCTCAAAACTTTGATTTACTTACTGGTACTTAGTCTGGATGTCAGCATCTGTGGATTAGACGCTGTGGACTAGCTTCGTAGTGCCGGGTTCGATCAAAGTGGCAGATGGTTTGTTCTGCACTGGTTTTGACAGTGGTACTACAAGCTGACTGTTCAGCAGGTAATGGCAAACTACTGAATGTAACATTTGCCTACAAAAACTACAACAGTAAAAAAGAGGGGGGGGGGGGAGGGTTGGTTCTGCAACGTCCTGTAAAGGTTACACAACTAACTTTTTAAAATAAGGATTGTTCTTCTTCTCAAAGTCTATACTATGTGGCGTTGGTAGTCATGTTTATCCACAACCTTCCATCTCGTGTACTTTCCTTTAATTCTGACACAGATGATCCTCCATACCATGATGTCAAACTGTCCAGCATCTTCTCTCTTGTGCTCCCGCTGGCTCTCTTCCCTTTTAACCGTCTTGTTTTTCTACTGATCAAACCAAGACCCTTGTTCTGACCTCCTGTTTCAATTATGCCCATCATTTCCTGCAGTTGCTTTTCATTTTCGAGCGATCCAAACTATATCATCAGCATATCGCAAGTTGTTAGCAATATGCACACCAACCGATATTCCTATCATACCATGTATAGACCTAACTATTTTACTGTACAAATTGGAAAAAAAAAATGCAGGTGAAAGTACACATCCCATACAAACTTTTATTCTTCACCTCTTTCACCTATTCTTTCTCTTTCTTCGTGTTCTTCAACTGATTTTGCCTCCACGTTCTGTTCTTCATCCTATAAATCCTTTTCAACTTTTTTCTTCCTCTTCATCCTTCTCTTTCATTTTTTTGTATCTCATCTTCTTCATTCTCCTTTGTATCTTCTGTGCTTTCTTAATATCCTACCCCAAACAAGGGAAATCCACAGGTCACGGGACAGTCTAATATTTCAGGGGGTGGTAGATGGCCTGCATTTGGTTGTGGGACCTAGGCTGCACTCTCTCATGGGACGTAGGTGGGTTGGGGTTAGGGCCAGTTCTAGATGTTTTGGGGTTGTTAAAAGCATCAGAAAGCCGGGAAACCCAGTCTTACCACCCTCTAAAATGCTGTCCTGTGACTTCATCTTAGGTAGGATATTACAAAAGAACAGCATCTTCTTTGATAATATTAATAAGAAAGGATAAAAGAGTTAATACACACAAATATTAGCAGAAAGGGGAAAGTGGCAACTGACTGGGTGGAGAGAGAGGGTGTCCTGGTATGGGTTGATTATGTTACCAGTGTAAGGTAGGTATGCAATGGATACTGTCCCACTGTGGCATTCCAGGAAATGACAGAGCTGATAAACTAGCTAAGGAAGATGCAAATGAAGAACAACCTGATGTACCAGCCCCTTTCTTATCAATTGAAGAAGAGAATAATCCAATCAATCAAAAAGCCATCAAAACCGGCACATGACATTACTATTATATGGACAGACCAGAGCAAGCCATTATTCTACGCTCAGAACAGGTCACAATCGACTTCACAGCCATGTGTACACAAAAATTACAATTGGCGAATTAGCCATGCGCACATGTGGACTGGCACCTGAGTTGACAGATCACATCCTCCAAGACTGTCCCAAATATATTTCCAGGCAAAACTTCTGGCCAAGAGAGAAAACGGTGGAAAACAAACTTTACGCTGAGTGAATTAAAAAGACATTGAAGTTCATACTAGAGAAAACACTACAAATATAGATAATTTATTTCAAATGAACGAAAGAAGTAGAAGAAGCAGTATGTTCAATCAGAGGATAAACAAAATCAGGTAAAGAAGACAAAGAGTAGGAAAAATTGAAAGAGAAGAGGGATGAAGAATAGTAGGAAAAAATGAAACAAGGAAATGGGAAGGATAAGGAGAAAAAAAAAGATTAAAAAAATGGGAGGCAGGAGAATGAAGAGTGGGGAAAAGACATGATGAAGAGAAGGAAAATTTAAGAAGGAAATGGGAAGGATTAGAAAAAAGGAAAAAACGTGGAAGGTAAAATAGCACAAAGAATAGTGAGGAAAAAAAAAGATGTATTTCAAATGAGCTTTCCGTGTATATCACCCACGCACAGTGGGTGGGCTGACGAGGGCCAGGGAATATCTGGACATTGCATCAGTGGGGACCACCAACTGTGAGATTCCATGTAACTTGGTTTAGGCCGATTCTGCCACTAACCATAGTGTATGATAAGGACGTGCGGCAGGAGTCTTGCATGAGTATCTTCATGCCAGCACAGAACCTACTGGCATCCAAAGTAGGCAGGAAGTATCTCCATCTGTGAGCTAAATCAGTGGGCCACTACCAAACATCTGATACAGCATCATCTCTACCCATTCCTGATCAACAGAATGGAGAAACAGATTGTATGTCCTGTCTTCTTGTTTTCAAATTAAAAGGGTGGCTACGTGTTGCGTTGTGATATACAGCTAGGCTGCAACATTTGCACCTTACGGCCTAAAACATCAAATTTCAGAAAAACCTTTAACAAGTCACCATGTGTAGCCTGCATTTTGGGGTGGAGTGATGGTGTCAGTGGGTCTATTCCCCCCCCCCCACCCCCTCCCGTTCCCCTCCAGGATTTGGCCCTAGAACCCAAACAGGGAGAGCTCTATGAGACATATAACAGCACAAGGATAATGACAACAATGGGCATCTGTGAGTGTTGGTTCATCAAAGGAATATGTCAATGTCAAAAACACAGAATCTATGCTGTTTTACATAACCTTGGAGTGACCATGGTTAATAATACAATATGGATATGGATATTACAAGAACCTATCCTTTGCTGTACATGGCCTTGGAATGATTACGGGTGATCAATATACGGACAGGGATATAAAAAAAACCTATTATCCTTTGTACATGTTCTTAAAGCAATGATGGGGAATAAATTATAGGTGTTGATAACAGAACCTATACTCTGTTGTACGTCTCCTTCTTAGTGCTCAGCGGCTGTAAATTCTGCTCTTTGATCAAAATGGAATAAGTATGAGCGCCAAGAAACAGATTATAAATAGCATATTCATACCAATACTGTGCTACCAGTGCCAGACATTATCAAAGGTTAACCTACGTAAAATTAACACCGGCGAAAAGAGATGCCTGAGAAGAGCCACCAGCTTAACCATCCAAGATAGTTAGAATTGACATTATCAGACAGACTGTAGGAACAACATCATGCAGCAAATTCATTGAGAAACAGAAGATGAAATGGTTTGGTCATTGAGTAAGAATGCAGCCAGAACAACTACCAGTGCAGGCGCTACACATGAAAGGATCTGAAGTGAAAGCAAGAGGCCGCCCTAAAAGAATATGGACTGATGACATTAAAGAGCTTCGACACTGACACAGAATGACAGTCGCCAGTGCTGCCAATCAAGCAATGGATTGCAAATTGTTCCTCCCCACAACACTTTACCCTACCAGACCTGGGGCCCTGAATCTAACTATCCCTATAACCTGAGCTCCTGGGCATTACCGTGAAAAAACCAACATGATATACAAAAATATTAGTTACATGCAAACGAGTGGCTAGAATATGAGGAAACTTAGAGACATTGTAGAAAATAGGCTTCCTTTTATCTAGCGCCAATATTCCACCTTTGTGTGCGAATTCACTCATCAGGACCAACATTGTTTCATAAAGTGAACACCAGATGTTGCTGTTTGATGGATACACCCCCTTCTACTATCGATCTATTTCAAGATTTATAATTTTCAAGATTTTCCTCATCATTTGCGCTCTCACTGACAGTGTCACTTCAAGAACATATTCTTTATGAAATTATCACAGAAAATGTATGTATATATATATATATATATATATATATATATATATATATATATATATATATATATATATATATATATATATATATATATATATATATATATATATATATATATATATATATATATATATATATATATATATATATATATATATATATCACAAAGTCTGAACAAACCAAAGTAACGATCACCTGTTGGACTGTGAAAAGTGTAGAACTTCGTTCATCAGCCGCTCGTTTCATTGTGAATTTTCAGAATTTTTCCACGTAAAACAACACAAATATAATCCAAACACATGCGGGCAGACATTTGCAATGTCTAACAAAGAGGATTGATGAGGATTAGGTGGTTATTTTTAGTCCGTGACGCATAGTTTTCCGTACTACGCAAAAAGCCGAAAATTAGGGCCAGCGGTATAGAGACAGGTTAAGAAATTCCTGGTAAACCGGGCCAGCGGTCTGGTAGGGTTAACAGCAGAAGTGGAAAATGATTGTCAGCTCAGTCGTATTACGGCATGGGCCAGGCACTTGGTTTCTAAGTCAGCTTTTGAGTTTTGAGGCAAAATTGACTCGGAAATGGCACAACAAGATGACGAATGAATGAATCATAAGCCAGATGTGACACAAATGGCACAACAAGATGACGAATGAATGAATCATAAGCCAGATGTGACACAAATGGCACAACAAGATGACGAATGAATGAATCATAAGCCAGATGTGACACAAATGGCACAACAAGATGACGAATGAATGAATCATAAGCCAGATGTGACACAAATGGCACAACAAGATGACGAATGAATGAATCATAAGCCAGATGTGACACAAATGGCACAACAAGATGACGAATGAATGAATCATAAGCCAGATGTGACACAAATGGCACAACAAGATGACGAATGAATGAATCATAAGCCAGATGTGACACAAATGGCACAACAAGATGACGAATGAATGAATCATAAGCCAGATGTGACACAAATGGCACAACAAGATGACGAATGAATGAATCATAAGCCAGATGTGACACTGGCAAAACTGGGACAAAACATTTACTTGACTCGATCAATGACTGGCGATGATAAACGGAAGTGTAAGAGCTGGAACTTACCACTTATCGTACTTGTCCTTAGGATGATGGTCAAACTTGATTTTCCACTTGCCTTCAGAGTTGACCTGGGTCACTGTGGCTGGATACCTGGCAGACAGGAGACAAATCATGAGTCAAGGATCTTTGTAAAAAAAAGTGGTTTTCAGCCTTTTTCAGGCGGGGTCCCACTTGAAACGAAACAATAGAATAAATTCTATTTTCAAAGCCTCACAAATTTGGCAGGCAGCCTGTCTTACATTGGGCTCTTTCAAAAACTCATCTTTCACACGGCAATTATATTTTACACATCATGTATCATATGTTCATATATTCAACCTCACAGTATGAGTGTAAAATAAAAATATAAAATCATGGATGGCAAATGAATATTTTTGAATATACATCCAAAAATACACACAGCACACAAAGGAGGCAGAGAGAGACGAGAGAGAGAGAGGGACAGAGGGAGAGAGAGAGAGGAAAGAGAAGAGACAAAGAGAGAGAGAGAGAGAGAGACACAAAGAGAGAGAGAGAGAGATAGAGGAAAGAGAGAGAGACACAGAGAGAGAGAAAAAAGAGAGTGAGACACACACATGCACAGAGAGAGAGAGAAAGAGAGAGAGAAGAAAAAGAGAGACAGAGACTTTATGAGAAGGACCCCCCCCCCCCCCCCCCCCCACCCCACCCCAACCAAACGCACCACTGCTTTACTTTAAAAAACAAAAAAGTGATTAAAAACAGGACAAAAATTAAAAAATCCTGAGCATCATATCAATAAGAATTTAGAGACAACATTCTCACAAATCAAAGCGTGAAATAGTTATTGAGATTTTTAATGGTAGGTATACAAACTGCTAAAAAAAATACAAAGAAATCTGTATGTTTTATAAAAATTAAAGTAAAGGACCCTTTTCCCCTGTTGTATGCTGAATACAACATTAAGAAAGAGACAAACACTGTTCTTTGGCCACATAATGAGAATAGAGACCCTATAGAACATCGTGACAACTGGAAAGATCAGTGGAAAAGGGGGTAGAGGCAGATAAAGAGAGATGATGCTGGATGGGCTGAAACGACAGAATGGAGGGATATCATCAAGAGAGCTGTTCCAGTCAACCAGAGATCATGATCTGTGCAGAAGCATGAGCGCCTCTGCCGGTTGATGATGATGATGATACTAAATACTGGCAGCAATGGAACATGTGGTCAAGTGATTGTCTAGGATATGAGCTTCACTTGACCACTGCAACCTGCACACTGTCAGGAAACTCACACGACGGCTTGCCGCCACAAGCATAGACATTTATTTCACAGGGATGTTTAGGTACACACACCCGCACAGATAATAATAAACGTAAAGCATCATACACATGTCTCACACTGGCCAAACATGAAAGGAATGTCACAAACTCCGCTCACTCAAAACAGTTCAGCGGCGCTCCATCGGACAGCCTACACTAGCTGTCACTACATCTCTTGAGCTCACAGCTTCAGTGCCCAGGTCGCTGGCTACCCGTACGTCAGGAATAGCAGTAGGGATGAATAGGCTCCGTCTAGCTTACTCAGCTTGACCTCCATTGCTATGCTCCTAGCAGACACTTCACATCAGCTAACTGGAAATTTCACAATGCTTAAGCTCCATAATGTGCACACAGCACATCAGCCTGGTCGGGGAAATCTATGATGACCGGCAGAACTCCAAACTTTGAGTCCTCTCAGCACACAGCTGTTGCTGACATCTACGAGGGTCTTCCTCATAGAACTGCTGTCTTGTTTCAATAGTGACCACGACCGCCACATGCATCATCACCCAAGATAAGCTTTCATCATGGATAACGCCGAGCTCACCCTGGCTCAACTCTGCCAACTGGACTTCTCTTTCCTCGACTGGTCCCTTGACTGGCCTCTTGAGTGTTCTCGAACGTTCTCTAGTTTGTCCTCTGCTCAACTGAAATCAACCCTAGTATATACGCATGCGTGCCCTGTGAGCTCTTCGTGCAACTCAAGACGCTCAGTCATGCACGATTCTCCCTTTATTTTCCGCATACCTCTAGTGTCCCATCTCATTCAACACGAACTAGGTATGACAATTTACCCCCATCTAGTTGACACCTCGGGAGCCCACTGGTCACTTCTCCACTGGTCACTCTGGCCCTAAGTCAACACAGAATCACAAAGCTGATTCAAGCCGCATTGACATCTCCTGTCTTAAGTCAACACAGAGTCAAAATACTGACTCAGGTCACCGGACACCCAGGCTTGTACTACATTCGCACAATCAAGGTTGAAAACCCAAAATCGACAGGCAACATCCACGCCTTTCGGCATTTGGGACATATAGTGCTAGACCTATGTTTTATAGAACTATCAGCAATCGGTGGGTGTTGTGGTCAGCATCACACTGGCTTCCTTTACTTCCCAGGACTTCACCTGGTACCTATTTAAGGCTGGTTTGACCTTGCAGCCAAGGTCATTTTTGTGTAAGGAAGTGTCATGCATGATCTTAGAGGATAGTGCAGACAGGACAAGGGACAAGCATGATCTTGGGGAAACAGCGAGTGACTGTTATGCATGATGATGAAGGACAGAGAGACCATCATATATGATGACAGGGGACAGAATGAGGGACTGTCATGCAGGATGAGATGGGGGCAGAGTGAGCGGCCATACATATTTATAGAGGGCAGACAGACTGTCATACGTGATGATAGAAGACAGAATGCGGGTCTGTCATATATGATCGTGGGGGGGGGGGGGGGGGGGCGTCAGGGACTGTGACAGGTGACAGAAGGAGAGATAGTCCTCTACATCTGACCTGTGCTAATCAAGATTAGTAGGTACAACTGCAATTTTAAAAGAATGAGAAAAAAAAAACCTTACTACAAATCAAGAAGAGAAAATATCTCACCATTTACTGTTGACTTGTGCTTCTACTCGTTTGCCAACTCCATCTAAGAAGAAGAAGAAAAAAGAGTTTGTGTCATCAAAACGTGTGAAGATATTGAAGACATTTTTTTTAGATAATTATTTTTCTTGTTAAATCTCTGGGACAGGGGAGACAATGTCAGAGGAGAGATACTGAGAGATGAAGAGACAGAAGAGGAAGACTGAAGATTGAGAAAGGAGTGCAGAAGAAGGAGTTAGAAGAGGGATGGAGGGAGAGACAGAGGAAGACTGAAAAAGAGGAACGGAGGCTGAGAGGAATGAAGGAAATGAGATATACAAGAGAAATAAAAAGGATGAAAGAAGTAAACAAAAAGAAAGGAGACTGAGATGGAGTGAGATACAGAAGGAGGATTCAGATGTATGGGTGCAGATATAAAGGAAGAGATTTACCTGCAAGCATGTGCATGCACACACACACACATATGAAACCAACAACAACAAATCAATCATCACTTCTCTTTATGCCTAGTGGCACATGAGGACTTTCCATGCTTTTCAGTGCTGTGCAATCTTCAGTTCAGTTTTCCATGTCAAAGATGCCGCACACAGGTCACTCTCCATCGTTCGTCTCCATGTTGTTTTTGGGCGCCCCTTCTTTCTCTTTCCCTCTGTTTTGGCAGGTATATCAGGATTTATTCTCATGTCGTGGCCAAGCCATTTCCATCTTCTCTTGGTTAGCATACTGTCCAGAGTTTCTTGGTTTGTGACTTGAAGTAGTTTAGTGTTTGAGATTGTATCTGGCCAGGAAATTTTGATAATTCTACGTAGACATGTGTGGTGGAAGGTGGATAGCTTGTGTGCATCCCTTTTGGTCATTCTCCAGCATTCAGCTCCATAAAGAAGAACTGGCAAAATGATGCTCTTGTAGAGTCGGAGTTTCGTTTCTCTGCAGTAATTGTTGGATTTCCAGATTTGCCTCATCCTTCCAAAAGCAGCTCTAGCTTTGTTCAGGTGTGACTGTATGTCTTCCTCTGTCCCTCCCAGTAGGGACACCACACTACCAAGATATGTGAAATGTTCTAACAACAACAAAAAGGAATAATAAATAAAGAAGGGGGAAAATACCTTCTTCTGATGCGTCTTTAGAGACTGGTGTCTCTGTTGGTTGGGCCTCGTTTTCATCTACCATGTCCTGAGGAATGGCAAACAGGAGAATTCAACAGCATGGTAACAAATGTTTTAATATAAAGGGGAAACAAGTTTAAAAGCTAAAGTGGACAGGATGAACTTTGTTGCATCCTGTTAAAAAATATGGCTCGGGTGTCTTTTGGCAGAACAACTAGCTACGTGCCGAGAGTATCATAGGAAGCATAAACACCCTAACTTCAGCAAGGACCCCTAGGAATCTCAGCCAAACTGCACTCGTGACGAGAACGACACACCCATGACATGAACCTATGACCTTTCATACCACAAGGTAAATGCCTTAACTCTTTCAGCAACATAAAATGCATCATAGGTTCATACATATCTTATGTAAATGTCCTCTGGTACTAAAGGAGTTAACCTATTCACCGCAGAGATCCCGGATTAAACTCCAATACCGACTAACAGCGAAGTGCTACATCTTTAATTCAAACCAGGCTCAAAGGGTTTGAGATTGGGGATTTAGTTACCTTCTTGGTGCATCTGGTTCAACACTGCAGCAGACTGTCCTCACCTTTAGGTGAGTCCTGGCCCAAGAAGTCTGGGTGCTAGACCCTATTACTCAATTTCTGCCACAGATTAACTGTCCTCACCTTTCAGTGAATCATGGCCCAAGAAGTCTGGACGCCAGACCCCATTACCCGATTTCTGCCACAGATTAACTGTCCTCACCTTTAGGTGAATCATGGCCCAAGAAGTCTGGACGCCAGACCCCATAACATAATTTCTGCCACAGATTAACTGTCCTCACCTTTAGGTAAATCATGGCCCAAGAAGTCTTCATCTTTAACCGTTTTATTCCGTGAATGAAAACAAATTGGGTCAGAAAGCCATAGAAAGTTCGGACAACCAAATTAAAAGGGTCACAAATTTATTTATTTTTCACCTTTAGTTATCTACATTTAAATTATTTTAATAAAAAGTGTTTTATATATAAAGATATTTATCTAAAGGTAATCAACCAACACAAACAAAGTGAGGCATTACATGGAATGCATTCCCTGAGGCATGAAGAACAATATGTATCGGTTGACTCATGACCCCGTCACCTCTACTACTGAGGCTAAAGGAAAAACTGAGATCAACATGGCTTTCAAAAAGCTGTTGGGCTCATACGGACACCCGCACCTACTTTGCAGACATTACCATATATTGGCATTTACAGGGCTGAGTCACAACAGGAAGCGACTTGATTTAGCTTTTCTCGGGGCTACTGGGTTAGGCGAGCCTTGGCCAATGAAGTCTGGGCATCAGACACTGACAGCTAATCAATCAGGTGCAATTTCCACAATGAAGGATATCTAACTCTTACTGACTCATCTTTCCCAAGGGGGTTCCAGAAACCCAGTTTGGAGGAAGAAAAGACACACACACACACAAACTACCCCTTAACAAGCATGTCATAAAAGGCAACTAATTATTGATTTGCTATGTTGTCAAATCTTTACTCATATGAAGATGTACTTTCAAAAACTTTCCTTTCAGTCAGAGTTATTGTGGCATGGTAGCTAGTGCTCTTGTCTGCCAAGTATAATTTCCTATCTACTGGAATTACGGTGGCATGGTAATTAGTACTCTTGTCCACCAATGCAGTGGTCCAAGTTCAACTCCAAGCAAAGTAGGGATTATTAGGTTCTCAGATTGCATTTTCTGTTAGCTAATGCTCTTGTCTGCCAAGTATAATTTCCTATCTACTGGAATTACGGTGGCATGGTAATTAGTACTCTTGTCCACCAATGCAGTGGTCCAAGTTCAACTCCAAGCAAAGTAGGGATTATTAGGTTCTCAGGTTGCATTTTCTGTTAGCTAATGCTCTTGTCTGCCAAGTATAATTTCCAATCTACTGGAATTACGGTGGCATGGTAATTAGTACTCTTGTCCACCAATGCAGTGGTCCAAGTTCAACTCCAAGCAAAGTAGGGATTATAAAGTTCTCAGGTTGCATTTTCTGTTAGCTAGTGCTCTTGTCTGCCAAGTATAATTTTCTATCTACTGGAATTATGGTGGCATGGTAATTAGTACTCTTGTCCACCAATGCAGTGGTCCAAGTTCAACTCCAAGCAAAGTAGGGATTATTAGGTTCTCAGGTTGCATTTTCTGTTAGCTAGTGCTCTTGTCTGCCAAGTATAATTTCCTATCTACTGGAATTACGGTGGCATGGTAATTAGTACTCTTGTCCACCAATGCAGTGGTCCAAGTTCAACTCCAAGCAAAGTAGGGATTATAAAGTTCTCAGGTTGCATTTTCTGTTAGCTAATGCTCTTGTCTGCCAAGTATAATTTTCTATCTACTGGAATTATGGTGGCATGGTAATTAGTACTCTTGTCCACCAATGCAGTGGTCCAAGTTCAACTCCAAGCAAAGTAGGGATTATTAAGTTCTCAGGTTGCATTTTCTCCTCCTAGGATAAGTGCTCCCCAATGCGTTGCTCTGCCAGAAGCCGTTGGCACTATATGGGATTCAGGTTTGGTAAACGCCACTAAACATTCAGCGTTAACAGAAGACATGTGGTACCGGCTACTGTTATAGGCAGCTCAGTCATATCTGATCAAGACCTGACCCCTTGCATTTTATGATTTGCTAGTTAACAAACACTGGGTCTATCTCTTTCCCCCCCCCCCCCCCCCCAACCCCAACCCACAAGGGGATGGAACTACCTTTAACCCCCTTAATTACCTTAACCGTGTACAGTTCAGAAGAGCAGATGGATCACCCCAGTCTGGTAAGATTGATGCGTGGGGGGGGGGGGGGGGGGATGAGAAGTTCTGGCAGGTGCTCGAGGCTCAGAGGAAAGGCAAGACGGACGTTTAATCAGAATGCTACTGGCACCATTAGTATCGGAAATCTTCACTGGAAGATGGGGACGGAGTGCTTATGGGAATGCCCCGAGTGCTGTGATTTCGGTTCTTAAATCAAATCAAATTACCTTAATCAGAAAGCACTTAACAACATGTTGCCTTACATCATTTTTGAGATTGCTTCCTTTGCCGCGGGAACGTGTGGCTCGTGACTGTACTGCCTGATCACCATCAGATGCTGAAGCATCAGTGCCAGCTTGACTCTCTGTTGACTTTGCTTCTGGTTTCTCAGGAACCTCTGCATTCAGGTGTGATATCCTCCGCTTCTTCACTGGGATCTCAGGATACTCAATTGTCTGTCCATAAATACACACTTTAAATTAGGAAAGTAATTTTCTTGATGAGATTTTTAAAGTGAGAAGTAATGTACAACAGACTGTCAAAGGGAACCATAGTCTCTAAAACTGTCAAAAGAAATCGCTAAATTTATCAGATTCTTAAAGGAAATGATAGCCTTTATTCTACTGACATCTCCATGTGGTTTCCTGGGCTCCACTGTGATTAAAACAAGAACAGACCCATTGCCTAGCCACCTGTCCAAAAAATGCATGCTATGAGAGATGACTAATCAGGAGGTTCCTTCACAATCAAAGTGCATCTCCCAAGCAGCAAGAAACAACCACAAATTGGCCAATAAAACGGATGTAGACGGAAAACTCCGGCCCTGGCAAAAAGTCTAAATGGACAAACAACCAGGACTTTCAGCTTACAGCTGGTGAACAAAGGAGCAGAAGAAGATTCTACTGTCAACAAGAAATATAATATCCTACTGTCATAGGCAGCCATAATTCTAGTCAAACTGTCAACGAGAAACATAATATCCTACTGTCGTAGGCAACCATAATTCTAGTCAAACTGTCAACAAAAAACATAATATCCTACTGTCATAGGCAACCATAATTCTAGTCAAACTGTCAACAAGAAATATAATATCCTACTGTCATAGGCAACCATAATTCTAGTCAAACTGTCAACAAATATAATATCTTACTGTCAGAGGCAACCATAAGTCTAGTCAAACTGTCAACGAGAAACATAATATCCTACTGTCAGAGGCAACCATAATTCTAGTCAAACTGTCAAAGAAAAATATAATAGCCTACTGTCACAGGCAACCATAATTCTAGTCAAACTGTTAAAGAGAAACATAATATCCTACTGTCATAGGCAACCATAATTCTAGTCAAACTGTCAACGAGAAACATAATATCCTACTGTCACAGGCAACCATAATTCTAGTCAAACTGTCAACGAGAAACATAATATCCTACTGTCAGAGGCAACCATAATTCTAGTCAAACTGTCAACGAGAAACATAATATCCTACTGTCAGAGGCAACCATAATTCTAGTCAAACTGTCAAAGAGAAACATAATATCCTACTGTCAGAGGCAACCATGATTCTAGTCAAACTGTCAACGAGAAACATAATATCCTACTGTCAGAGGCAACCATAATTCTAGTCAAACTGTCAACGAGAAACATAATATCCTACTGTCAGAGGCAACCATAATTATAGTCAAACTGTCAACGAGAAACATAATATCCTACTGTCAGAGGCAACCATAATTCTAGTCAAACTGTCAGCGAGAAACATAATATCCTACTGTCACAGGAAACCATAATTCTAGTCAAACTGTCAACGAGAAACATAATATCCTACTGTCAGAGGCAACCATAATTCTAGTCAAACTGTCAACAAGAAACATAATATCCTACTGTCAGAGGCAACCATAATTCTAGTCAAACTGTCAAAGAGAAACATAATATCCTACTGTCAGAGGCAACCATGATTCTAGTCAAACTGTCAACGAGAAACATAATATCCTACTGTCAGAGGCAACCATAATTCTAGTCAAACTGTCAACAAAAAACATAATATCCTACTGTCAGAGGCAACCATAATTCTAGTCAAACTGTCAACAAGAAATATAATATCCTACTGTCATAGGCAACCATAATTCTAGTCAAACTGTCAACAAATATAATATCTTACTGTCAGAGGCAACCATAAGTCTAGTCAAACTGTCAACGAGAAACATAATATCCTACTGTCAGAGGCAACCATAATTCTAGTCAAACTGTCAAAGAAAAATATAATAGCCTACTGTCACAGGCAACCATAATTCTAGTCAAACTGTTAAAGAGAAACATAATATCCTACTGTCATAGGCAACCATAATTCTAGTCAAACTGTCAACGAGAAACATAATATCCTACTGTCACAGGCAACCATAATTCTAGTCAAACTGTCAACGAGAAACATAATATCCTACTGTCAGAGGCAACCATAATTCTAGTCAAACTGTCAACGAGAAACATAATATCCTACTGTCAGAGGCAACCATAATTCTAGTCAAACTGTCAAAGAGAAACATAATATCCTACTGTCAGAGGCAACCATGATTCTAGTCAAACTGTCAACGAGAAACATAATATCCTACTGTCAGAGGCAACCATAATTCTAGTCAAACTGTCAACGAGAAACATAATATCCTACTGTCAGAGGCAACCATAATTATAGTCAAACTGTCAACGAGAAACATAATATCCTACTGTCAGAGGCAACCATAATTCTAGTCAAACTGTCAGCGAGAAACATAATATCCTACTGTCACAGGAAACCATAATTCTAGTCAAACTGTCAACGAGAAACATAATATCCTACTGTCAGAGGCAACCATAATTCTAGTCAAACTGTCAACAAGAAACATAATATCCTACTGTCAGAGGCAACCATAATTCTAGTCAAACTGTCAACGAGAAACATAATATCCTACTGTCAGAGGCAACCATAATTCTAGTCAAATTGTCAACGAGAAACATAATATCCTACTGTCAGAGGCAACCATAATTCTTGTCAAATTGTCAACGAGAAACATAATATCCTACTGTCAGAGGCAACCATAATTCTAGTCAAACTGTTAAAGAGAAATATAATATCCTACTGTCAGAGGCAACCATAATTCTAGTCAAACTGTCAAAGAGAAACATAAAATCCTACTGTCACAGGCAACCATAATTCTAGTCAAACTGTTAACGAGAAACATAATATCCTACTGTCACAGGCAACCATAATTCTAGTCAAACTGTCAACGAGAAACATAATATCCTACTGTCGTAGGCAACCATAATTCTAGTCAAACTGTCAACGAGAAACATAATATCCTACTGTCAGAGGCAACCATAATTCTAGTCAAATTGTCAACGAGAAACATAATATCCTACTGTCAGAGGCAACCATAATTCTAGTCAAATTGTCAACGAGAAACATAATATCCTACTGTCAGAGGCAACCATAATTCTAGTCAAACTGTTAAAGAGAAATATAATATCCTACTGTCAGAGGCAACCATAATTCTAGTCAAACTGTCAAAGAGAAACATAAAATCCTACTGTCACAGGCAACCATAATTCTAGTCAAACTGTCAACGAGAAACATAAAATCCTACTGTCACAGGCAACCATAATTCTAGTCAAACTGTCAACGAGAAACATAATATCCTACTGTCACAGGCAACCATAATTCTAGTCAAACTGTCAAAGAGAAACATAATATCCTAATGTCACAGGCAACCATAATTCTAGTCAAACTGTCAACGAGAAACATAAAATCCTACTGTCACAGGCAACCATAATTCTAGTCAAACTGTCAAAGGAAGCATAATCTTCAGAAGACCAACATCATTTCTCTCCCTTTTCTGTCTCATTTTTCTGATATTCTAACCTATTCTAATTCACAACTGTTACTATCTATAACTCCTTTGTCCCAAAACTGTAAGACTGCAAATTTCTTATTTCTTCTCTATCTCCTCTAGTTTCTTAGAAAATAAGTTTGGGGGGGAAAAAAAGAAGTAAAGGACCCTTTTCTACGCCTTTAGGGATATAGGACATCTAGGGCTAGACCTATATTTTTATAGACCAATCGGCATAAGATGGGTGATGTGGTCAGCATCACGCGGACACCTTTACTTCCCGGGACTGCCCCGGGGAGCCATTCAAGGCTTAGTCGACCTGGGAGCAAATGGTCATTTTTTAAAAATAGTCCGGCTCCACCAGGGAGCGAACCCATGACCTTCCGATCCGCTGCGAGAGTCTAGCCGCTCGGCCACGGGGACTCCCATTTCTTAGAGTAGAGTGTGAGATAATTACAGGGATTGTTTCATTTTTAACAAAATTGTGAAAAGAGGCATTTTTAAAATATCTTTATAGGGCTTAAAAGTATGAAGAACGTACTTTGAAGTACAGAGAAATGTGTACATACAAAGAGTAGTCAATGAACTTATTGGGCTATTTAAAATTATGGATACGCTTTCCTTCATGTATATTTCCTTGAATATACAGTACATATTAATAATAGTCTAAAGTCATATGGATGTGGAAAGCCACTGGAAACTACCACATTACTATCCCAAGAAACTCATCATGGAAGAAATTGAAAATGTCACAAACTTTAAATATCTAGGCTTTATAATTGATAGCAATGGAGACTGACAGAAATTAAAAGGAGGCTGGCCATAGCAATTCTAAGATTAAACAGCCTTAAAAGTCTTTGGTTAGGCACCAGCGAGGAGATCAAAATTAGAATTTTGAGAGCATGCATCTTCCCTGTAGCAACATACGGATGTGAATCGTGGACTATCTCCCAATCCTTTGCATCTTCCCTGTAGCAACATATGGATGTGAATCGTGGACTATCTCCCAATCCTTAAGAAAGAGAATAGGGGCTTTTGAGCTGAAACGCTATAGAAAAATTTTCAGAATATCTTGGACAAAGAAGAGAAATACTGACATCTTGAAAGATCTGAACATCAAGGAAGATTGGCTAATAAACAGCATCCATCTCGAAAGCTGAAATATTTTGGTCATATCAAGTGCCACAACAGATTTGAAAAAATATAGCAGAAGGCATGGTACCAGGAAGGAGGGGCAGGGGCCGACCGACACAAAGATGGGCACAGGATATAAGTGACTCCTTGAGTATGAAAGTACTTGAGGTGAGAGAGCTGGCGAGAGACTGAGTTTCTTTCATGCAGACCGTGATGAGAGCGATGTTCTGCAAAAGACCTGCTACAAGATGATGATGATTAATAATTGACATACAAGAGAAAGAACTACAATTTTCAAACTTTCAATAGAGGTTAAAGATGTCTAATATGGCTGCCATCTGCTGCTCGACAAATAATTAAGTGGTAGCCGAATTCATCCCACACGCAAAGAAGCATCTCTTGCACAACTTCCACCGCAGCTGTGATACTCAAGTGGTTGGTTATGCAAATGAGCTTTAAAGGTAGTATTCAAAACTTTGGACTCTCTCTTGTATGTATATTATTTTTTTTTAATGTATATTCATGGAAACATACAAAAATGAAAGTGCATCCAACATTCTGCATTATGAGGTTTTAGGTTTAAGGTTTTGAACAACGGATCACCATAATGACACACAAGTAGTAACCCACAAGTGCTCCGTTCTTCTTCTAACTCAAGTCTAAGTCTGAAGAAGCTCAGCACAGCGCACAGGATTTGTAGCACCGGCAAGGTTCCTGAAATACTTTGGATAGATTTTAAACTCAAAATTTTGCCCGGGCAGCGCCGTTAGGCTACTTTTTTCTTTTTCCAACTGCCAAGGGATTTTTACGTGCGCAACAATGCACAAGGGCATCTGATCTCACTACTCAGAGACCAGGGGAAATTACTATAAATCCAAGTCCACGTGAAAAGATCCCAGCCCTTACCAGGAGGTGATACCAGCATCTATAGCACTCGAGGCGGACACCATGCCTCTAGATCATGCAGCCCCCCCCCCCCACCTTCCCCTGCATTATAAGTCATCTGGTACTGAAAAAGTCAGGAGCATAAGGCAAATGAGTTAATCATTTTGCCACAGAAACTTCCAGTAAGAGTAAACAAAAAAAATTTCTGCTAGAGCAGGAAACATCTGTAACATACCGGCTCTCTTAGTTTTGCTTTCTTTGCATCCTTCTTGGCCTCTGACTGGTCAGCGTTGTTTTGGCTCCTCCCTCTTCTTCCTTTGGCTTCTTCTACTTCCTCTTCCTCCTGCTCTTCCTCCTCCTCTTCTTGTTCCTCCTCTTCAGCTTCCGAAGACGACTCAGCTGGCTTCTGAATTCGTTTTCTAGGTTCTGCTTTTGGTGCTGCCTTTGACTCAGCCTGCTAAATAAAGAAATCAAAATAATACAAACAAGGACTAGAATGTTCAACAAGGGGAAGGAGAAAGATACACACTGACATTCTGACTATATCTTGAGCATGCAGTGAGAAAGCTGGAGAAAGTCAAGCTCTGGGCAGGCAGAGTGGCAAGCATTGCTTCAGATGTCTCCAGAAGTTCGCATCGTTTTGATCTTGTTTTTTTTTTCCAGATATGCAGGTGTTTTGGGAAAGAAACTGATAGTCTTAGCTGGTGAATTGGTGCAGACAATCTTCTTCTTTGCATTCACCGGCTGAAAACTCCAGCAGAAAGTTCCGGTTGTTTGTCCACTTCTGGGCTTTGATTTTGTCCCAGAACTTCAGTTTTGTGTGCACTTCCATTTTACAGGTCTTCGTTATATGCATGCAGACTGTTGGTTGCTTGCCTCTCAGGCCGAAGCACTCCGACTTTAAAGGAAACACCCTTAATTGGTAGACTTTTACAACATGCTCCTTAAGGACAGTGGGTCTATCCTCCTTCCCCACACAATTAGGAATCTAGACAATCTACACATGTAAGTGCCAGTTGACTTACATCGGTCGAACGGACAGACAGCTTGGAAATAGAGTGGCAGAGCACATACCCAAATGGCTACATACACAGCTGAGTGATTCTTCTATGGTGTCGAGACCAGTCAAGAGGAAAGAACCCTCTTCTTCCATAGGCCCATAGGACGGCATCTACTTAATTCCGGACACATAATTGACACAGACACTGCTTTCCGTGTGGTTTACCACACTCCGAACAGGAGACTTTTGAGAATCGCAGAAGCCATAGCAATAAAAATCAACAACCCCCTCCTTTGTAAGCAGACGGAATTTATCGTACATTTGAAGTTACCCTGGTAGTCAGTGACTACGGTGAGCTTCCGGCGACCATGAAACAATGTATCGAAGAAACTATTCACATTTCAGCTGAATTTATTCAGTTTTGTGCCTTATTTTATGTTGATGTAACTCTGTAGTAACGCACCTGATGAGATACAGCGAAATATGCCTGGCAATAAATTGTGCAATGTATTGTTTGTATCCGCATTATTTAAAATCTACACAAGGTCAAGGCCTTTTACGGTAAGCAGCCAACGTGGAATCGCAAAGACATCATTACAGTGCGGATATAATGATTCAACAGAATGTGACCATGTCTAGCTGACAGCCAACACTTGGAGGAAATGCAAGACAGTCATATAATTAGACTGTCACTGGTACTGTCAGCACTGGAACTCTTCCTTGGCTGCTGAAGATAAGAACAGAGTGCTTTTGTCGGAATATCACATGTCCTTTGATGTCGGCTCTTAACTCAACAGTTCAACCAGAGTCTTTATCAAGAAAAAAATCGTTTTGACCAAAGTCTTTATCGAGAAATAAATCATTTTGACCAAAGTCTTTATAGAAAAATAAATCATTTTGACCAATGTCTTTATAGAAAAATAAATCATTTTGACCAGTCTTTATCAAGAAATAAATCATTTTGACCAAAGTTTTTATAGAAAAACAAATCATTTTGACCAATGTCTTTTTCAAGAAATAAAAGCAAATGGAATCTAACATATAATGAACAAGAAGGCACATGGAAAGAGATAGAAATTTAAAAAACATTACCAGATATTTAAGTATATGAAAAAATTAACACCCTAAAAACTATGAAGCTAAACAAAGTTAATGAGAACAATTCAACTGGACATTTCAACCAAGGTCTTTAGCAACAAAAAGGTAATGGAAATAATACAACTAGACTTTTCAACCAAATTCTTTAGCAACAAAAAAAGTAATGGGACTTTTTAATCAAAGTTTTTATCAACAAATAAAAAAGCAAGATAACACAAACTATAAAGCGCAACAAAGATAATGGAAAAGATACAATTGGAAATTTCAATCAGTTTTTAGCAACAAATAAAACATCAGTAATGGGACTTTTTAATCAAAGTTTTTATCAACAAATAAAAAAGCAAGATAACACAAACTATAAAGCGCAACAAAGATAATGGAAAAGATACAACTGGAAATTTCAACCAAAGTCTTTAGCAACAAATTAAACAACAGTAATGGGACTTTTTAATCAAAGTTTTTATCAACAAATAAAAAAGCAAGATAACACAAACTATAAAGCGCAACAAAGATAATGGAAAAGATACAACTGGAAATTTCAACCAAAGTCTTTAGCAACAAATAAAACAACAGTAATGGGACTTTTTAATCAAAGTTTTTATCAACAAATAAAAAAGCAAGATAACACAAACTATAAAGCGCAACAAAGATAATGGAAAAGATACAACTGGAAATTTCAACCAAAGTCTTTAGCAACAAATAAAACAACAGTAATGGGACTTTTTAATCAAAGTTTTTATCAACAGATAAAAAAGCAAGATAATACAAACTATAAAGCGCAACAAAGATAATGGAAAAGATACAACTGGAAATTTCAACCAAAGTCTTTAGAAACAAATAAAACAACAGGACCATAAAAACTATAAAGCTCAACAAAGACAATGGAAAATTTACAACTGGATATTTTCAACCAAAGTCTTTGACAACAAATAAAACAGCACAACTACACAATACATACTTTAGCTTTGACTGCTGCTGCTGCTGCTGCACGTCTAGGAGGGGGGCTTGGGCTTCTGGCAGATTTGGCAGCAGCGCGTGATGATGCTGGTGGTGGCTTGGAGGCGGCCTGCCTAGGGGAAGGTCTAGGTGGCGGACTGGGACTTCTTAGACTTTTCTTCGCCGGCACATTGTTTTGTGAACTTGACGATCTGGACTTGTTTTGTTTGGGAGAAGGGGGAGGGGATGGAGATTTAGCTTTTGCTCTCTGTGGGTGGAAAATATCACAAATTATTTATATCTGTACTGTACTTTCATTTATTGTAGCAATTTGGTCATTTTTATATTATGATCTAGTTTACTGTAGTAACGCTGACAACATCTATATTGTGTTTTAGTTTACTGTAGCAACACCTATCATATATATTATGTTCTAGTTTACTGTAGCAACACCTATCATATATATTATGTTCTAGTTTACTGTAGCAACACCTATCATATCTATATTATGTTCTAGTTTACTGTAGAAACATCAATCATATCTATATTGTGTTGTAGTTTACTGTAGCAAAACCAATCATATCTATATTGTGTTGTAGTTTACTGTAGGTACACCAAACATATTTATATTGAGTTATAGTTTACTATGTATATTATGTTGAACTTCCAGTCAAAATGGACGCTAGGCGCGGTCACTGTTGTGAGCTGTGGCAAATTTTTTTTTCTTCTGCCAGAAGGTGGCCAGTGCATTTTTGCTACATTTGTAGACTGAAAGGATAGTTTCATCGCCCAGCTTCTGAGTTGGGTGCATGGCGTGACACTGAGCTGCGGATATCATTTGGAATGTTTTTCTACAGTGACCAACGTGTAGATTCAGAAAATGGCACGATGCCTGTTGTCGCAATATTTGTGGTGTCTGTGATTAAAATTGCTCGCGTGTGCAACTGCTGATCTTTTGATGACTTTTGCTACCATCCATGATGAACTGCATTTCTTATGTCAGACTGTTTGTGTTAGCACTTCGGATGGTTACTGTATGCTTTTAATGCGTATGTATGCGAGTGCATATGCTGAGACAGCAGTCTGTCAATCTTTCCACAAGGGACTGTGATAAATATCTGTGTATTTTTCGTTAGCACAGGAGCAGAGCGACTATGGGGTGACCTGTTTGCTATGATGCTGAAACTAAGATTACCAGATTATGTTAAAGTTTACTATAGCAATACTAAACATATCTTTATTGTGTTGTAGTTTACCATAGCAACACTCATTCGATTTATATTGTGTTATAGTTTACTGTAGCAATACTGATCATGTCTATGTTATGTTATAGTTTACTGTAGCAATACTGATCATGTCTATATTGTGTTATAGTTTACTGTAGCAATACAGATCATGTCTATAATGTGTTATAGTTTACTGTAGCAATACTGATCATGTCTATAATGTGTTATAGTTTAGTGTAGCAATACAGATCATGTCTATAATGTGTTATAGTTTACTGTAGCAATACTGATCATGTCTATAATGTGTTATAGTTTAGTGTAGCAATACTGATCATGTCTATAATGTGTTATAGTTTACTGTA
Organism: Candidula unifasciata; assembly: GCA_905116865.2. NCBI lineage: Eukaryota > Metazoa > Mollusca > Gastropoda > Stylommatophora > Geomitridae > Candidula > Candidula unifasciata. The sequence continues at coordinate 177,273 of CAJHNH020001846.1, forward strand.
GCAATACTGATCATGTCTATAATGTGTTATAGTTTACTGTAGCAATACTGATCATGTCTATTATGTGTTATAGTTTACTGTAGCAATACTGATCATGTCTATATTGTGTTATAGTTTACTGTAGCAATACTGATCATGTCTATTATGTGTTATAGTTTACTGTAGCAATACTGATCATGTCTATAATGTGTTATAGTTTACTGTGGTAATGTTAACTATATTTACGTTGTTTTCTTTTCTTGTGTTTTAGTTGTTGGCTCATGCAGCACGATCCCTCGCTTGGACAGATCTGTTAACTCATTTCTGAACTATTCTTGTATACAGCACAAGTAAGGACATACACACATGCTTACTCTGCTTAAACTGGTCCTGTCACTTGTTTTATCATCAACCTTGAGCACTGTATCAATATCTTTGGATGACTGGACAACTTTCATTTTCTGGACAAGACATGAGAACAGTTCTACATTATACAACAGTTCTTGTTGATAATTAAACTTAAATCAATTTCATTCTAATGTCTTCTTCTTCTTCTTCTTCCTTGTGACTTCCAATTGTAAACTGCAAATTGTAAAAGTTTTGACTATATGTTGACTCAGAGACTTTAGTCTTCTTCCAGGACTTTAGTTTCGAGTGCACATCTGTTTTACACATCTGGCTTATTTGTAAGCAAACTGTTGGTTTAGCCTCTCAGGCAGATGCATTCCGACTTCAAATGGAACACCACTAATCTATCTTTACAACGTGTTTAATACAGGGGCAGTCGGTCTGTTTTTTTTGTTTCTTCTAAGATCAGGGTGGGCTCAGTACTAATGTATGGAGGTGAACTATTGAAAAAAAAATTTAACAACATTTTTTCTAAAGGTGGGGGAGTCTTATAAACTACAAACATTCAATAATTACTGCTTGTGCAGAATGGAAGAGATTAAATTTTATGGTAGACAGAATCACTAATGTAGAGCTTTGCGAAAGGTAAAGCAAATTTATGGGAATCAAGAGATGAGGAACAGATGCTAGTGTTGGGTAGAACACACTCTGAGAAAGCCTGATAACAATAAAAAATTAGAATCTCTTTCCTTTTGACCACAGAGTTAAAGGAATAAAGACAGATCAAAATACACATGCAGACTGAACTAGAGTGAAAAAGAGTGAAGTTAAAAAGAGGAGGACATGGGGTGAGCTACATATAGTGGCAAAGGAACCCTGTGGGTTCCAATGCAAAGACATTCTAGTTACGCAGTTCTCCTGTTTTGTCAATGTCGCCTTTACCTCAGCATTAAAGCTCTAAATATATCCTCTTATAATCATTGTTAACACACATAAGGCATTTACAAGTGACTTCTGCTGCTGCCCGTCTGCTGCTTGTCTGCCTATGGTATCCCAGGTTCATTTTACATTCCTTCCTTTCCCTTTCTACTGTCCTTCTCTATGAATCGATGTATGCCAACTAGATGTTGCAAGGGAACTTTGGGAGTGGGTGAACAATGAGGAGGCACAGAGAGATCATTACAGTCTGAGGACAATGGCACTGCCAGGATCAGGGGAAAGGGAAAGGCGATCAGATATTCAATCAGTTACAGGTGCCACTGAAACCGGAACTCTTCACTTACTGCTGACGACAGGGACAGAGTGCTTATGGGAGTGTCCCGAGCGCTATGATGATGATTCTTAATTCAACGCTGTCCTTCTCTAGATTTCATTATGTCATCATGTCTTCCCTTTCCGTCTGCCGTCCATCAGAGAGCTGTGGTTGCCAAATTGAGGCATTCTGCAAACATCTCTGAGCCATCTTTCCCTTCTTCATTTCCTGTTTGCCGGTGATGAACTTACGAGGCGAGAAAGTCGACACAGGACTGAATGGCTTTCCAGGGCACTCTGATGACAGTGATGTTCTGCAAGGGACCAGCCAGACCAGAGGTTTTCTACCTGGGAGGGGATCAGGGAAGAGTGGAGCCAGCTGATGTTCCCCATGGGGAAGCACGAGTAGGTGATTCAGGAGACAACAGTGAATAGGCAACCTTGACAAGACTACAAGAACTTTATATTAAAAGTGGAGTTGCCAGACATGAGCAGTATACAAGTAGCCAAAGAAGAATAGTAAACCAACACAGAACTGGTGCTATCAGTCTCTGCAAGCTATGGAAGATATTGAAGACAGGATCCAAGTTCTTAGAGACTTGTTCAATGTGTGTTGAGAATGATCAACTATCTAACAACAAAATCAGTGCTCTGAAAACCAGTGGCAAGCACTTTTGAAACTGAGCTCAATTGTAATTCTAATAATCTGTAAAACTAAGTGTTTTTTTCTCTCACTATAAACATGTGTAACATTGTTTATAAAACAAAACACACAAAAACCCAAGGCTGTTTTTGATTTCATGAGCAGTATGAACATCTATCTGCTCTTTTTAATCACATTGTATTTTAAGTTTGGGTGGGTGGTTAGGGTGGGATCTCTTGCCACATTTCAGATTGAGGAGGGGAGGTGTCTTACCATATTTGGGGGAGGGGGTGAGGTCTTGCCATATATGGACGGGGGGGGGTTGTGCTAGATGACCACAATGATGATTTACTCTGTCTCCTGGCGGTGAAAGAGTTAACATAAGAGTACTCAACTTACCTGTAGCTTTTCCAACATTTCTGTTTTGCGAAGAATTTCCTGTAACAGAAACAAATATGAGAGAGAAAAAAACTTTTACAAGTAACAAATTTGTCATCATCTTCATGATCTTGTTCTCCCTTTTATACATAATCTAGGGCTCACAGTCAATTACCGCACAGTGTTTTTTGATACTATGTGTGCAATACAGCCAGGCACATCTGGCTTCTCTCTCCAACCAAAACCTGTCATGGGATTCCTCTTGAACGTTCTGGCCTTCCACAATCCTTATCTCCCATTTCATTCTAAATATCTTCTGATCCAGCAGCTTCTGCAGCCTGCTTGGTTCCAAACGTATTGGTGTTACCTTTCCTCTGGAGTAAACAAGGCAGGTCGAGAAAGGGATCATGATGCATAGGCTACCTATGGTCTCTACAATACTGCCAAGAGTTTGTGCTATGGAGGACACAAATATTGACAACAAAGGTCCTGATATCCCATACAATAACTTGGAAGACTTTTTTTTAATGCTGGCAGGTCTTGCTAGTCACACTTGCCGTCTCCATAAACTGTGAGTCCCATGGCTCCTCATAGCACAATATAACACTATCATCTGGACATAAAGAAAGGTCCAAATCAGCATCAACACTTAATTAACACAGAATACTAAGAATAGGAATCTTTCTATTTAGAGACTTCACTTACTTCTTTTGGCCTTTATTTTCCAATGGAGGCAAGCCACCCCAACCAACTTACGCCAAGTCGTCTCGTCCCATTCGTTGCTCGCCCGCATATCCTCCCCGTCTCTCTAATTTCACCTCTAGCTGCCTTCTCTCTCTCTCTCTCTCTCTCTCTCTCTCTCTCTCTCTCTCTCTATATATATATATATATATATATATATATATAGATATATATATATATATATATATATATATATATATATATATATATATATATATATATATATATATATATATATATATATATATATATATATCTATATATATATATATATATATATATATATATATATATATATATATTTTAGTCTTCATTTATTTCTTTACCAACACCATCAGATAAAGCTTACGATAATCACAATAATGAGTACTATTTACTTACCAGGACTTAAGCAGTGAAAACGAAGCTGATCACCCATCTCATAATAAATTATTTTTCTTCTTCTTGGATTCACCAGCTATAAACTCCAGTGGAAACTTCTGCTTTTTTGTCAACTTCTGGACTTTGGTCACATTCCAGAACTTGAGTTATGCGTGCACATCCATTTTATAGTTCTGTCTTCTTTATATGCAGACTGTTGGTTCCTTGCATGTGAGGCAGATACACTCTTGACTTCAAAGGTAACACCACTAATTAGTCACCACCTATGATACGCATGTTAGGGAGCAGTGGGTCCATCTCCCCCACCACCAAAAGGGTGCTGGAACCTACACAGGGATAATCACCCTGTTCTTGTTCTAGGTCACTCCAATGACAACATCCTGTTCTGGTTCTAGGTCACTCCAATGACAACATCCTGTTCTTGTTCTAGGTCACTCCAATGACAACATCCTGTTCTGGTTCTAGGTCACTCCAATGACAACATCCTGTTCTGGTTCTAGGTCACTCTAATAACAACATCCTGTTCTGGTTCTAGATCATTCAAATGACAACATCCGGTTCTTGTTCTAGGTCACTCCAATGACAACATCCTGTTCTTGTTCTAGGTCACTCCAATGACAACATCCTGTTCTTGTTCTAGGTCACTCCAATGACAACATCCTGTTCTTGTTCTAGATCACTCCAATGACAACATCCTGTTCTTGTTCTAGGTCACTCCAATGACAACATCCTGTTCTTGTTCTAGGTCACTCCAATAACAACATCCTGTTCTTGTTCTAGGTCACTCCAATGACAAGATCCGGTTCTTGTTCTAGGTCACTCCAATGACAAGATCCGGTTCTTGTTCTAGGTCACTCCAATGACAACATCCTGTTCTTGTTCTAGGTCACTCCAATGACAACATCCTGTTCTTGTTCTAGATCACTCCAATGACAACATCCTGTTCTGGTTCTAGGTCACTCTAATAACAACATCCTGTTCTGGTTCTAGATCATTCAAATGACAACATCCTGTTCTTGTTCTAGGTCACTCCAATGACAACATCCTGTTCTTGTTCTAGGTCACTCCAATAACAACATCCTGTTCTTGTTCTAGGTCACTCCAATGACAAGATCCGGTTCTTGTTCTAGGTCACTCCAATGACAAGATCCGGTTCTTGTTCTAGGTCACTCCAATGATGGAATCCTGCAAGAATATCTGCTTTGTGATCTAGCTTTACTAAAACAGAGCTGGAAGGTCATTTCTGGAATGCTGCCTCCATAATGAAGAGTGGCTACTGCGTACAAACTGTTGTCTGTGGGACAATGGCATAGTGAGGCACCAATCTGTATGCAGAATGGGCGAGAATCTCACCATGGCAGTGGTGGGGGAGGGAGGTGTCAAGAATCAGGGTAGCAGACCAGAAGGGTTGCTAGGACAATATCTGTCCCTGACTGACAGTAGACTAAAATGGAACAAAACCAGAAAGAAAACTGCAGACTGAAAAGTCTGGCGATCTTTCTGGCAAACCTCTACACCCCAAGCTAGAAGACGATCAACTAAGTAAGTAAGTAAGAGGCCCTACCTAATCTCTTCCACAGCACAACTCTCGTAAAACATTTTAAAAATGCAATTCGTCTTCTTAAAGTCCATGCTGTGTGGCGTTGGTAGTCATGTCTATCCACAACTTTCTGTTTAGTGTACTTTTAATCAACTTTTTACAGATGATACTAGACGCCACGATGTCAAATCGTCTAGCATCTTTTTTCTTGGTCTCCCTCTGCCTCTCCTCCAACTTTCATATGTACTCCAGTTTTCTCCTTCTCATCACATAACCAAAAAATGTGGATTGTCTCTTTCTGATGTGGGCAGTCAGTTCTTTTCGTGAGTCAAATTTCTTTCAAGACATCCTCATTATTATTTATATCTACCCAGGGTAACCTCATCATTCGTCAATAAAACCACATCTCTGCAGCTTCCAAATAATTTGTCACTAATTTACCAACTGTCCAAAATTCATTTCAATTTCGATACTCTAAAAAAAAAATCCCCACCTCTTCTAGATCTTTCTTCTTCTGCTCCTGACTTTTAAACTCTTTCTTCAAAACACCTTCTGGAATATTCAGTTTCTGCTCTGCTGATGAACATCTGGGTACAGAAACGAAGAATTCATTAGAGCATGTACAGGAAATCTGATCCTAAATATCAACACTATGATAAATAAAACGTTAGAAATTCTTCTTCTTCGCGATGACCACATGTGAACACTGGTGGGAAAATCATGGTCATTTGTTCACTTCTTGTCTTCGATCTTGTTCCATGACTTTAATGTTGCACAGAAATCTGTTTTACAGATTTCTGTGCAGACTGTTAGTTCCTTGCCTCTCAGGCATACATAAGCAGTTCGACTTAGCAGTCAATGCCTATCCTATCTATGCTGTCCAGGCCGCCAGTCGGTAACCTGTTTCTAGGATGATGGTGGACATCTGTAGACAGATCCTGAACAGCATAAGCCCTGGTGCTTGTTCACTACTCTGTGTGGATCAGTACTTCTGCATCCCAAATATGAGAAATCATGGGTATAGTATAAAAACAAAATCATTACCCATCGGCTTGCCGGTAGATGACTTCGTCGCCAGTCAGGACAGTATTTGGGTCTGTCTCCTTTAATCGCAACAATACTGCAGAAGTCCTTTCCAGGGCTCTTGGTTGGCAAGCAATGCCTAGCCATTTTATATGGCACACATAACCTAATCACAATTATAATCTAAAGCCCCCCCCTTCAGCGATGCTGGTTGAATGTGATGATTTTTTCTTTCAAAAACATGGATGGATGGAGTCTTACTCTTTGAATGCCTAACAACTCACCATACTTGTTACTGATCAATCTGAATACAACAGCATCCTGTTCCTGCATTCTTCTTTAACATGTAAAGGCTACAGTGGTTCAATGTATCCAAATTTTCTGTGTAACTCCTACTGTCTCATAACATCTCTTGGGTAACTCTTTCAGACTTAAACATGTAATACTTTCAAGCACAATTTCTTAGAATAAAACACCTTTAAGTGACAATTGTTTGGGACTGAAATTGTTAAAGACAAACAATTTAAGAAAGACAGCTACTGCAGTTAGACCAAAACAATTATTGCAGTCACACTACTGACACATGGCAAACTACTGGACGTAAATTTGCCTAGGAAACCACAACAGCCAATGCACATAAGATGCTCAGCTTTATGAGACTCAGTCCAATTCTTGCACCCATTTCAATATTTGGGAAGTCGCCGTTGTGTTGGCGGCTAGATGCCCGCCTGTGGATCAGAAAGTTGTTGGTTCGCATCCTGGCGGAGCCTGACTTTTCTTCAAAAATTACCTCCCAGGTCGACCCAGCCTTAAGTGGGTACCAGGTGCAGTGCTGGGAAGTAAAAGCAGCTGATGTGTCCCAAAACGCCTAAAGGCATGGAAAAGAGACATCTGGTTTTATTTGAATTTTTAAGTCTAATTCCGGCCATTCTGCACTTTTTCCAAGTTGTAACGCTTTCTTTTGTTCATTTTCACAAAACATCTTGCGGAGATTGCCAAAGCCTTGTGGTTCCTTCCATTGGTGGAGGTTCAAAATCGCATTCTGCTGAGTTGTGTTCTTCAGCCTATTTTATCACCTGGAGTTTAAAAATGCTTACTGTCTTTTTCCACACTGCGAGCCGATAAAAAAAATGGCAATAACTGCCTTTATTACCACTTTTGCAGTGTAAGGGGGGGGGGGGGGGGGGGGGGGGGGTGTGAACTTTGAGCCTGATGATTTACGACTGCATGGCTACTGCTGTTGCAACAACTGTGCAGATGATAATTTATATCCCCCCCCCCCCCCCCCCCCACCCATTTAAAAAATCCCAAGCTCTACCGAGGATTCAAACCTGGGTCTCCCGCTTGAGAGCCCAGCATTCCAACCATTCATCCAACCGCTCCTCACATTGTGGGCAACTATGAGAAATTACGGTACATGTAGGTCTACCTTCATTGTATAGCATGCAGCCTAATTGTATGGACTATTATGAGAACAAAAAAGTGTGCCTTATATGGTGAATCACCTACTTGTTGTGCAGCTGGTCCGGGTTCATCGTGCAAACCCAGTGGTCAGGGAAATCTTTGCCAATGTTGTTCGAGTTGAAGGGAATCATTCTCCATTTCAGGCACATATCTGAGAACAGTACATTCATATACAGTGTACACAAAAGATTCATACCTTTGACATATGAAGTAAGAAGAGTACAGAACTCTTTTTAAGCAGTGCTGCGTCAGGCATAAGATGCCTAACTCATATTTTTCAAAAACCAACCGGCCCTTGGTGGGTGATGACATTCTACAAATGCATTAATTAATACATATCTGAACAAAGATTGTAAATGCGTGACACAAATGCGCTTTGTGCAGCTCCGATTTTGCCCCTTTCAGCCGACACATCCAACTTCTTCGGGCATTTGTTACACAGGTTAACCTCCACAGTTGGTTTCGTGGGACATTTGTAACTTTATATGTGAGGTGACTTCCCCTGACCCACAGGTATTGTCTTTACGGGACCTGCCCATGGAGCCGTGTGCAGATTAGTCAACCCAAAAGGAAAGGCAGCCACAATTTTAAGGGTGATCAATGGTACAATCTCTTCTCCTCCTCCTGCCTTTCAATACCCAATGGAGCAAAGGCCCTCACCCAACTCACATCGATCCCTGTGTAGTCTTATCTATTAGTTGTACTCTGCAGTCAGTTGTTTATTGGGATGAGGCGGCCAGTTCTCATGCAAACCCCTTGAGTAAATAATGCATGGCTGGTTATATTGTTTACACTCCTGAATAAATCAGAATGACAAAAAACATACACAGGTTTTCAGAGCCATCAGAGGAGGTTAAACAGCAACATTGTTATTAATATTTTTTAACACTGCACATAAAAGATAAGAAGAATCTTAAGGTGAGAGTGGCTACCTTACTCCCTGTTTTAAATAAGAATCTAACCAGTTATCTGGATGGATCAAAGAATCGGTTTATTACCTCCAAGCTGTTACCTAAAGGTTTATCCCACCAACCTGAGATTGAAAAAATCTAACTAGTCAACTGGTTGGATCAAATAATCGGTTTATCGCCTCCAAGCTGTTACCTAAAAGTTTATCCCACCAACCTGAGATTAAAAACAATTTAACCAGTCACCTGGATGGATCAAAGGATCAGACTGTCACCTCTAAGCTGGGACCTAACGGTTTACCCCACCACCCTGAGATTTTAAACAGAAGTTATAATTATGGTACCCGTAACGGTGACGCTAGCCAGGTGTAATCTGCCATTCCCATGTGGGACAGGATGTCCAACCAGCCACAAACATGACATGAAAAGGGTACTGAGCACACCACTGTCACATTCAGGCACATGGTGCTATAAATCACTTGCACTCGATGGGGGATGTGGTCTAGAACCTCCAGGAAATGCACAAAAATCACTGGCGCTCGATGGGGAATGTGGTCAAAAACCTCCAGGAAATGCACAAAAATCACTGGCACTTGATGGGGAATGTGGTCAAGAACCTCCAGAAATGCACAAAAATCACTGCTCTTGTGAAACAAAAGAACAGTCCATACCCACATTTGAGACCTTCAGAACCTGATAAATGGATTAACCACCACTCCATAGAAATCTCTTAAAGAACATCTTCTTCTTCAGCATTCCGAGCCCTTGAGGTTCACTGCTGCAGATATCACCCACCTTCATTCATCTCCCTGGTTGGCCTTCTCTTTCCAGTTGGTGACACCAAGTGTTTGCAGGTCTGTCTGGACATTATCTCTCCATCGTCTTCTTGGTCTGCCTCATGGTCTGCGACCATTCATCTCCCTTGTGTATTCAGTTTTTACTTCTCTGGCATCTAAAATTCTCTCAATATGCCCCAACCATTTCAATCTATTAGCTCTCATGATGCCAGTGATCAGTTGTGATTTAAACAGATTATGAATTTCGTTGCTGCTTAAAAAAGAAGTCTGTATTTATAATGATACCTACTGCTGCTGGCAATGTAAGGTAATGAGTCATTTTCTCATCAGTGGCCCACTGGGTTTACCCATGTTAGGCTCCTATTTTTACAGCCAGACCTTCCTCCTCCTCTTCTTCATGTTCACTGGCTGTAAACTAAAGCAGTAAGTTCTGGTTGTTCATCCAACACCAGACTCTGGTCTTGTTCCAGAACCTGAGTGTTGAATGCACATCTAGTCAGTTAGTCGACAGATTACCAATGTTACGAATAGTAACTAACAACGATTGCTTGAAAGAGGCTAATGAAAGTAGATTTCTATATACAACAATAAGAAAGAGACGAAAACTGTTCTTTGGCCACATAATGAGAAGAGAGACATTGGAGAACATCGTGACAACCGGAAAGATCAGTAGAGGCAGACAAAGAGAGATGTAGCTGGATGGGCTAAAATGATGGCATGGAAGGATATCATCAAGAGAGCTGTTCCAGGTAACCAGGGATTGTGAACTGTGGAGACGCATGAGCGCCTACGCCAGTTGGCAGGGCACATGATGATGATGATGTTGCCATAACATGTATTTAGTGCACTTCCTCTCAGACGCCCAGCTCTTAACCTTTTGGCATTCATTGTTTTCCTTTATTGCAACTGCCTCCATGATTTTCCCCCTACACACATTACCCATAGCATTCTCCTCCCATCACCCCTTAACAAGCTTCTCATAATAGGCCACTGATTACCAGCCTGCTGAAAGTGGATGTAGGTGGAACAGAGATAAAGTACCACTTACCACACTGCAGTGTCACACTCAGCTGCATAGCTCGCTTCCTTATAAACTTGATATCTTCTGAAGGAAGGTCTTTCCATTCAGAACTGACGTAGCCGAAATTTTCCCTGAATAGCAAATAAATTAGAGCAATTGTGTTTTAACTTTCCATAAACAAAATAGAAAGCAAAGCACTGACACTGAAAAAGTTTGTTGTGTGTCCTTTACAGGATGCTGCAGAACCAGCTCCTGCATTTGATGGGGCTGTTATGGTTTTTCTAGGCTCAGTAGTTTGCCACTGCTGCTGAACAGTAAGCTATCAATACCACTGTCGAAATCAATACAAGGCGGCCTGCTGCCAACTCATCTGCAACTGGGATCGAACCTGGCACCCAGGCATTATGAAGGCCATAGAGGCCAACACTGACAAGCCATAATTTTCAGAGCCGTTGTATTTTACCAGGGCTACGGAACTAAGCTTACTCAGGGGCCAAAATACCCAAAATGGGGGTTGTCATGGGCCAGAAGCCAAAACCCCAGCATAAAAAGATCACTGTTTTGACAATGATCCACAAGCCACTTGTCAGGCCACTGCAGGCCGGATTTCACCTGCGGGCCGCCTGTTGAAAAGCCCTGCATTATACAGTAAACCCTTATTAAAGTGAATTCCAAGCCACCAAAAATTAGTTTGTGTTAAACTTCTTCTTCATGTTCACCAGCTGTAAACTCTGGTCAAAATTTCTGGTTGTTTATCCACTTCTAGACTGCAGTCCTGTTCCAGAACCTGAGTGTTGTGTGTGCATCCGTTTTACAGAATCTGACTCATTTGTACACAGACAGCTGGTTTCTTGCTTCTCAGGCAGATGCACTCCCACTTAAAAGGAAGCTCCCAATTAGTCGACTCCTAGACCATGCTTTTGGGTAGGCAGTGGGTCTATTCTTGTTTTCCCTATAACAGGGCCCTGAAACCCACACAGGGAAGTGTGTTAAACAAGACCTGTGCTAACCAGAGACTAACCCAATACTAATACTTCCCTGCCAGAACCAAAATTTTGTGTTCATGCGAACCAAGAACCAAGTGTTCTTCTTAAATGAGTTTTGTGTTAACAAGGTTCACTGTATGATCTCTTTGCTTGCTGCAGAAGATGGGGAAGGAGTGCTTATGGGAGTATCCTGAATGCTGTGTTGTCGATTCCACATTCAACATACTGCATGTTTAAGTGACTAGTAAAGAGACCCTTTCACACAATGAAGTGTATCTGGTGTATACTGCCCGTCCCCAAAAGAATTTACAACTTGAATGTGCCCCTACTGTGACTCAAACTTGGCTCCTCAAAAAAATAATAGCATCCCTTATCCACCCCCACTCCCCCTAAAAAACGGTATAATAAAGTCAATACAGCCGTACACTTGACAGAAACACTACACTCACCAAAACTTTGTGATGCCTTGCTGGGCTGAAAGTAAAGACAAGGAAGTTTAATGCCCATTTTGATACTTTTTTTTTTAAACACATGCTTTTCTTTTTTCCAACTCTCTTCTTTTGATGTGTCCAATAAATGGGGATTGCTTCTTCTGCTGCAGGCAACCAACTATCTCTATCTCTTTGTATCTATTTCTCTCTATCTCTTTGTATCTATTTCTCTCTCTCTCTCTCTCTCTCTCTCTCTCTCTCTCTCTCTCTCTCTCTCTCTCTCTCTCTCTCTCTCTCTCTCTCTCTCTCTCTCAGTCTCTATTTCTCTCTCAGCCTCCCTCTATTTTTCTATCACTCTATCTCTTTCTCTCTTTCATACACTGTATTTCTCTCACTATCTCTCTCTCTCTCACTGTTGATTTTTCTCAAGGCAACCATCCCCCTTACTGTTTTTAAATGTTCATGATTTCATCGCCATCCTTCTGTAAGATCATTATCTGCAGCTTCAACATAATTTCATAATTGACTGCCAGCGTGATTCACTTCCATCCATGATAACTGGCTCTTCCTCTTAAAGTCCATGCTGTGTGGCATTGGTAGTCATGTCTATCCACAACCATCTGTCTTGTGGTATACGTTCAATCAACTCTGACATCAACTCCATGCCATGATGTCAAACTGTCCAGAATCTGTTCTCTTGGTCTCCCTCTGCCTCTCCTCCCCTCCAGCTTTCCTACTGTCACGATGTACTCCAGTTTTCTCCTTCTCATCACCTGACTCAAGAATGTAGATTTGTAGATTGTCTCTTTCTGATGTGGGCATTTAGTTCACTTTGTGAGTCAGTTGCTTTCAAGTCGACTGGCTCTCCTTTAAATAACGGTCACTAGCTGGAAGGCAACGGTCGCTTAGTCGGAGTTAACTCCCTTGGCTGCAGTGCAAATACGGAGTGGTAGAGAGGGAACGAAACAAATGACATACTTACCTGTCATGCTATGGTTGCTTAGGGTTAGGCTAGGCTTAGGGTTTGGGTTAGGGTAACACATGTAGCGTCGAGTACTTACCCATAATAACGGCCGCTATATGTGAAAATTTTCGTTTTTGATTCGTGACTTGTCCACTCCGTATTTGCACTGCAGCCAAGGGAGTGAACTCCGACTAAGCGACCGTCGCCTTCCAGCTAGCGACCGTTATTTAAAGGAGAGCCAGACGACTTCATTATTCTGTTTATCTGTCCAGGGTATTCTCATCATTCGTCCATAAAAACATATCTCCTCAGCTTCCAAATTATTTTTCACTAATCTATCAACAGTCAATGATTCACTTCCGTATATCACAATAGATTTATATAGATTTTAACAACTATCCTTCTAGTCTCAACTGACACAGATACACTGCACAGAATATTCTTCATCCCGTAAAAATGCTAGTTTTGATTGGACTATTTTACAGATACACAAAAATAGAACAGACCTAATCTATGAATGCCGCGGCAATCATGTGAGATGGCAGGTTTAATTCAAAGTGGATCTGCCTGATAGGCAAGGAAACAACTGACAAGATAGATCTTTAAAACTGATGCATGGAAACAAAACCAAAGTCCAGAAATAGACAGCTGGAGTTTACAGGTGATAAATCAAACAAACTAACATGTGAGATGGCAAACAATGACCATCTTCATGTTTCTGTGCAATAAATTGCCCACATCAGAAAGAGACAATCTACAAAGAGAGACAAACACCCTTTCAAATGAGGGTGTTGAAAGGGTTTATAATAGTTAAAAAGGTCAAGTGTGTATCCTTTACAGGACATTCGTTGCAGAACCAACCCTAGCATTCTTTGACTGATGAGGTTTTCCTAGGTCAATTTTATGTTCAGAAGTTTGCCATTACTTTTTGAACAGTCAGTGCTTGGTACCACTGTCGAAACCCACGCAAGACAAATTATCTGCAGCTGGGATTGAACCCGGCACCCCAGCTTTACAAAGTGTGTTTGCAACACCTAAGCCACAGATGCTGATATAAGGGTCATCATCATGTAGCAGGTCCTTTGCAAAACGTCGCTCTCATCATGGTCTGCCTGAAAGAAACTCGGTCTCTCGCCAGCTCTCCCGCCTGATGGGATTGAATCCGGCACCCCGGTTTTACAGAGTGTGTTTGCAATGCTTAAGTCACAAATACTGACAGAAGGGTCATCATCATCATCATGTAGCAAGTCCTTTGCAGAACTTTGCTCTCGTCACGGTCTGGCTGAAAGAAACTCAATCTCTCGCCACCTTTCCCACCTCATTTACTTTCATACTCAAGGAGTCACTTATATCATGTGCCCATCTTCATGTCGGTCAGCCCCTGCCCCTCCTTCCTGGTACCATGCCTTCTGTTATAATTTTTTTCAATCTGTCGTGGCGTTTGATATGACTGAAATATTACAGCTTCCGAGACAGGATGCTGTTTATTAGCCAATCTTCCTTAATGTTCTGATCTTTCAAGATGTCAGTATTTCTCCTCTTCTTTGTCCAAGATATTCTGAGAATTTCAGCTCAAAAGCCACTATTCTCTTTTATAAGGACTGGGAAATAGTCCACGATTTACATCAGTATTTTTCTACAGGGAAGATACATGCTCTCAAAATTCTAATTTTGATCTCCTTGCTGTGCTTAACCAAAGACTTCTGACATAAGGGTACAAGTTTAAAAAAAAAAAAATTACCAATGCCAACATCTTTCCAGTACTGTATCATGTGTTCACCCATGGCCCTCAGCAAATGACGATACTCCTTGGCATCAGCAAAGTCCTGTTTGTTGTGGGTTGGCTCCAGCACAAGGTAGGGCACATCAACGATGCCTGAAACATTGCACATTAGCATCAATCTGGTACTGAGACGGTGAAGGAAGTTAAAGAATCTAGACAGAACAACAATGCATGAAATACTATTAGTTATCATCATGACATTTGGCAGTTCTGCACCACGGTGGTGAACTGATGTATGAAAAGCTAGATGTTGTGAGGGCCCTTTGGAAGCGAGGGAAGTGTGTGGATGCACAAATAAATAGATCACTACGGTCTGAGGAGAATGTCGTTGCAGGGAGTTACCAGGGGATCTGGCTGACACTCAAGTGAAAGGTGAGACATATTTACATTCAGACAGTTACCGGTACCAACGGAATTGGAACTCTTTGCTTGCTGCTGAAGATGAGGACAGAGCGCTTATGGAAGTGTCCCGAGGGCACAATGTTGATTAATTCAAAATGTAAAATATCATCCCCCCCCCCCCCCCCTCAGCTGTATGCAACGATACTTGATACCATCTCCTTTATTTTAAGGGCGGTTTTTTTTTCAGCGCTTCTGTGATAGATGCTTTGTAGTTGAGTACCTGCATCTTTTGTAGACACTTTATGGTGAGTAACTGCACATCTTTTAAGCCTAAATTTTTGAAGCGCTTCTGTGAGATACTCTGTGTGTGAGCGCCAGGTCAATATCTGTTTCTGTGGCTAATCTATTTTGTTTTGGCAGCAGTAAACATGGAGGATTCCACTTTGTAAAGATATCTAGTTGATAAAAGCAGCAAAACTTATTTTGCTTACTCAGACACGAGGTGGGACATTTTGAGGAAATATTCTATTTCCTATCGATGAATGTCAATCCATTTTTTTTTATTTATTTCCCTAAAGCAGCCACTGAGCACCAGCGAAGTTCACGAGGAGCCCCAGCAAAGTGCACAAGGAGCTCCAGTGAAGTGCATGAAGAGACCCAGTGAAGTGCACGAAGAGGCCCAGTGAAGTGCACGAGGAGCCCTAGCAAAGTGCAAGAGGAGCCCCAGCAAAGTGCATGAGGAGCCCCAGTGAAGTGCACGAGGAGGCCCAGTGAAGTGCTCGGTGAGCCCTCAGGGTCCCACGGAACACTTGTTGGAATCTGCTGCTTTAAACTATTGAATGAAGTCAACAATACTATCTGTCACGTTTTGTAATCGTCAGCTGTTCTTCTTACAGACCGTGTCATGTGGCATTAGTAGTGATATTTATTCACAACCTTCTGTCTCACATCTTCTTCTTCTGCCTTTCTAGCCCCCAATGGAGCATAGGCCCTCAACCAACTCACGTCAAGTCATTCTATCCTTTGCTATCGCATGCAGCTCTCCTCTTGTCCTCCCCATCTTTCCAACTTCTATCTCCAGCTCTCTTTTCCGTGTATTTTTTGGGTTTCATTTATTCCTATGCCGCTGTGGGTTCCAATGCAAAGACATTCTAGATATATTATTCTCCAGTTTTCTCAATGTGTGTCCTATCCAACTCCAGCGTCTTTTCCTCACCTCTTGGTCCACTGGAGCCTGTTTAGTTCTCTCCCAAAGCTCTATATCAGTTATTCTACCATACCATTTAATTATCTCTATTCTGCGCAGGCACCAGTTAATAAATGTCCGTCTCAAATTCTTTCAATCAATTCTGGGTGTTGGCCAAAAGCATCGCACAAAGCAGGAATTTCGTAGCTCCAGCGATGATCCCTAGAGACTAAAAACTGCAGGTGTGAACTAAACAACGCTGCTGTTAAACGAAGCTATGGCCTTCAGTGCGCGAGGCAAACGGCTTGACCACTTCTGCCACGAAACTATGGCAATATGTTACAATTTAAAAACAATAACTTATATGATAATGTGTGTGTTGTCCATCAAGATGATGATGACCACTCTTATATGATAATAAGAAAGAGACAAACACTGTTCTTTGGACACATAACGAGAAGAGGGACATTGGAGAAAATCATGACAACTGGAAAGATCAGTGGAAAATTGGTTGAGGTAGACCAAGAGAGATGATGCTGGATGGGCTGAAACGATGGCATGAAGGGATATCATCAAGAGAGCTGTTTCAGGCAACCAGGGATTGTGATCTGTGGAGACGCATGAGCGCCTATGCCAGTTGGCAGGGTACATGATGATGATGAACTTATATTAATATATTTATGAATTATCTTACCTACTACTCCGCTACAAAACCTGAAATGGAAAGAAAAATATATTGCTGTTATGTAAATTGTCTAACTTTAAATGACAGGAATTCAAGAAGAGTGAGAAAAAAAATTAGATGAATGTCTGGGCAACCATTAGCATCACCAGTTATAAGACAGAGAAGGGACTGAGCCTCGAGAGGCAGGGGGTAAGAAGTGTTGGTGTTGTGGGTAGTGGGTTCCCCCCCTTACTTCACCCTAGGTCTAGTGAATATCTGTTCACGAAAGGAGCGTCCATTGTGGTGTCAGCCTCTTGACCTAGCAAAACCTCTCTTACCTCAAGACCATTGTGCGTGGCGAAGAGTCACAGCCTCCCCGAGGTAGTCCCGGTAACTGGGGGTGCGAATCCCCAGGCAAAACACAATGGATCTAGAGGAGCAAACCTCGATAATAAACCCGGTGCACCACACCGTACTGCCCCCTGTGGAAGGGAAGGAACCAGAGGTGTGCTGAACAGTCTTAGGAATGGAAACAAGTATGCTAACCCCCCTGAATACCGGAAACTATCGTGAAGGCACAGGGACTCAGGACGTGACGATCCAGTTGCCCCAACTACTCATGCTTAGGCCATGCTTAGAGACATGAAGAGCTCAGCGAAACCTGCAGGCAATCTGGTGGCGGGGAATGAGAACACTGTGAGCCCCACCTTAGCTACGTGTTAAAGGGAAAGGCAGAAACACAACCCATATTTCCTTTAGAACTGGTACAGGGCATTTCTAGCTGCTGCCCGGGGAGGTAGGTAATCCACAGACACCCCAGCACCACAATGCCATGAATATGTCAAATAAGACAGAGAAATGTCTGGGCAACCACTAGCATCAACAGTTATAAGACAGAGAAATGTCTGGGCAACCACTAGTATCAACAGTTATAAGACAGAGAAGTTGTCTGGGCAACCACTAGCATCAACAGTTATAAGACAGAGAAATGTCTGGGCAACCACTAGCATCAACAGTTATAAGACAGAGAAATGTCTGGGCAACCACTAGCATCAACAGTTATAAGACAGAGAAATGTCTGGGCAACCACTAGCATCAACAGTTATAAGACAGAGAAATGTCTGGGCAACCACTAGCATCAACAGTTATAAGACAGAGAAATGTCTGGGCAACCACTAGCATCAACAGTTATAAGACAGAGAAATGTCTGGGCAACCACTAGCATCAACAGTTAGTTATAAGACAGAGAAATGTCTGGGCAACCACTAGCATCAACAGTTATAAGACAGAGAAAGTGTCTGGGCAACCACTAGCATCAACAGTTATAGACAGAGAAATGTCTGGGCAACCACTAGCATCAACAGTTATAAGACAGAGAAATGTCTGGGCAACCACTAGCATCAACAGTTATAAGACAGAGAAATGTCTGGGCAACAACTAGCATCACAGTTATAGACATCAACCACAGCATAGTTAAGACAGAGAAATGTCTGGGCAACCACTCAACAGTTATAAGACAGTTATAGACAGAGACAGAGAAATGTCTGGGCAACCACTGTCTGGGCAACCACTAGCATCAACAGTTATAAGACAGAGAAATGTCTGGGCAACCACTAGCATCAACAGTTATAAGACAGAGAAATGTCTGGGCAACCACTAGTATCAACAGTTATAGACAGAGAAGACTGAGAAATGTCTAAGACAGAGGCAACAACCACTAGCATCAACAGTTATCAGACAGTTATAAGACAGAGAAATGTCTGGGCAACCACTAGCATCAACAGTTATAGTATCAACCACTAGCATCAACAGTTATAAGAGTTAGTTATAAGACAGAGAAATGTCTGGGCAACCACTAGCATCAACAGTTATAAAGAGAAATGTCAGCATCAACAATGTCTGGGCAACCACTAGCATCAACAGTTATACAGTTATAAGACAGAGAAATGTCTGGGCAAAATGTCTGGGCAACCACTAGCATCAACAGTTATAAGACAGAGAAATGTCTGGGCAACCACTAGCATCAACAGTTATAAGACAGAGAAATGTCTGGGCAACCACTAGCATCAACAGTTATAAGACAGAGAAATGTCTGGGCAACCACTAGTATCAACAGTTATAAGACAGAGCAACCACTAGCATCAACATAAGACAGAGAATGTCTGGGCAACCACTAGCATCAACAGTTATAAGACATGTCTGGGCAACCACTAGCATCAACAGTTATAAGAGAAATGTCTGGGCAACCACTAGCATCAACAGTTATAAGACAGAGAAATGTCTGGGCAACCACTAGCATCAACAGTTATAAGACAGAGAAATGTCTGGGCAACCACTAGCATCAACAGTTATAAGACAGAGAAATGTCTGGGCAACCACTAGCATCAACAGTTATAAGACAACCACAGAGAAATGTCTGGGCAACCACTAGCATCAACAGTTATAAGACAGAGAAATGTCTGGGCAACCACTAGCATCAACAGTTATAAGACAGAGAAATGTCTCTGGGCAACCACTAGCATCAACAGTTATAAGACAGAGAAATGTCTGGGCAAACCACTATCAACAGTTATAAGACAGAGAAATGTCTGGGCAACCACTAGCATCAACAGTTATAAGACAGAGAAATGTCTGGGCAACCACTAGCATCAACAGTTATAAGACAGAGAAATGTCTGGGCAACCACTAGCATCAACAGTTATAAGACAGAGAAATGTCTGGGCAACCACTAGCATCAACAGTTATAAGACAGAGAAATGTCTGGACAACCACTAGCATCAACAGTTATAAGACAGAGAAATGTCTGGGCAACCACTAGGATCAACAGTTATAAGAAAGAGAAATGTCTGGACAACCACTAGCTTCAACAGTTATAAGACAGAGAGGATGTCTGGGCAACCACTAGCATCAACAGTTATAAGACAGAGAAATGTCTGGGCAACCACTAGCATCAACAGTTATAAGACAGATAAATGTCTGGGCAACCACTAGCATCAACAGTTATAAGACAGAGAAATGTCTGGGCAACCACTAGCATCAACAGTTATAAGACAGAGTTATGTCTGGGACAGAGATCAACAGTTATAAGTCTGGGCAACCACTAGCATCAACAGTTATAAGACAGAGAAATGTCTGGGCAACCACTAGCATCAACAGTTATAAGACAGAGAAATGTCTGGGCAACCACTAGCATCAACAGTTATAAGACAGAGAAATGTCTGGGCAACCACTAGCATCAACAGTTATAAGACAGAGAAATGTCTGGGCAACCACTAGCATCAACAGTTATAAGACAGAGAAATGTCTGGGCAACCACTAGCATCAACAGTTATAAGACAGAGAAATGTCTGGGCAACCACTAGCATCAACTATCAACAGTTATCAACCACAGTTATAAGACAGAGAAATGTCTGGGCAACCACTAGCATCAACAGTTATAAGACAGAGAAATGTCTGGGCAACCACTAGCATCAACAGTTATAAGACAGAGAAATGTCTGGGCAACCACTAGCATCAACAGTTATAAGACAGAGAAATGTCTGGGCAACCACTAGCATCAACAGTTATAAGACAGAGAAATGTCTGGGCAACCACTAGCATCAACAGTTATAAGACAGAGAAATGTCTGGGCAACACACTAGCATCAACAGTTATAAGACAGAGAAATGTCTGGGCAACCACTAGCATCAACAGTTATAAGACAGAGAAATGTCTGGGCAACCACTAGCATCAACAGTTATAAGACAGAGAAATGTCTGGGCAACCACTAGCATCAACAGTTATAAGACAGAGAAATGTCTGGGCAACCACTAGCATCAACAGTTATAAGACAGAGAAATGTCTGGGCAACCACTAGCATCACTAGCAGTTATAAGACAGAGAAATGTCTGGGCAACCACTAGCATCAACAGTTATAAGACAGAGAAATGTCTGGGCAACCACTAGCATCAACAGTTATAAGACAGAGAAATGTCTGGGCAACCACTAGCATCAACAGTTATAAGACAGAGAAATGTCTGTCTGGCAACCACTAGCATCAACAGTTATAAGACAGAGAAATGTCTGGGCAAATGTCAGAGAAAGTTATAAGACAGACAGAGAAATGTCTGGGCAACCACTAGCATCTAGCATCAACAGTTATAAGACAGAGAAATGTCTGGGGCATCAACAGTTATAAGACAGAGAAATGTCTGGAAATGTCTGGGCAACCACTAGCATCAACAACAGTTATAAGACAGAGAAAGTTATGTCTGGGCAACCACTAGCATCAACAGTTATAAGACAGAGAAATGTCTGGGCAACCACTAGCATCAACAGTTATAAGACAGAGAAATGTCTGGGCAACCACTAGCATCAACAGTTATAAGACAGAGAAATGTCTGGGCAACCACTAGCATCAACAGTTATAAGACAGAGAAATGTCTGGGCAACCACTAGCATCAACAGTTATAAGACAGAGAAGCTGGCGCTATATTGTACACGTTCTGAGAATCGCCTAACAGACAGTGAGATGGGAAACAGAGAAATTGTTTTTTTTTTAAATACACATTAAATAATTGTATACCAGCAATGAGAGCATATAACATGAAAGTATAAACATCATGAGGTAGGGGACGACCAACAAGAAGAAGATAAGATTGAAGAATCACTGATACTTTGAGACTCCACAACATAACAACATACCGGGCAGCACCGCATGCCCTAGCTTGAATACCTATCCTGTAATCTGTGATGCCTAGTGGCACAAAGCAGAATATGGACAAAAGAGAGAAGACGAAACGGGGATATCCAAGAGAAATCCTAAGGTAAATCTTGATGAGAGAAGCCAGCGGTGCTCGCCTGGATTCCTTCCATGATATTGAAGTGACTGTACAGTGATTAGTGATTAGAAAGGATTATCATCACAGCACTCCAGACAGAACCACAGGTGCTCCAATCTCCTCCTCAAAAGCTCCACTAGTATAAAACAACTGATGATGCCTGTTCTGTGTTGGTTAATGAAACATCTTGTTTCCTTAGTGAAATGTTTATTTCTTGCAGCTCGAGGCTGCACTCCCAGTCGAGACAGGGATACGGAGTCATGCTCCTCGTTACTGTAAGTGCAGCGCATGGTATTGATAACATCGCTTCTGTCCAGTACAGGACCATCCACAGCAACCACAGTGTCAGCAAGATAGTCTGCACGCTCATTCCCTTGAACACCCGCATAACCTGGCACAGAAATGAAGGTGACTGCATAGGTTAGAATGGAATGGAAACAATAGACTGTGAACCCTGTGTCACATTTAGTGGCACAATGGCACCCAGTATAAAGGTTTTTCAGTTCACCCAGCCATTTCTCAACAGCATTAAAAACCTCTTCAGGTCCATCTCTCTACTTTCTGAAGCTTTAACTCTCTGAACCTGTTTGATTTGATTTGATTTGATTCAAGAACCGACATCACAGCACTCGGGGCATTCCCATAAGCGATACGTCCCCATCTTCAGCAGCCAGCAAAGAGTTCCTATACTAATGGTGCCAGTAACTCTCTGAACCTGTACCCAATGGTGCTCTTATTGACTGTCACACACAGCATACACAAGTTTATAAATATTCACGTCAATTTCCTTTTTTACAGCAAACAGAAATGTGACCTTTTTTTTTTAAAACACTGTCATCGCCTTCTAATATAAAGGATTAGTGCTGGCATTGTGTACAAATGCTGACATTTCAAATTTAAAGAGTGCAAATTTCATGTTTCCGTCTTCATTTTCCGCTGAGAAATACCATGTGGGGTATTACATTCTATATGGCCTTTGTATAAACAGAAACCATACAAAAACCAGTAAAAGTAGAAAAACTGGCTTTCTCAGAGCAATAGGGTAAGCACATAAAGGAGGGAAAAACTGAAAGCCTTTGAGATTATGAGTGCCAAAGATACGAAAGGCACTGAGAAAGTAATTTCCCCTTCATCCCCAGTTGTTTGTCTCTCAAACATTGTATAACTGTGTAAGTCCTATGATTACACGATGAGTGACAGAAACAAACAAAAAAGGAGAAAGTACTTACACCCCTCCTTCATTCTGAGGTCCAACTTTCTCATACATCTTGATAAGGCGACTACAGTTATACACAAAAACGCCGTCATGGCTTCGGTTCTCAATGTTCAACCCAAATATGAGATTGAGCGTCTTTGGGTCCTTCAGTGATCTGCAGCAACAAAAGATCACAAAATGAAACATCGAATGTACACACTACTGCGACACTTATGAAGGCCACAAGAACAGTCTTCTTCTTAATTACCACCATGCAAAGTGAACCCCGAAAAGTGCACACATGCTTGCTTGAGTGCACACATGCACATACCCCCTTTGGGTGTGCAAAATGCCTGAAATTACAAACCAAACCCACAATATTCAGAGCATGAAGCTAAGCAAATAGTTTACCCATTTCACAAGGGTGGACCCCCCCCCCCCCCTCCCCGTGGGTTTCAAGGCACCCTTGTGGGGGAAACAAGAACAGACCCACTGCCTACCCAACAAGCAGGTCATAAGAGTCGATTAATTTGGGGAGTCCTTAAAAGTCAGAGTACATCTGCCTCATTGGCAAGGAACCAGCAACTTGCAAAAACTAAGTCACATCTGTTAAACGGATGTGGGATGTGCATGCTACACTCAGGTTCTGAAACAAAACTAAAGTCAGGATATAGACAAACAACCAGAATTTCCACTGAAGTTTACAGCCAGTGAACATGAAAAAGAAGACCAAAAGGACCCTAATCTTTACCAAATATTCCTTCCATGACTTAAGGCTGATCAGCAACCTAAGAACCCGCTGTAGAACTGGCAGAGACCATTGGCTTCTTTTCATGATTTCTTCTTCTCCAGTCCTGTTTTGCCTGACAGAGTTAGGTTTTGAAGAGGCATCCAGTGCTGCTTTTTTTTTCTTTTTTATTCTCTACTCCTGGAATGCCTTACAGCGCCAGGGTGAGAAGAGATCTCTGGAACGAGCCCTTCTGTTTGCTTCCTATATAGTTCTTTTGAGTATCTCTGATATCTGTGAGACCCATATTTTGTGTGGTCGACCACTGGCTCTGTTACTGTTATATCTGCAAGTGCCAGCCTTGGAATGGACTATGCTGTATCTGCAAGTGCCAGCCTGGGAATGGACTATGCTGTATCTGCAAGTACCAGCCTTAGAATGGGCCATGCTGTCTCTGCAAGTGCGAGCCTTGGAATGGACTATGCTGTATCTGCAAGTGCCAGCCTTGGAAGGGACTATGCTGTATCTGCAAGTACCAGCCTTAGAATGGGCCATGCTGTCTCTGCAAGTGCCAACCTTGGAATGGTCTATGCTGTATCTGCAAGTTTTTGCCTTGGAATGGACTATGCTATATCTGCACGTGCCAGCCTTGGAAGGGACTATGCTGTATCTGCAAGTACCAGCCTTAGAATGGGCCATACTGTCTCTGCAAGTGCGAGCCTTGGAATGGACTATGCTGTATCTGCACGTGCCAGCCTTGGAAGGGACTAATCTGTATCTGCAAGTGTCAGCCTTGGAATTGGCTATGCTGTATCTGCAAGTGCCAATCTTGGAATGGACTATGCTGTATCTGCAAGTGCCAGCCTTGGAATGGGCTATGCTGTATCTGCAAGTAAATGCTGGTGGGTTTCAAAACACATTTTAGTTATACTATTAACAAATTTTCTCGAAGTACTACTTATCTATCACCACTGTCTTTCCTTAACTACTGCTGATTCACTACATTTTGCAGTTCTCCCACTAAGGTGGCCAACAACAACACCGCATTCCCCCTAACTAACTCACAAACTCTCCCATCGCACACCTCTAACTCTCATTCACTCACCCATCCTCTCAATCCCTCACCCACTATCCCCCACCCATTCTCTTGCATGCAGGCAGGCATGCGCACAGACGCACCTACACACACAGAGTAAACAATGTTCCAAGGTGTACTCACTTTGTTTTTCTTTCTGCCATTTGCCGCTTGATCTGTGCATTCCCTCTGCACTCTGCTGCATGCTGTTGTGCTTTCCGTAGTGCTGTCTGGATGGATTACATACATCTATATACAGCACATATTTAAAACACTTAAACTAACCACAATCAGTCTTGGCATTTTAAGTGGTCCGGGGTTTACTGTCAGCAGTATTGTTTTTTTTTTTTTTAAGTATCCAGAAACCATGAGTTGTTAACCCTTTGGCTCGGTACCATGGACATCACAACCCCTTGGCCTTGATTCCATGATAGATACCGTAAATCTGGGAGAAATGTAAGCTTTTCTGCCTACCCCCGGGCGTGAACCCGGACCACAAGGAGTACGTCACCCGGTCGCCGTGAAGTCAGGTTTAACCAGCTGCGCTAGCGAGCCAGTACTGTATTAATGTTCTTTCTATGCTGGGGTTCATGCCTCTGGCCCGTGATGGTCCTCATTTTCAAAAGTTTGGCCTCTGAGTAAACCTTAGTTGACTAGCCCTGTCTTAATTCATGCTTGTTAGGAAACAAGCTTTCATCATCATGTAACAGGTCCTTTGCAGAACGTCACTCTCATCACGGTCTGCCTAAAAGAAACGCGGTCTCTCACCAGTTCTCCTGCCTCATGTGCTTTCATACCCAAGGAGTCACTTATATCCTGTGCCCTATCTTCGTGTTGGTCGACCCTTGCCTCTCCCTCCTGGTACCATGCTTTCTGCTATTATTATTTTTCCAATCAGTCGTGGCGCTTGATATGACCAAAATATGTCAGCTTCCGAGACAGGATGCTGTTGATGTTCAGATCCTTTAAGATGTCAGTATCTCTCCTCTTC
This sequence comes from Candidula unifasciata, assembly GCA_905116865.2. Classification (NCBI taxonomy): domain Eukaryota; kingdom Metazoa; phylum Mollusca; class Gastropoda; order Stylommatophora; family Geomitridae; genus Candidula; species Candidula unifasciata. The sequence continues at coordinate 202,911 of CAJHNH020001846.1, forward strand.
TTTGTCCAAGGAGAATCTTTCTAAATCATTTCAGCTCAAAAGCCCCTATTCTCTTTCTTAAGGACTGAGAGATAGTCCACGACTCACATCCTTATGTAGCTACAGGGAAGACGCATCTCTCAAAATTCTAATTTTGATCTCCTTGCTGGTGCTTAACCATAGACTTTTAATGCTGCTTAATCTTTGCATTGCTATGAACAAGCTTTATACTACCTTAAAACTACCCTCCCCAATTTTGTTTTTTTTACACTAGTTTCAACCCTGGTAACAAGAGCTGACTGTTCAGATATAACTGACAAACTACTCAAAGTCTAATTACCTAGTGAAAACAAAAACAGTCCAAAAAAAGGCTGGAGTTGGTTCTGGAACATCCTGTAAAGGCTACATAACTAACTGTTTATTAAGGAAGGGTGGGTCTATTCTGTTCCCCTTAAAAAATGGGGTTCTGAGTACCCGCAAGGGGAATAAACCATACAGTGAGTGCGGCAGACCTACAAAGAACAGTCTATGTTTACCTGGTAGTTGAATGGCAACAAAACGGCAGAAGAAACTGGATACGCTGAGCCAAAGAGTGGAGATGTCACAGCCAGGCTGGGAAAAACAGGCCACATATCGTGCAATGCTCACAGTGTGAACAAACCAAATAAACAGCTCCGTACTCTTCTTCCATAATTAATTATCTTGCTCTTCCAATGCCTTTCTTCCTTCTTTAGCATTCACTGGCTGCATACTCCTCCTGCAGGAAGTTCTAGTCGTTGTCCACTCCCAGACTTTGGTCTTGTTCCAGAACTTGAGTTCTGTGTGCATATCCATTTTTACAAATCAGGCTTGTTTGTATGTCGGCTGTTGGTTTTTCACCTCTCAGACGGATGCACTCCCACTTCAAAGGAAACACCCCTAATTAATTAGTTGTCCTGTATGTCTGTCAGGTTCTATTCTTCCCCTGCACCCCCCCCCCCCCCACCCAAAAAAATGGGGCCCCGAAAGGGAAATCCAATGTCTTATATCTAGAATCTGCACAGCATTCTTGCTCACTACTCTTCATTTCGCTTTGAAACTAAATCCATACTTCCCCTGTGTTACCAGGATCCTCAATGGAAGCAAAAGACAGTCACACTGCAGGTCCAAATTTATTTACTAAGACAAAACACAAAAGAAATGAGGCTGAGATTAGCAAAAGTGCAAACTTACTCTCTGCTCCTTGTTTGTGGATGACCCAGTTTTGGTTTCTAAATTTCTGAGGAGGGAAAAATATGTTATAACTTAGAGGATCATATTCCATTATTAATATCAAATATCATTATCATTTAATGCAGGCAGAAGGAGACGTGAATGTTAGCATCTATCAATAAGCGAGGCAGGAGGAGAAAACAATGTCTGTATCTATCAATAACAAGGCAGGAAGAGAAAACAATGTCTGTAGCTACCAATTAGCTCGGCTGGAGGAGAAAACAATATCTGTATCAATCAATAAGCCAGGTTAGAAGAGAAAACAATGTCTGTATATATCAATAAGGCAGGCAGGAAGAGAAAACAATGTCTGTATCTATCAATAACCAGGCAGAAAGAGAAAACAATGTCTGTATCTATCAATAAGCCAGACAGAAAGAGAAAACAATGTCTGTATCTATCAATAAGACAGGCAGGAAGAGAAAACAATGTCTGTGTCTATCAATAAGACAGGCAGGAAGAGAAAACAATGTCTGTGTCTATCAATAAGACAGGCAGGAAGAGAAAACAATGTCTGTATCTATCAAAAAGCCAGACAGGAAAAGAAAACAATGTCTGTATGTATCAATAAGCCAGACAGAAAGAGAAAACAATGTCTGTATCTATCAATAAGCCAGACAGGAGGAAAAAACAATGTCTGTATCTATCAATAACTAGGCAGGAAGAGAAAACAATGTCTGTATCTATCAATAAGCCAGACAGGATGAGAAAACAATGTCTGTCTCTATCAATAAGCCAGACAGGATGAGAAAACAATGTCTGTCTCTATCAAAGCAAAATGAATCTGATTATCTCTGCAGTAAACAATGCTTTTTATAGGTGCATTTTGAGGAAAATAATTTTTTTGTGTGGCTAAATCAACATATTTTCATGGTTATTATTTTACTATGCCATATTTTAAGTGAAAAACGGCCACATGTGTACTCATCATGGCACAAAGATATCTTAAAAAAAAAAAAAATTGGCATATAAATTTAGCATTACTTTTTGCACATAATTAGCAAAAACTTTTTATTCACAGCTATGGTTTAAAAGTTAGTCTCATTTATGTGGAACAATAATGTTTTTCAAACAAAATTGGTATAAGGGTTTACATACATGACAACAACAAAAAATCATAATTTATTCAAGCTGCTGTATTCATTACAGTTTGGTGAACATATGATGTTTCATTTTGTGATCTTTTGTTGCTGCAGTTCACAGAAGGACCCAAAAACGCTCAATCGCATTATAGGCATTAATAAATTAGCTTTCATGTAGTGTAAAAAATAACCCCCCAAAAAATGGTCAGTTTGTGCGTAGGTTGGGGGGGGGGGGGGGGGGGGGGGGGGTGTGTTACCTGTTCTTAATCTCAGCAGAAGGAGAAATTATCTGTATCAACCATTATTCGAGACAGGATGAGAAATCAATCGCTGTATCTATCATTAATCCAGGCAGGTGAAGCAATAATGTCTGTATCTATCATTAATCCAGGCAGGTGAAGCAATAATGTCTGTATCTATCATCAATCCAGACACAGAAGGACAATCAATGTCTGCATCTATCATTTGTTATGACAGGAGGAGAAGCGAGTTTCTCCATCTATCATTACTTCATGTAGAGCAAGAAGTCGGTGTCTAAACCTATCAATAGTTCCGGCAGGAGCAGAAAGAAGCCAATGTTCATTAAACACAACGCCGGCATGGCCTGGAGAAAAAAGATCAAAAGTATGCTCACCAACCGTGACCTTTCAGTAAAGCTTGCCGCTATGCTCGAAGCATACCTGTCTTCACCTTTCTCAGCATGCTTTCAGAATCTGTTACAATTACGATATGTGTATGCATCATGTTCTCTAGCCACTGCCTCCACCTCCATTCTCATGCTAGATGTTGTGGTGTCATTTGCCAGGTTGACTTGCACTAAACATTTTACACTGGCTTTCGCTACCAACCCCCCAGGCACTTCACTTTCCTCTCAACACCAAACCATCTGTATAAATATTCAGATCACCTAGGCATGAATTGTCGTGAATCAGCTATTGGACTTCCACCTCCGTAGCACCCGCTGGCCACTCTCTGGACACCCTGCCAAATGTGATCACAACCCTACACAGGTCAGACTTTTCGGCTCGTACTCTGACCCACTCCTCTCCTCGCCCAATGTTCTCCAGCATACATACTTGTCTTATTGTGTCTTCTGCTTGAGCCATTCAAGATTTTTCCTTTTCAGCCTCTGACCCTTACCTGCAGCCAAAGCTTCATACAGAGGGTGTTCCCTGTCTGCAACTACTCTAAGTTTTGGACTTAGCCTGCAGCACCTTTAGACTATCTGCAATAGTCAGCCTTGCAAGGATGTATCGCATGCACACAATCGGGGGGTCTCTTGTACATTCCAGGATCAGCCGCATAGCTTCATTCTCTATGCACTCTAGTTTCTCTAGCTGACTCTTTGAGACAGTGAGTAACCCCAATCCATAATCAATCACTGAGATAAGTGCTGGTAAAGTGTGAACAGCATTCTCTCCTCCATGTCCATCGCTGCCATTATCTTTAGAGCCTTTAATCTTTAACTGCCTTTTACAGCATGTTTCTGTGGCTTAGGTACTGTAAAAACACTTTGTAATTCCAAGGTGCTAAATTCGACCCCAGCAGTGGGTGATTTGGCATCAGACTACCCTGCATTGGTTTTAACAGTGGTATTGACAGCTGAATGTTCAGAAGCAATGGCAAACTAGGCTAGTTGCGAATCCTTTACAGGAAGTTGCAGAACCAACCCAAACAGCCCCTGGCTGTTGTGTGGTTTTTCTAGACATTTACGTCCAGTAGTTTGCCATTGCTTTTTGGGCGGCCGGCTTTTTTGATACCACTGTTGAAACCAATGCAAGGCGCATGGCCTGCAGCTGGGATCGAACCCAGTATCCCGGCATTACGAAGCATTTGCATCGACTTAGCCACAGAGCCGACAATGGCAAACTACTGAACATAAAATTGCATAGTGAAATCCCAAACAACAAAAGAAAAAAAAAATGAGGGAATAGTTCTCCAATGTCCTCCTGTAAAGGATTTGCAACTAAATTTGGGGGGGGGGGGGGGAATGGGGGAGGTCAGGTTGGGGGGGGGTGGGGGGGGGGGGTGCAGTCTTTACTCCCCTCAAATGGATCCTTGGAACAATTATTGGGAATACTTATATTTAACAGTTATTCATACCGTAGCTACAGAAAGGTCAAACCTACGTTATAAAGACATATGAAAACGTGACCTGATATACCAATATAGGCAAAGAGACTTGGGAGAAATTAGCTGCAGATTGACTACTATGGTGACAGAGAGTGAAAGACGATTTGTCACATTATGAAAGAAATCAAATGCAGCGAGCTATAGGGACGGAGACGCCAGAGAGTAAATCAGCCTCACAGTGAGGGGGCATCCACATGTTTGTGTATCCTGTGTGGCAGAGACTGCTACTCCTGATGCGGACTTTACAGTCACAGCAGATGCTGTTCCTAAAGCCAGCGGCACATCTCCTTGATCCCCAGGGACTGATGGATGCCATTATTACTATTATTCATATTGTAACATCAGCCAAAGTGCTTGAGAAAAGAAAAACTAAAAAAACAGCAAATTTCTTTTCCTTTATTACTGCCAGTCAGTCCTCCGGGTGACTAAAAAGGATCCATGAGACAATATGGAAAGAGAAATGATCCGCCAGCTCAACAGACTCGCAGAAAACAATCAGATTGTTCTCCAGTGGATCCCGGCTTACTGCGGCATACCAGAAAATGGAACAAAGGAGAAACAATACACCCATCCATTGTCGTTACTAGGAATCAGAACATTTATCAAAGGAAAATACAAGGGATTGTGGAGAAAACAAACTAACAGTAAACATCCACAAGATCCCACCAGCAACTCAACAGAAACCAAACATACAACAATTTTCCATCTATGCACAGCACACTGCAGGCTCAACTACCACATGCATAAAATAAAGATTAAACACAGTGTGTCTGTCAAACAGGACAACAAACCGCTGAGCTTATTCTGCAGACCTGCCCACTCTACCTCAAATATACACCTGGCAAAGTGAGCAAAGCAAGCTATGGGGAACCATGAAAGACCTGCTGCTGACATGCGAGTTCATGGAGGCAAGCTACCCGATGGTCTGATCTGAGCCTAAGAAACCAGTAATACCATTTCTTAAACTGTAAACTAACTTACTTAGCCTTGCTTTCAGCTTCCCGGGCCTTGTTCTCTGCTGCCAGAGCCTCATCAATTGCCCGCTTGGCTTCATTCTCTGCACGAGTTTTGAACCTGTTCGAGGAATACTTGTACACTTTGGACTTGTATAAACTGCAAGCTAAACGTTTGGTGCGCACTTTCTTGTTCTGGATATAAATACGCATACGTGGGTCCATGTACAAGATGGCAGCATACGCACGGAATGACTTTCTCTCTGGCATCAACCTGTAATAAACAAAAAAACAAAATTAGTTGCATATTTTTTTCCAGGGTGTTAGGAAAATTCCAGAAAAATGCAATTGCATTCAGCAGTCTACTATTGCTTTCTAATGTATATAGTGCTCATATCATTGTTAAAAAAATCAATGCATAGTGGTCAGCTATGAAACTGTTAAGTTTTTTCAGACCCTGTATGCCGGGTCTGTGAAAATATTCACAATCCTTAAGCGACAGCCAACAGCCAATAAAAAAAACAGAAGGTAAACACAATCATGCAGAAACTTGGACAATGAATAAGCAACTAGAAAATCAAACTAAGTCTCTGGAAATGTGTTATATTCATAAAAACAGGCCGTATTTCATGGAAACAAAAACAAATACTGAAGTTCTGGAAAGACTGCGAATGAAAACACTTCAAAACTGAAATATGTTGACCACAACTGAAGACACTTTTAGAAACCATACTGGAGGGAAAGGTCAAGGGCAAGACAACAAGAGACAGACAATGATACAAGTGGAAGACAACATCAAGAAATTGACAAACAGCTGTCTGAGAGAGTCTACAACCAAGACAAGAGACAGAGGCAGCCATCACTGTGGAGACGGCAACTGATCGACTGACTGATGCAACAAGTGCCTAATGAAAACATAATCACGGACAGTCGCTGTGGTATAGCCCCTAAATGTTCCACCTGCAGGCCTGAAGATTTTAGGTTTAAACTCACAGCAAGTCAGATTTTTTTTTTTCAAAAATAAACTGGGGTTACAGGTTGACCAGTGAAGTCTTGAGAAGTACAGGAGGCCAGCGTGATGTTTCACCACATCGAGGCCGGCGTGATGTTTCCCCACACCGTCCATCAAAGACCGACTGGTCTATACAAAATTTTAGCCTAGCATCATATGCCGGATGCACCACTGGCATTATCTTCTTCTTCTTCTCTGCGTTCGGTTTCGTATGCTCAGATCAGACCACCAGGTGGGTTGCCTCCATGAACTCGCATGTCAGTAGCAGGTATTTCATGGTTCCCCACAGCTTGCTCTGCACACTCAGCTCTTGAGGTCAGGTGTCTTTTGGAAGTTGTAGGTAGAGTGGGCAGGTCTGCAGAATGTGCTCAGGTGTTTGTGGTCCTGTCTGACAGGTACACTATGTGGACTGTACAATCTTTATTTTATGCATGTGGTAAATGAGCCTGCAGTGTCCTGTTCGTAGACGACAAATTGTTGCATGTTGCTTTCTGTTGAGTCTGCTGATGTGGTCTTGTGAATGTTTACTGTTAGTTTGTTCTCTCCACAACTGGCATTGTAATGGTAAAAAAACATTTTTAAACATAATCTCAGAGCTTCTTTTTCTTCTATCGTTCGCTTGAAATAAATGATCTATTTCTGCAATGCTGTCTCTAGTACAAACTTCACTGTCTTCTGTAATTCACTTAGCGGCCCGTAAAGTTTTGCTACCACCAGTGACTCTCTTGGCCAGAAATTTTTGCCTGGAAATGTTGAATTTGGGATAGTCTTAGAGGATGTGATCTGCTGTCTCAGGTACCAGTCTACATATGCACATGGCTGATTCACCAATCTCACATTTGTGTACATATGGCTGTAAAGTCGACTGTCCTGTTCGAATGCGTAGAAACAAATCACCATCCAATACACTTAAGGAAATAAAAAACCATTCCATATTCTATAGGAAACAAGTCACCATCCAATAGACTCAAGGAAAAAAATTACCATTTCACAATCTGGAGAAAACAAATCCCCATCCAATAAACTCAAGGAAATAAATCACCATTCCATATTCCAAAGAAAAAAAATCTCAATCCAATACACTCAAGGAAATAAATCACTATTCCACATTCTAAAGAAAAAATCTCCATCCAGCACACTCAAATAAATAAATCACCATTCCACATTCTAGAGGAAACAAATCACCAATAGACTCAAAGAAATAAATCACCAATCCATATTCTAGGGGAAACAAATCGCCACTTAATACTTTCAAGGAAATAAATCACCATTCACTACACACAAGGAAATAAATCACCATCCAGCATACCACAAGAAACAAATCTCCACCAACCCTACTCAAGAGCCGAGGAAACTAAGGGCACCTTCTGAGGAAACTAAGGGCACCTTCTGAGGAAACTAAGGGCAACAACTTGCGAGCAAACTCACCCTTCGTCTGAATCAAAGTCATGGGTGCTGGGATTGGCCAGGACTATATCATTGGGGTCAGTCGTGACGTCCAGCTCTGGGTCACCAGAATCGAGCAGCTTGAGGTTGTAGACCATGACCAGAGTGCCCGACTGTCCGTCTAATCTGTCAAACTGTTTGAAGAAGTCCTCCACTGTCTTAAAGGGAGAGTACTTCAGAATAATCTCCATCTCTGTTTCGTGCTGAAAGAAAAATAATAATCTAATTGTGGCGTTCTGCAAGAAAGGTATTATAAAATTCTCTTTTTAAAATTAATATCATGAATGGGTCAAGTGTAAAGCAAATGATGTCACTGGTGGCACAGGATTTTTTAAAAAAAGTGAATATCGCAGTATGTGTACATAGTTTTATTCTAATACACGCAACCAAGCGTTTCCATCAAACTTTGTTTTCTTTTTTTTCTGAATTCAACTGCCAACTATACTTCACCAGAAACTTAAACAATAAAGAGCATCCAATGACAGAAAAAAAAAAAAAAAAGGTTTTATCATCATTATTATTAAATGCCTTGCTGACTGGCAGAGGTGATTATGTTTTTCTATAACTTGCAATCTTCAAAAAGACATATCAGTTTTTTTTCTTCTTCTTCTTCTTTTCGCCTGAAATAAGTTGTCTATATCAGCAATTTTGTCTCTCATATAAATTTCACTGTGGTTTGTAGTTCATTCAGGGTCCATAAAGTTTATGTTCAACTGTTGTTCTTTCTGGCCAAAAGGTTTGCCTGAAATGTATCAAATCTCTGTGCAGTCCTGGAGTACATGTTCTGCTGTCTGAGGCACCTTTCCCCTTGGCTGAGACGCCTATCTTGAATTCTGTGTACCTACCAGTTTGTGTGCTGACACCTTTCCATGCAATGGCAAATTTCATGGCAAGAATCTGGATGTCGTTCTAATTTCCTTCTTTCCATAAATCTTTCCAGATGGAATAAATGTTCTAGTTTATTCTTCTCATGATGTGACCAACAAAATTACTTCTGTGATGTTTGGGATAAACTGTCTTTGATTCACTGTCTCTTTCAAAACATATGGATTACCCCCCCCCCCCATGTGGGTTCCAGTAATCCATTCTGCAGAACAAACCATAGACCCACTGCCCCAGGCATGTCACTGAAGGCAACTAATTAATGATGTTTCCTTCAAAGTCACAGCGCATCTGCCTGACAGGCAAGAAACCAACAGTCTGCATACAAATAAGCCAGATTTGTAAAACTGGATTAAAACCAAAGTTCAAGAGGGGATGAGCAGCCAGAACTTTCTGCCAAATTTAATGGCCTGTGGACGCTTAGAAGGAGAAGATATCTGGAGTCGGGGTGCATCTGTCTGATAGGCAAGAAACTAACAGTCTGCACACAAATAAGCCAGATTAGTTTAACGGATGTTCACTGGATTAAGACCAGCTCGACATTCAAAGGAAAGGCAAGATGGACTTTTAATCAGAATGCTACTGGCACCACTGATAATGAAACTCTGCGCTGGCTGCTGAAAATGGGAATGGAGCGCTTATGGGAATGTACTAAGTGCTGAGATGTCAGTTCTTGAATCAACTCAACTTTCTCAACTGTTCATTTAATGGTACTGTTTCACTTTCTCCCAAAGCTCCACAAAAACTCATTGACAAATAAAACTCAAAAAGTGCAAACCTTTTCCTTAGCTCTTGCATCTGTGGCCAGTGGCCTGCGAGAGTTGGCTTCAAATGATGGCAGCGGCACAATCACCTCCTCTATATTCTCCTCTTCGTGAAATGTTCGAGACAGGAAGAGACAAGACCGTGTGTCTCCTTTCTTTGTAAACAACATGAGGTCATTGCCAATACGCATAGAGCCACTGAAATCAAACAATCATGTTAAAACTGATGAGGGTCATTTAAAAGTATATGCATCTACATTCTGACTGCCCCCAGTGGTCATCTTATCAACGTTGATAATACCTGTCATGTTATATGGCTCTGAAACTTGGAGCACAAATAAAAGAGATGAAGCCTTATTACAGGTTTTTGAAAACAGAGTCTTACGACGAATCTTTGCACCCATCAAAGATGCAAACAGCAGGAAATTGAGAGTGAGAAGCAACAATGAAATTCATAATCTATTTAAATCACCACTGATCACTAGCATCATGAGAGCTAATAGACTGAAATGGTTGGGGCATATTGAAAGAATGTCAGATGACAGAGAAGTAAAAACACCAGGGAGATGAATGGTCGCAGACCACGAGGGAGACCAAGAAGACGATGGAGAGAGAATATCCAGACAGATGTGCAAACACTTGGTGTTACCAACTGGAAAGAAAAGGCTAACTAGAGAGATGAATGAAGGCGGGTGATATCTGCAGCAATGAACCTCAAGGGATTGGAATGCTGAAGAAGAAGAAGACCAGTGGTCATCTTCACAGATGCGCTATCAGTGCTGAAAACCCTCAAGAAAAATAAACTCCCTCTCCTGAGATCCGAATTTAGCAAGGCGGCTGCCCAAAAGCCTACTGTACTCCAGTGAGTGCCATCCCAATGTGGTATACCAGGAAACAAAACCACAGAAAAACTTGCTAAGAAATGGGCAGAATGTGAAAGGAAGACAATGTAAAAACACACTCAGAGGGCAAAAAGAGCCTTCCAGTCTATCAGAAGTGAACAGAATCTGGCAAGAGATGGCTATCACTTGACCGGCATGAACAGGTCATCATTCTACACCTCAGGACAAGGCATAACAGACTTAACAAGCATATGCACAAGCTTCGTCTAAGTAGTTCACCATTAGTGCCCATGTGGGCTGTGTGTGCAAACTGCAGAAACATCCGGAAAGAATGTCCCTTGTACAGCCCTTTTAGAAGTGAATACTGACCCAACGAGTCAACACCATACTCAAAGTTATATGGAACTAAAAGGAAATTGAAAAAAAAAGTACATTTTATCACAAGCACTTGTCTGTCCATGTAAATCAGAGAATGATCACAAGAGAAAGAAGAGGAATTGAGAGTTTAAAAAAAAAAGTAAAACTTTGGATGACACATTTCTGTCTTTCCTGACGACAGTGTTGTTGGCGACTTTCTTTATTTCTAGATGAAATACTTGGGGGAGGGGGGTTCCTGGAATCGAAACCTATGGTGATGGTGTTGGTGACTGGCAAGATTTGATCGCAATTTAAAAAATCTTTATCAATCAGAGCATGGGACACTCAGCTAGCTCTTAACCTACCTCCACAAAAAAACGGGGGGTGGGGGGCTTGAGACTGTAGAAATATTATATATATAATTAATTAAAGAGACAATGTATCGATCAGCACTGATAGAAAGAAGTAAAAATTGAAAGCTACAGTTAATGTTCCGGAAATCGAACCTGGTTATGTTCTTAGTATGCTTGTTTTAACAGCTAGGGGCACACGCCATTTGGTGGTGACAAGTTCAATTCCCAGTACGGTAACTACAGCTTTTGATTTGTATGTTGTCTAGTGTGTCCATCTATCTTTCTACTTCTTTCTATGAGTGCCAATCAATACATTGTTTCTTTACTTATTATTTAAATAATATCTGAACCTACCCACAAAGAATTTAATCTTATTCCCTTCCTTATTTTCCCACTCCATGCATCACGGTCCATGAACTTTTGTTGCCATAAATCTTCTTCTTTTTTATAGACATTTAGACACGCCATGTGGTGTTGTCAGTCATGACTATCCACACCCTTCTGTCTCCTGTATTTTCAATAAAATATTCTGACATGTTATCCTTCATGCAACTTTTTGTATAGTTTTTACTTTTCTGTCACCTGATATTCTCTCAATATGCCCCAGCCATTGCAATCTACCAGCCCTCGTGATGCCAGTAATCAATAGTGATTTAAACAGATTATGAATTTCATTGTTGCTACTCTTCTCCATTCGCCGCTGTCTGCATCTCTGTCTGAGGGGTCCAAAGATTTGCTGTAAGTGTTATAATAAGGCTTTGTCAGTTAGCTGTGCTCCCAGTTTCAGAGCCTTATAAAATAGCTGGTGTGAAATAGTGTTAACCAATACCTCAGACTGACATATGCAGCTCTCTCACTTATTAGTTAATGCATCCCAAAAAAAACTATTTAATTCAGAAGAAACCCTCCTCTAAAGGCTATTTTTAGAAAATACACATAATTCTTAACTTATGACTTATGTGACTTTACAACCACACAAATAAAATTAATAAAAATAGTCAATAAAGAAAGATTATACAAAGTGTCATATTATACATATATTATACATATATGTCATGTTATACAAAGGTCAAAGTGTTCCTGGATATGATGCAATAGAGTACACATAATTTTTCCTATTAAGTAAGGTTAGTTGCGTATCCTTTACAGGATGTTGCAGAACCAACCCCAGCAGCCCCTGGCTGTTGTGTGGTTTTTCTAGGCAAATTTAGGTCCAGTAGTTTTGCGATTGCTTTCTGGACGGTCGGCTTTCTTGATACCACTAGCGAAACCAACGCAAGGCTCACTGCCCGCAGCTGGGATCGAACCTGGCATCCCAGCATTATGAAGCGCTCGCATCGACTTAGCCACAGAGCCGACTCCTATTAAGTACAATAATTATACATGCACAGAATGAAACTGTATGCTTTATATAGTTTTCATAAATTTAAATATTGAGAAAGATAACTTTAATTTATACCTAGTCTGACTTACGACCTGCTGGTCGAAACGAAACTTGGTCGTAAGTCAAAGAGACCCCGAATAGGTCTCTTCATATCCGGGCCTCGTAACATTGCAGAGATCCAAACAGAACCAATACTATTTAATTATGTTTTCTGAAAACAAATCACTACATCAAAAATACAAATAGCTTTTAAGAGGGGTGACCTGCGTCCCAGCCGGAAGATACTAAATGTTGGCTTCTTAAGGTGAAAAGGTTAATACATTTGTAAAGAAAAAATACACTTACGATTTGAGACCATTGCCGTACATGCCAATCTGGTGGAGGTCATCAGACTTTTTGTTTGATTTACCAAATGTGACAATACTGGCAGTTTCCCCTACAACCAGAGGACAAGGCAAAAACAAAATGATTTAGCTGACTGACTTTGTTTATGCAAATCACTTTCTTAAAATTTGTATTACACCTTTCAATTAGGCAGAAATTACTGAATAACTAAATGGGCATTTCAAAACAGAGAGCAAAATCACTGGAAAAAAACTTCACAATAAAAACAAATCAGGATATTGTAGCAACAGAAAATAACTTGTGACTGACGGTATCCAAATTACGTGCCCTGGGTGTAAAGCCTGGTGCAGCATGTCTATGCTATCTTTGCGCTCAAGATAGATTTGATTTGATTTGATTCAAGAACCGACATCACATCACTCGGGGCATTCCCATAAGTGCTCCGTCCCCATCTTCAGCAGCCAGCGAAGAGTTCCGATACTAATGGTGCCAGCAGCATTCTGATTAAACGTCCGTCTTGCCTTTCCTCTGAGCGGTCAAGATAGGAGTCATTATAACCAACATATGTTGAGAATAATCAAGTACCTAGGGAATGGCTGCTTGATTGTAGAAATGAGCATGAGAGTAAAGTTTACTGTGATGACATAAACAGTATAAATCAGTTCCATTTTGTATCAAGGCACTCTGGGATAAGAAGCAATAAACGAGCGAATTGGCTTGCTGGTGGGGCCATGATTGGTACAGAATAAACAACGGACCTAGTCGTTGTTCTCAATGCTCTTAAGGAGGCAGGACAAGTAGATGATTGAGGAGAAAGTGAATCGACAACATTACAAAAATCTACAAGAACTTCGGGTCAAAAGAGTTCAGACAAGAAAGTTCTGGTTGTTTGTCCCTTTTTGGACATTTGGCCTTGTTCAAGAACTTGTGAGCTTTGATGCACATCTGGCTTATTTTGTATGCAGACTAGTGGTTCCTAACCTTTCAGGCAGAGGCCCACACACTCCGTAGGAAACATCCATAATTAGTTGACTTTTACTGCATTATTAAGGGGCCAGTTGGTCTATCTCCCCACCCCCACCCAAAAAAGGCCCTGGAACCCACATGAGAAGGCTTTTAATATAGCAGTGGCACTTCAGTTTTTGAGAAACAATACTGTTTATGAGGCAGTACCCCGCTATACAGCTGTGAAGCCTGAACAGTTAATAGACAAGCCAAACAATATCTTGAGGCTCGGAAATGTGGTTTTATAAAAGAATCCTTAGAATTCCTTGTACAGCTAAGAAGAGTAACCCAGACGTTTTGAAAGAGGCGAGTGCTCGAAGACAACTTGTCACAAACATCAGAAAGAGGCAGTCTTCATTTTTTTAGTCATGTTATGAGAAGAGGCAAAATGGAACATGTGATCACCGGAAAGATCTGTGGAAAGAGAGACAGAGAAAGACAGTGCAAGAAAATTCTGTCATGGCATAAAGGGGTGTCAGCAAACGAACTGATACATGCAGTTGCGAATCCAGATTGCAGACAGGCAAAAACACCCAGGCCAGTAGGCAAGGAACCTGATGATCATGACCCATCTATGTTTATATCTTGAATTTTAAACTCTTCTCTCCTTGACCCCATCAATTAGGCCCTGTCCCTACAATCCTGCTCCATTTTTTGTCCTGGATATAAACCCTAACAAAGGGCTGTTCATCTATCTCTTGATGTTATCCTCCCTCTTGCATTGCTATCTACAGATTTTTTCTTCTAGGGAGAAAGGCGCCAGTGTTCACCACAAAGTGTCTATTACAACAGCGCTGCCAAAAAAATATGTCTTTAAAAAAATTAATAAGCTGGCGATAACTGCATGTACCACAAGAAAAATAGCCCTGGCTATCTCTTCCTCTTGGCCCACGTGGACTTGGACTTCTAGTATTTGCCCCTGGTCTCTGGGTAGTGAGATTGGACCCCTGTGTGCATTGTTACGTAAAAAATCCCTTGACAGTTGGAAATCGAAAACAGTAGCCTAACGATGCTGCCCGAGCTAAATATGAAGTTTTAAATCTACCAAAAGTATTTCAGGATTCTCGCCGGTGCTACAGAGCCTGTGCACTTCTTCAGACTCAAGACTTGAGATAGAAGAAGAACTGAGCACTTATGGGTTACTACCCGTGTGCCATGTTGATCTGTTGTTCAAACCTCAAACCTCTTCCTGGCCCATGATACTCTAAGAATCTTCTAGGGATATTTTACATGAATTGACACTTTCAAAAACTCCCCATTCGTTAGTTAGTTACAGTTTATTTTAAGCAACCAATCCTTTTCATTGCACAACAGACAAGTCCAAGGGCGCTCGGATCCCATCTTCGATATCTCCCTCAGCGAGCGGTGACTGATAACATCAGTTCTGTGTTGGTTTACTATTCCTCTTTGGTTACCTGTATATTGTTCATTTTTGGTGACAGTCCTTTTGATATGAATGTAATCACAAACTCTCTATGCCAAACTCTGCAATCTTACCTGGGTCCATGCCCTCGCCATCATCTAGGAAACATAAAATATAGCCTCCACGTAAGTTCTGATCACTGACTGAAATATTAAATAAATACAAATAAGTTTGTTTTGGCTAAATGTAAAACAAAACATATCTAAAATAAGTTACTTTTGTTTGATATTCGGATTATGTATATTGTTATACGAATATAATCTGCTTTATTTATAAAATAAAATTGCCGTCTGCCGTTTGGAAGGGTCAAATCTGAGATGGATCTGAATGACCAATTTGTGATTATTTGAGTTGAGTCAAGAATTGACATCACAGCACTCGGAGCATTCCCATGCATGCTCCGTCACCATCTTCAGCAGCCAGTGCAGAGTTCCAATACTGATGGTACCGGTCACAATCCGATTATATGCTCGTCTTGCCTTTCCTCTGAGTGTAGTGAGCCAATCAGACCCTCTGGTTACACCCAGATGTCTCATTCTCTCCAGGCCATAATTTTGTGATCCTTCGGGGAAAAAAAGCCTATTTACTCGTTCGTTCATAAAAAATTCATCATCATCGTCATATCATAAATAGTAAGTAAAGATCCCTTTTAGCGCCTCTAGGCCCTCAGCGGGCATTTGGGAGGAGCACCCATATTTTACAGACAAAACCTCTGACCTCATTCATAATTTCACCCTGATTATGTGAGATGGCAAATAATCACCACTTATTTCACTGCCATAGCACATGATGATAATAAGCAGACATATGTAGCCTACACCTGTTGTTCCCAACTTTAATAAATGCCACACTAAGATTGGACCTTAATCTGAGTAGGTAAGACACTCCATTCACTATCCTCTGACCTAGAAAGCAAAACTTTCTCAAGCTCATAATTTAATTTACTATGCAGGAAATGGAACAACTTATAATTTGTAATCTTATACACGTCAACTCGAAAACTTAGCTGCAGGTGGGAACCCTGATGGACAAAGAGTAATGGGGAAGACAAAGAGATAAATACCCAGATGGGTTAGGTGCATGATAGGGATGTGACAAGAATACTGACCTGATTCATGATTCTGGTGATCATGAGAGTGGTGAACCACCTATACTTATCACCACAGCAAATGATAATGATGACAATATACCTGTTCTACAAAATGGTTTCACCTATTTTCAACATCTGGCAAATATGTAAGTGCAATTTAAGATGTAACAGATACTCACTGGTAAAAATGTTCATTTTTGTTGCAGAAGCATCTCTGTGGAGCAAACAAGTAAACAGCATGAAAAGTCTCAGACAGAAATGGAAAGCAGTAGACAGACATATACTTTAAATTGTGGCATATACGTCGAACTGGCATACAAGTCAACCCCAAGATTTTTAGCTCAAAATTCTGAATTATGTCTATTCTCATCATGCAAGCTGAGCCTAAAAAATGTGTATGTTAAACCCTTCATCCCAAAAAGCAGAAAAACCAACACTTCTGGTTGATTCCAATTTCCCGTAAATGTCACTTTTCCGTCTTGTCTATCGTGACCTGTTAACGAGGTGTATAGTTAATGCAATAGGTCGAGTTCGCGTCTGCAAAAAAAAGTTTAGGAGGTCCGGAGATATAAATACATAACAGCATTCAAACAGGTTTCCCTTTGACCTAAATGGCACAGGTTTTAGTGCGGATATATTTGTTGTGCCTGCTGCAGGTACGGTAAATGGTGTGCAGTGCTGTCCCGCTTGTTTACAAACAGGTGATGCAGATAGCCAGCTCTCTTCCAATGCATTCCAATAACCAGTGCCTTGTGTCTCTTTCAATGCCTTCCAGCAACCAGTGCCTTGTGTCTCTTCCAATGCCTTCCAGTTACCAGTGCCGTGTCTCTTTCAATGTCTTGTGTCTCTTCCAATGCCTTCCAGTAACTAGTGCCTTGTGTCTCTTTCAATACCTTCCAATAACCAGTGCCTTGTGTCTCCTTCAATGCCTTCCAGCAACCAGTGCCGTGTGTCTCTTTCAATGCCTTCCAGTAACCAGTGCCTTGTGTCTCTTCCAATGCCTTCCAGTAACCAGTGCCTTGTGTTTCCTTTACTATCAGTTATTTTCATCTTCATCTTCTCTGCATTCACCAGCTGTAAACTCCAGCAAAAGGTTCTGGTTGTTAATCCACTTCTAGACATACGTCTTGTTCCAGAACTTGAGTTTTGCATGTGCATCCATTTTACAGATCTATTTGCAGACTGTGGAATCTGCACCTCTCAGGCAGATGCTCAGAGGAAGCACCCCTAATTGCTTGACTTTTACAGCATGCTTGTTGGGTGGGGGGAGGGGGGGGGGTATTCCTTTCAGTCGCCCAAGAACTCACCTTGGGAATTTCTGATTCAGATGTTCTTCCAGGCTATGCTATATTGTCTAACATCCTCCCTACTGGTCTCCCTCTGCCTCGCCTCCTCTAAAATAAAATCCTGCTATTTTTCCAGTTCTCACAATGTGTCTTAAGAATATAGAGTTCCCTCTTCTGATGCCGGTAACTAATTCAGTTCATGGGTTAATTTCTTTCAAGACATCTTCATTCAACTTGTTAATATGTCAGTGACCCACAGGGAGAGAATGCCTTGCAGGGTAATATCATACAAAGCATACCCCAAAAGAGCTGAAGGATGTAACGCATGAGGTAGACCAAGAACAATATGGAATAGATCATGTCCTCCAAGACCATGTGGAAATTTCAATAGAAAGTTTTGGATGTTCGTCCACCTCCAGACTTTAGTCTTGTTCCAGAACCTGAGTGTTGCGTGTACATCTGTTTGACCAGATCTGGCTAATTTGTATGCACATTCTTGGTTACTTGCCTCTTAAGGCCGATGTACTCCGAGTTCAAAGGATGCCCTCAATTAGTCGACTTATATGATACGCCTGTTAGGGACGCAGTTTACTTGCCCCAGAACCCAAATGGGGAAATTACAAAACAATTGCTACAATTAAAGATTACCTGGCATTGTCCAGTAACTCTGCAAGGGCACCAAACAAGAACTCGTGGGTTGTTCTGAAAAACGAAACAGAAATTTTAAAAAACACTTTACAGGTGCACTTTCTTATCATGTGCCATGCCTAGCACCATAAGCGCTCATGTCTGCATAGATCTTGGTCCTTGGTATTATGAATCACTTCCATTGATGATATTTCACCATACCACAGCATCAGGTCATGAACGAATAAAATATATCTTCATAATCCTATTTCTTCGCAGCTTCAAGTATTTTGTCAAATGGATTTCTTCTTCTTCGTCTCCTTCTTTAGTATTCCGAGCCCTTGAGGTTTATTGCTGCAGATATCACCAGCCTCAATTCATCTCCCTAGTTGGCCTTCTCTTTCTAGTTGGTGACACCAAGTGTTTGCAGGTCTGTCTGGACTTTATCTCTCCATCGTCTTCTTGGTCTGCCTCGTGGTCTACGACTATTCATCTCCCTTGTGTATACAGTTTTTCCTTCTCTGTCATCTGACATTCTTTCAATATGCTCCAGCCATTTCAGTCTATTACCTCTCATGATGTCAGTGAACAGTGATGATTTAAACAGATTAAGAATTTTGTTGTTGCTTCTCACTCTTCATTCACCACTGTTTGCTGATTTCTTCTTTTTTTGGGTGAAAATCCAAACAGCGCTGTGAAAGAAACCAAGTATGCTTGAGCCAGGGGTGGACTGTAATCGCTGAACCACTTAGTACAGTGCAGATATAATAAAGAGAACTCACCGGAAACACAAGAAAAAGTTCTTCATATCAGAAATTTCTCGTACCCAGATCAGATTTCAAGCAAGAAAAATAGCCAGGGATAAACAAATTGCTCTTCACAACAGAAATTCACCACATTAGAGATGGCCATAAGCAGTCTGCATAGTACTGCAGTATGCAGCAGAAGCACGGAGAATGACTAAACCAAGGACAGGGTCTCCTCGACTGATGACTAAGTTTCGTACCGACTAACAGTTCATAAGCGAAATTAGCAGAAATAGAATTTATATTTGTCAACACTATTTGCTTTCAAACAGGTTATAAAAACTACACAGGACACACAAATTCAATTATGTACTCTACTGTATTTGACTGATGATTGGCACCTTTCTGTCTTTGCTGATGATAGTGTTATACAGCACTATGAGGAGGCATGGGATTCACAGCCAATGGCGAATGTGGTTAGCAAGACCCGACCACGTTAAGAAAAGACTTCCACAATTACACCATAGGATTTCAGGACCGCTGTTGTCAACATGTGTATTCACTGTTTCTTCTCAGACACTCAGGTCTCATCCTTTCTGCAATCATTTCTTCCTTCATTCTCATTCCCTTCCTGATGTGCCCCCCTCCACACAACATGGTCGATGGCATTCTGTTCCAATGAGTCCACCTCAATACCTGTATCATACATGTCCCGCTTGCACGCATCTTTATATCGTAGTGGTCAACTCTATTGTATGCACTGTAAATAAAATACAACCTGAAATTACTATTTGTATTTTTACTCTCTAGTGTGGATGGTCGTAAGTCAAAGACAAGGTGTACTAACAAACTTGTTACGGGAATGTGAGGCATAAGGCCAGTGATATTAGGCTTGAATTTTTAATCGACCCAATGGCACTCAGTGGATATGTGTTCAACATCATGCAGGTCACCTTTATTTCCCAGGACATTTCTGGTATACCTATTTTAGGCAGGGTCGACAACAAAACAACAACAAAGCTACAAAGGACTTGGCTTGAGCTGGCTGATGCTCCAATGGGAGCTGAAAGTGAGTCGAAAATTCCAAAGGATTCATAGCCCTTTTTTTTTTGTAAGCATTTGCAGGCCAAATGGATTGATGCTTGTTGTCTGCAAGATATTCATGACTATGTCAGTGTTTGTACAAAACAATTTTTTCCTAACAGTCATACAAAATTTTAAAAATCCCTGTGTGGCTTCTGGGATTCCATTTTGAAAAACAAAGAATAGACCTGCTGCCCTCCTAAGAAGAATGTCCAGAAAGCTGACTAATCCGGGGTGTTTTCTTGACAGTTGCGGTGCATCTGCCTGAGAGGCAAGGAACCAACAGTTTGCTTATAAATAAGCCAGATCTGTACAAATGTATGTGCACATGCAAAACTCAAGTTCTGGATCGAGACCAAAATCCAGGATTGAGCATAGAACCAACTTTGATAAGGCAACAGCCACGATGTCCCAGCTGAATACGATGTAGAGGAGCAAAATCAGCATCGCAGTCAAGGTCAATATTTACAAATCACTGATGTTGTCTGTTTTCTTATACAGATGTGAGAGTTGGACTCTCACTGTGAACATGGAAAGGAGGATTGAGGCCTTCGAACGTAAATGCTTCAGAGGCATTTTACGAATTAGTTATTTAGAACACAAAAAAATAATAAATATGTCAGAGACAAAATATACAAATGCGCGGGACACCAGGAGCCTCTCTTGGCAGTAGTGAAACGTCGCAAGCAAGCTTGATTTGGGCACATAATGAGACTTGATTCGATTGCAAAGACTGTACTTCAAGGAAAATAAGGGGATAGTCGAAGAAGAGGAGGACAAAGAAGAAACTGGAATGACAACATCAAGAAATAGACAGGATTAAGTTATCATGGAGGGTTTTATGTGCTAGTGCTTTCATCAATATACCTCCACGACCCTAATGGGTAAAGGGTTATGTTATAGAACCAACTTTCCGCTGGAGTGTACCACTGGTAAGCGCTAAGAAAAAGACGATATAAGAAAAATCACAGTGGACCAAAGACAACACAGAACAAATTTGGCACACCATGTATTAGTACTCACGAATTTGTGTGAAGGTAATCAAAACTGAGCTGGGCTCGGTTGAGATTAGCATACTCCATGCTGAGCACCAACTTCTAGAAAGTCAGCACCTCGTACTGCTCACACACACCTGACAGAGAATAGCACAAACAGATACATTACTCAACTTGGAAATCAGCTAAAACAATTATTTTCTTCTGTCCTTCCCAACTCATCATATTCCAGTTACTAACATTTACAATATCTCATCACTGTCCTTCCAATTCATCATAGTATTAATATTCCAGTTACTAACATTTACAACATCTCATCACTGTTCTTGCCAATTCATCATAGTATTAATATTCCAGTTACTAACATTTACAATATCTCATCACTGTCCTTCCAATTCATCATAGTATTATTCCAGTTACTAACATTTACAACATCTCATCACTGTTCTTCCCAATTCATCATAGTATTAATATACCAGTTACTTAACATTTACAACATCTCATCACTGTCCTTCCCAATTCATCATAGTATTAATATTCCAGTTAATAACATTTACATTTTCCCAGATGAAGTGAAGAAAAGTCAGTGATCAGGACTCTTTCTAGTCTACCTGTATCATTGGTACCAGGGAATCTGGCTGACGCTCAATACTTAGGGGAGGGATGAGACAGATATACAATCAGATAGTTACTGGTACCATCGGAATTGGAACTCTTCGCTTGCTGCTGAAGACGGGGACTGAGCACTTACGGGAGTGTCCTGAGTGCTGTGATGTCGATTCTTAATTCAACATTCTATCTGTATCACTTTAAAAATCTTTCAGGAGAGCTAACTCCATCTTCTTTGTCTGGCTACTACTTGATTCTTTATTAAACTTGTACAGGAGAGGGTAGCCGACCTAGTTCAAGCTACATGGTGATTGGGATATGCCTAACCTGCAATCAAATACTGAACTTGGTAGACTGTGCGGATTAAATCTCTTATGCTTCAATGAACAAGAAGAGGATTACCAGCTGGCTCTGTGGAGAGATTCAAGCAAGACAGGGCACTTGATGCCTTGGTCATCTACTGCACCTAGGTCCATTTCCAATCATCTTGACTTTAATGCTAGAGGTTTAGGGTTCAATCCCGGTTAAGGGCTAGGATTTTGTCACATGGACTTGGACTCTTGGTAATTCCCCCTGGTCTCTGGGTAGTGAGTTCGGACGCCCGTGTGCAATGTTGCGCACGCAACACATCCCTTGGCAGTTGGAAATCAAAAAGAGTAGCCTAATCGCGCTGCCCGGGCAAAATTTTGAGTTTAAAATCTACCAAAAGTATTTCAGGATCCTGATTGGTCCTACTGAATCTGTGCACTGCGCTGAGCTTCTTAAGACTCAGGCTTGAGATAGAAGAAGAACGGAGCACTTAGGGTTAATACCCAGTGCTATGATGTTGATCTGTTGTTCAAAACCTCAAACCTTGTCTTGACATGTCCTGCGATTGGATCAAGATGGACACAGGCGAGAGAGTGAGGTTGACGAAATGAGCAACTCTTCCTCACTTAAATCCAGATCCTTGCGCAAGTCACTTTCATCCAATTACCATCATAATCATTTATCATTGGATGAAAAGTGGTCTTCATCACTCTTGATGACTGGACAACATCTTCTTGTAATCTTGAGATGTGTCCAAACCATTTTTGCTATAGTCGTACTGACAGGAACAAGCAATGCTGGTTCTGCTGAGAATTAAACCTGAGTCCAGCATAGATGCGATAAAGCCAATCAAGTTTTAGACCAAATGGCACCAAAAAATGCAAGCATGTGAATATGAACACTGAAAGAACACTGTTCAACATAATATTCTTACCAATGCTATGCTATCGATATCGAACTTGGACACTGTCTTCAGAAGACAGAATGAAAATAGTCACGACAAAAATTAAATGTTTATTTACTATGCTAGGTGTAACGACGAAAGATCGACTTAGGAACAATATCAGGAAGAGAGTCAGCAAAGAAACAATAGTGAACTTTTTAGGTAGACAACAAATCAAATGGTTTGGCCATGTAACAAGACTAGCATCAGACAGGGCACCATATAGAGCAATGCTATACAGGTACAGTGGTAAAAGACTCAGAGGTCGACCAGGCAGAACATAGACGGCAGAAATATCAGAGACAATGTCGCCGTGAGGCTTTCCAGGAGTAGAGACAAGAAGAAGAAGTCACAGCACCATTTTTATTATCTTTTACTTTAGGTTACTTACTGAAATGGTTTTCACTGCATGTATAATATACTATATACCAGGGCTATTTAACTGGCTGCCTGCGGGCCAAATTTGGCTGGCTAAGACCTAGCAAATGGCCCGCGGATCACTGCTAGAGTTGTATTGCATTTATGGTCTTTCTATGGCGCTATCACTATCACTGGGGCTCCTGGCCTGTGACGATCCTCGTTTTTTAACATTTTGGCCCCCAGAGTCAGTCAGCTTAGTTGAATAGCCCTGCTATATACCATACTTCTACAGCCTTTCAAGGATATTATTAATAAATATCACGAATTGTTCCTGCAAGTGGATATTATTAAATATACGCATCGTTTTAGTTTTTGTTTCAAGACAATAACACACCTGGCCAGTTAGTTACCGGGTTGTTACGTTGTACTATAGAATTGGGGACCGTTTAAAAAAATGTTCCAATCCAATCCTGAAGACATTAAAAAGAGTACAAACTCTGTAGCGAACTCTATACCTGTTATCAAAGCTTATAAATGTCCTTATTTTAAACGCTTTTATTACTTATACAAAAGTCGTTAGAAAAGCGTTGCTTATTTTACTTATTTGGTTTCAAACCGCAAAATTCCACAGCAACTTAGAAAAAGGTGCCTTGCAATGGTGTTTGGTCGATCATGCACGAGAGCCTACAATATTTATAACAACACTCCTATGTCTTTTATCATCGCACACATAGTCCCCAAAGCCAGTCTCACACCGAATTCAGATCTGCATTTATTCACTTCGCTTTCATTACCTGAATATGAGCCCAAATCAAAAGTGTTTGCGGCAAATCTTGTACAGAAAACGTCAATGTTTTGAAGTCAAACCACCCGACACACTACACCAGCTTCCCTCCGTCCAATAACAGGCATGAAAATGTACAGAAAACGAAACAAATAATTTTTTTTAAATTTGCATGTCTTCGGCAGTATTTTATATTTTATTAATGAATTGCTTCAACAACAAGATTGCCAGTGAACCATATTTCATATACTAAGCCAGCAAAACCCAGATACACAGTTTAGTCTCATGAAATGGTTTTGTGGCTCGCCTGGTACTGCTTTGGTGTTCGCTGTTGTCCTGGATGGGCAAGTGTTGGTTGGTGTTTTGTGAATAGGGATTAGACAGGATAATCATCACAGCACTCCGGACAGATCCATAGGTACTCCGATCTCCTCCTCAAAAGCTCCACACTGATGACGCCTGTTTTGTGTTGATTAATAAAACGTCTTGTCCTCTTAGTTCATTTCTTGCAGCTCCAGACTGCACCCTCATGTCCAGCAGTCTAGACAGTGATACTATTGATACGGAGTCATGTCCTTTGGTGTGCTCCTCGGTACGGTAAGTTCAGCGCATGGCATTGATAACATCACTTCTGTCTGGTAGCAACCGCAGTGTCAGCAAGATAGTCTGAACGCTTGTTCCCTTGAACACCCGCAGAACCTAGCACAAAAATTATGGTTAGGGCAGCTATTCGTGAAGTGCTTAGTGTTGCAATCCATTCTTGCCTGTTAAATCCAGCTTGGATTTGTTAGCATATTCATCGAGTCACTAAGAATGCATACGTGTGTGAACTTGTGAGTACCAAGCCATGCTAATGCCCTTGTTACAGCCATGTAAGGCTACTAGTTGTAGCAGGGCAAGGGTTGGTTGTATTGATGTAAGAGATTTGTAAATCTAAAATAAAGAATGCATACGAAAATATTGATTTGTAACTAATAAAAATAATTCATAGGGTAGGCTTGGCTTTTTAACCCCACCAGGACATCACACAAGCGATAAACACCCGATGACACAAAGTGCCACCATGCGGATGAGGATAATTACTCTTTTGAGGGTATAATTACTAGGCATGTAACTCCACAAGAACCGAATAATAAAACAACCACACTTATGAGGATTATAAATCAGTTTTAAAAAATGTTGAATGTTGAAATAAGAATCTACATCACAGCACTCGGGACACTCCCATAAGTGCTCAGTCGTTTTCTTCAGCAGCAAGCGAAGTTTCAATTCTTATGGTACCAGTAACCGTCTTATTGTATATCCGTCTCATCCTTCCCCTGAGTGTTGAGCTCCTGCCAGATCGCCCGGTAAAACCTCGCAGCCCCATTCTCCTCAGACCGTAATGATCGCTCTGCGCCTCCACGCTGTTTACTCCCTCCCTAAGGGCCCTCACAATATCTAACTTGTCATACATCAACTCACCACTAAGTGATGCAGGGCCAACCAGTTTTAAAATGTGGAGACATTTTTAAACAAACTGATCCAATCTCCCAGGGTTGGGGTTCACCCTGCCTAAATGGGTACTAGTCCAGGTGGTATCAATCAATATCCAACATACCTTCTTCTAAAAAGTTCTACTCTTGTCACATTTTAAATGTTAATTATTTTCTTTTATTTTATTTCATATTATTACTTTATTATATTTCTTATCAGTATCATTTATGCATCATTAACATTGTATTTCTTTTATTCCCAGTATTATATTATATACTAACTTCTTCTTCTTCTTCTTGTTCACCGGCTGTGAATTCCGGCGGTAAGTCACGGTTGTTCGTCCTAAATGGACTTTTGGCTTTTACCTTGACCTGAGTTTTGCGTGTACATCCGTTTTACTGGCTTATTTGTTTGCAGTACTCGTTCCCCGCCTTTCCGGCAGATGTACTCCGACTTCGGAGGAAGACGTCAAGCCTATTTTTAGGGTGACTGTGGCCATTGTTTTGTGTGGGTCGAGATGTTGCCTCATTTGTGTGGTGTCCTCTTTGACCTTCAACAGGTGTGGCCCCCGGTATGTCGTCCTTAAGGCAGCTCTATGTAGAGTTTTCAGCCCTCAAGGGAAGGCAGGGGCAGATCATGGGCATTCCCCGCCATCCAAGGAGGCTTCCATAAATGCAGAGCCGACACATGATGCTCTGGTTCTGGGCTCACCCAAGGAATCGTCACGTCCTGCCCATGACTGCTTAACCTCACAACCGTGTATTGAGCTTCCCGCGCTACAAGGCTGCGCTCTCCGGAGATCAGCGGGGAGCAGCCCGCAGGTCTAGGACGTTTGTGGCCACACAAATAGGTACATTCTTTTTCATCTTACGTTAGACACCTTTAACGTTGTTTCAGCTGTGCCCTTAGCACGACAGAATGGGGAAGCAAAATGCGTCAGGCGTGGCTTCACCTGTTTGGTTCCAACACTCGGGCGAGTTGGACCAGTGGATACGGACATTCAGACTTTTCCTAATCGGTACGAGTTATGATCGTCGGACTTTGAGCTTGCATGTGTGCCGTGGGGTGTAACTTTGTCGGACATTGTTTTCAAGCCAGCATATGAATAGTTGCTGCCATGGTGTACCTCAGCGCGGTGACGACGACACTGAGGATTGACAGAGGATGTACGTAGGTGGGATCTTGCTGCGAGAAGTCGCCCACAAGAGATGTTACTCGTCTTGGCTGCGGGTAAATCTCTCGGTCAGGGTTGAGTCTCAGCAGCACAGTTTTCCATTCGCTCCCGAATTTTAACCAAGAGTTGTCATTTGATGGTACATTTAGCAAGCAGTCCTTGAGTTTTGTTACTTTTCACCCATGCGTTTGGGGGCGGGCTGGTGAGAGCCAGAAAGGACTCTACACCTCTAGGAGCCGCCAGCTCCGAGATCCCCTGCCAACTCTGTTAATGCTCATTTGAGACATTATCCGTGGCGCACGACGGGGACGTGCAACAGGAGTCTTGCATGAGGTTCCGTAAAACCAGAACAGTGAAGGACTGGCGCCCGAGTGGGGTACGGAATATCTCCTTATACACATCACATCAGACTTAACTTCCCCTCATGCCTGTGACCGAAATCACCGCGCCACATTATATACTAACAATACTACTGTTTATTAATTTTTATTTTTATTTTTTTTTTGGGGGGGGGGGGTGACTATTTTTTAACAATCGTTTGTTTTATTTTATTTCATTTATTCCACATCACATTTTTTTTAAACGTTGCTCACGTCACCCCTTAGAGATCTACACACTCTCCTCTCCTCGTTGCTACGTTTGTGTAGCTCACTATGTTTGAAAAAAAGCTGCCGGGCCGAAACGTTACGTTGTGTTGTTTTGTTCACGTTTTTCTGCTTCCCCATTTTGTTGAGCTTTTTATTCAAATTTCTCTGGAATTCCTTGTATAAGCTTGACTGCAGTCACGCCCTCCCCCCCCCCCCATATTTTCACCATTTTTGTTATTCATTTAATGCTGATTGGCCTATAAAACTATGAGGCGATCATTATAGACCTAATGTGAAGTCGTCGAAAGGTTTTTTGTTTTTGTTGTTCCTCCTTCTAAATAAGATTGCTGACTTGCTAGCATGTTTGTCTGCCAGTCATTGGTTTTAATCCTATTTGCGGCAGAACATTAAATCTGGGCCTAAACGTTGACTATGCCTACAATTGGCAGCAGGAAAGTTCCTGTGGATATGAAGGTGGCTAGCATGATTTTGAATTTCCCTCACTGAACACTTATTGACCTAAAACTATGAATCCTGCAACATGTAACCAATACACCTCATTATGTCGCAATATGCCCCTCCCCCTCCCTTTAAAAAAAAATACTTGTACCCATTCTTTGTTGGTAAGGAGCTGTAACATTTGTCAGCACCAGTGAGTTATCAAACTTATGTACTGTCTATGTTCACACTTTGTTGTATGAATTTATGTTGACATAAACTTTTAATTGTCTCTAAAACTTGTCCACGTCTTTGTCTTGTGAATGCAGTTTCACTATCCCAACACACCAAGAATCAAACTCAGACAGCTTTATGTTGTTGTCGATAACATTATAAGCATCGTGCCCATTTTTTTTTTCCGAAGCAATAGCAAACTACTGAATTTAACATTGCCTTGTCTTCTTCTTACAAACGGGCAACTGGCTTATGGTTTACAACTAGACTGTGATATTTGCACCTTTCGGCCCAACACGTCAGATTTAGGAAAACCAACAAATAGTTAGTAACCTTTTACAACATGCTTGTTGAGGGGCATTGTGTCTTTTCTTCTTATTCTCCACAATGGGGTCCTGGAATTCATACGAGAAACATTGCCTAGTAACGCCATATACCAACCAGTCAATCAGACTGTTAGTGGTACCTTCGGAACTGGAACTCTGCACCTGCTGCTGGAGATGGGGATGGAGCGCTCATGGGAATGTCCGAGTGATGCGATGTCGATTCCTAATTAAACATGAAACAGTAAATGATTCAGAATGAATCTAACTAGGGCTGAAATCAGTAAAGTCTAGGCGGACAATGGCACGAGCCAAGGCTAACATGCGGGTCACTAAAGATTAAATCACCCGGTGCATAGCAGCCTGAGAAACAGGGATATAGAGAAGAATGTCATGGACGGAACGGGAAACGAAGGCGTCGATGGAAATGAAAGAGCTGACAGGTTGCCTGGATCCGCTGTCACTACCGAAGGTCAGCCTATGGATCATGCTGATATTAATAATGCCCTAAAAGAAATAGGAAGGATAGAGGACTTTGTGGCAGTGAATCCACATCACTCGCCAGAATGGCAGACTTGGGAATTAAGATCGGCATAGCAAAAAACGAGACGCACACCGGAAGACTTGTTAATTAACATAGAGCTGGTACTATTAGCCATCGGACCTTGGGGTTCATACTGAGGGGAGGATCTGAGCACCAATGGACATGTCCGGAGTACAATGATGATAACCCAACTAACAAACTAACTAACTAACTAATGATTCAGAATGAATCAGTGGGAATTGTCTCGGGTTGTACACGAGATGCCACAATTATAACAATGAAGTAAATGCTTGGGTTGAAATCAGTAAAGTCTAGACTGACACTGACGTAAGCCAAGACTTACATGCGAGTCACTAAAGATTAAATCACCCAGTGCATAGAGAAACAGGGATATAGAGAAGAATGTCATGGGTGGAAAGAGTGAAGATACCTTGAGCTGGCGACCTCATTAGAGTAAACACAGGAGAAATGGGTCTACAGAAACATACACTACAGCATTTTCACCAGGTCATCAGTTGAGTTGAGTCAAGAATTGACATAACTGCATTCGGGGCATTCCTACGCATGCTCCGTCCTCATCTTCAGCAACCAGCGCAGAGTTCCAATACTGATGGTACCGGTCACAATCTGGTTACATGATCGTCTTGCCTTTCCTCTGAGTGTAGGTAGCCGACCAGACGCTCTGGTTACACACAGGTGTCTCATTCTCTCCAGGCCACAA
The DNA here is from genome assembly GCA_905116865.2 of Candidula unifasciata. NCBI lineage: Eukaryota > Metazoa > Mollusca > Gastropoda > Stylommatophora > Geomitridae > Candidula > Candidula unifasciata. Next base: position 232,451 of record CAJHNH020001846.1, read on the forward strand.
TAATCTTGTTTCTCTACTATTCCGTTGTTTGTTCCCAAAGGACCTTCACCACATCTGCCTTGTCATGTTATCACCAGGTCATCACCATACGAGGAAAGAATAATTGTTGTTGAATGTTGAATTAACAATCGACACCATAGCACTCGGGACACCCCCATAAGCGCTCAGTCCTCGTCTTCAGCAGCAAACGAAGAGTTCCAATTAGTAAGGAATCTAGAGGCAGTATAATGGTTTGGCAGGCTAGAAGTACAACAAAAGTCAGATAACAACATGTACCGATGGGTTTGTTCATCAAGGTGAAAGATCTAGCTGGGGTTTCTCAGTGAACAATACGTGGAAGTGGTGGAGTTGTAGTTTCACAGACGATTGATGAGAACTTGAATGAGACCGACTGACGAAGAGACAGCTCACGTCAGATAAATATAATACACATTCTTGAGAAGAAGAAATTGTGTTGCGGTTTACAGCTAGAATGCGATATCTGCGCCTTTCGCCCCAACACATCGGATTTCAGCAAAGTCCTAATTAGTTGTCTCTTACAACATGCTTTTTAGGTGTATCTATTCTTTTTTTTTTTATCCTCAAACATGTCGCCCTGGAACCCACAAGGCGAGTCATTGGTAATGCGAACAATAGATCAAAAACGACTCCTCCCCAAATAAAGACACCGTTTTTAGGGGTGCCTAGCTGGTCATTTATCTTAGTACACTTGTTTCTATAGCAAGGTGAACACATCATTTGGAGGTGACAGGTTCGATTCCCGGCACAGTGACTATCCTCTTGTTAGAGTCCATACCGTATCGTGTGGCGTTGGTAGTCATATCTATCCGCAACATTTTGTCTCGTGTACTTCTAATCAACTCTGACACAGATGATCCTCCATAACATGATGTCAAACTGTCCAACACATCTTCTCTCGGTCTCCCTCTGCCTTTCCTCCCCTCCAGCATTCTTTCTGTCATGATGCACTACAGTTTTCTCATTCTCACCACATGACCAAAGAATGCAGATTGTCTCTTTCTGATGTGGGCAACCAGTTCTCTTCGTAAGTCAGTAAGAAAGTAAGTTTCACCCCCACCAGGATATCACACAAAGCAATGAACACCCGGTGACACCATTCATGTGAGTATCACCCGTAGAGAGGTCCTGGAAACTCCATACAACCGTTGTTATATATAGGCCCCTGGCAACAGCCGTGGTGGGCAAAAATGAATTCAAAAATTGCGTCCTACAAGGGGACGACGTGAGTCGGTAGGTAGGTAAGTTGTGCATCACTAGGATATCACAAAAGCGATAAACAACCGGTGACACAAAGTGCCACCATGAGGATGAGGATCACCCGTAAAGATGTCCCGGAAACCCTATTCAGACTTTAGGCCATATTTAAGGCTCGGCTATAATAAGGGCCCCCGACAAAAGCCCAAATGGGGCTTCAAAATAAAAAAAATAAAAAAATTGCATCCCACCGGGGGGGGGGGGCATAGTTGTAAGAACGTGAGTGATTCTCTTTCAAGACATCTTTATTACTCTATTCATTACGGTAACTATAGCTTCGATTGTTATGTTGTCTAGTGTGTCCTTCTATCTTTCTACTTTCTTCTATGAGTGCCGATCAATACACTGTCTGTTTATTTTACATACACCATGAATAAAGAAAGGTTTGTAACTGAATCTTCACCAAAAGCGAGCCATATTATGACGGTTAATTCCCCTAAAATCCTTGAACTTTAACCTTGATAATGATTTCGAGCGCGTTGATTGGTCTGATTCCGTGTCACGCACTGAGGTCGTGACTTAGTCCCCATGTTTCCTGTCGGAGAGAGAGAATCTTTCTCCATGAACCCAGGAGTAAACACACCATGAAATTTCTGTGATTTTTGTCTTATTCGCTGTTTTCATAGTTCTGGATTTCATTATGATGGCTGTTGACGATATGCGGCCGGTTTATTCCCATCGGAGTATGGTGGATATTAAACAAGAGCTGCCGAATGCTTCAGAGCCCAGAAGCAAAACAATCCATAGTGGCCATTTTATGGTTAGTCGTGTGCATGATGCAAACAACGACGACGATGAAGAAGAGGCCACCTCCCCCTTTAGCGACGACTCGAAGGGGTTTGATTTTTTCACGGCCAGTAAAGAGACCAGTACGACGTACAACTTCGCGAATACGAATAATCAAGCTGTGGGGATTGATGCATCGTTGACCAAGCTGTTTGAATGCATGACTCTAGCTTACAGGTGGGAACACTGTTTTTATCATATCATAAACTAAATATAACTTTATGGTTATTAATATTACATTAAGTCGACTTGGTAATTAATCCCTGTGTTTCACCTTTAAAAAAAAAAAACCCCGTGTTAAGGCATAGGTTCTGAACCAAACTCAGCTGCCACACAATCTTATCGAGCTTGTACAGTACATGGCCATGGCCTCCCCATCTGGTTCAGCTGTCCAAGATTAGAGGAAAAGTAAAAAAAGGGCTCTTCTCCTAACTTCTGCCCGATATTATCATTTATGGCGGCCAAACAAATACCCTAAAAGGGCCTCAGTCGTGTGTAAAATGCGGACTTCCAGCGACGAACACATCGCGGCAAAACTAGGATTACTTGACAATTTCAATAGACGCAGCACTGCAAACGATAGTAGTAGATGATAATAGCGACTGTTGACAATTTAGAGCGTTTCTGCAGACGATACTAGCTGACGATACTAGAGACCATTGACAGTTTTCAACATTACAAACGATAATATGGAGATGGCGGGGAGACCATGCGCTCCAACACAGATTAGTCATAGTGTTCTTATGTATTAAACTCACTGCCAAGCGTATCCCCTGCGCCGCTACACGCGGCACAGATGGGTATCTACACTAGATGCCTGGGACTCACGAACAAATAAATTGGAGGAAGTTGCAGGAGATGCGGTAGCTGCTGCTCGTGAGTCCCAGTCATCTAGTTTAGCCCTCCCCCCATCCGCACATAGCGGCACGGGGGATACTGTCGGCGTTGTGGCATAGTCGCAGATACTGGTCAGCAATTAACATATCGCTGAGACCCTGTTGGAGCATTTCTTTCGTTATTCGGAACCGGTCCTATTTTGCCACGATTTGTTCCTAGACGCCCTATACCACGATAAAAATCTGCGCAGTCAGCAGTGGGTTTTGATCGCGGTACGTTGGATTCACGAGTGGAACTCGCATAGCCTAAGCCATGGACGCCACTGGCCTAGATTAGGTATCTGCTTAAAGTTAAACGGTGTTGTTACTGTAAAATTTGAGCCTATAATAAAAGAAGGAATCCTTATAAAAACTCAATGAAATCGTTTTTAAAAGAATGATAGCAGTGTAACATACTATGCCTGTTGTGAGGTGACACAAATAAGGATTGCATGATACTGGCTACAAGACTGCAGGAGGCTTAAGCTTATCAGCTTATTCTGAGTTGGTTGAAGGTCTATGCTCCATTGTGGTATATCTCTGTGTGGGTTCTGGCACTCCCCCTCCCCCGCCCCACATAATAGACCAACTGCACCTTAAAAAACATGTAATTTAAGTCAACTAATTAGAGCTGTCATATTTATTCCAACTCTGTGCTACCAGTGCCAGACATGGTCACTCACAACAAACCATAAAAGAAAATTAGTAACCATGAAATGAGATGTCTGAGAAGGGCTGTAGGAGTGACCATAAGAGATAAGATCAGGAATGAGATCATAAGAGAAAAAGTCTCACAGAACCAATTCTAAATTACAAACAAAGACAGCAAGTGAAATGGTTTGCCCACTTAGAGAGAATGCCTTGTGACACCATACCATACAAAGCATACATGAAAAGAGAAGAAGGACACAGAGCAAGAGGTAGACCAAGAACAAGATGGAAGGATAACATCAGAGAAACTCTACAACAGCACGATGTGCCTATGGTTGAGGCGACCAGAAGAGCTAGAAACAGAACCTGATATCTCCCTCGACACCCACAGCGGTAAAAGAGGAAGTGAAGAAGAAGAATTAGAGCTGTTTCCTTTAAAGTGCATTTGCTTTGCGATGCGAACCATCAGTTTGCATACACATTAGCGAGATATGTAAAATGAATGTACATGGAAAACTCAAACATAAAAAAAAAAATAACACTGGAAGATATAGAAAGAAATTACATAAGCAAATGATTTTGTAATTAAGAAATGTAACACATGTTTTTAAAGATGTGTTATAAAAACCTACTAAATAGTACTGACAAAATAGAATTCTATAGTAAATAAGTTTTACCAAACCAGGACATCACACAGAGTGATTAACGCTTGGTAAAACAAAATTCTACCAGCAAATGACGATCACCCATGGAGAGGTCTAGGAAAGCCCCTTTACCTGTTAGGTTAAATTAGGGCTCCCAGCAACAGCTTCAAAATAACGAGAAATTGCATCCCACAAGGGGACAGCGAATTATAACAACATTCTGTAGTACTGCTTTAGTCTTTTCTAAGCATAAGTGGTGTAGTCTTGGTCTAGAACTTTTATGGGCATCCGTTTTACAGATACAGCTTGTGTGCAGACTGTTGGTTCCTTATCTCTGAGGCTGAAGCACTCTGCCTTCAAAGGAAACACCTCTACTTAGTTACCTTTTATGAAATGTTTGTTTGGGCCTGGAGTCCTGCTCTCTGTCCTCTAAAATAGAGACCAGGAATCAACATGAGAATACTGCAGTGCTAAATATTCCTAAATATTTTGAAGTTCTGAGACAAATTGTTATGAGCTCACTTTACTAAACGTCCCAGTTTGATCCAGCTGCACCCCGTTTGGGTACTGGGGCCCTATTATAAAAAAAAGAATAGACCCACTGCCTACTAGTCCTACTGCCTATTAGTCGACTAATTGGGAGCTTCCTTCAAAGTCGGAGTGCATCTGCCTGAGAGGCAAGGAACCAGCACTCTGCGTACAAATTAGTCAGATCTGTAAAATGGATGCACACGTAACACTCAGGTTCTGTGACAGGACTGCAGTCCAAAAGTGGATGAACTACCAGAACTTTCCACCAGAGTTTACGGCTGGTGAACATGAAGAAGAGGAAAGAGAGATCCAGCCACAAATGATTGGGTATTAGACAACTTTCAGTTTGGCTTTAGGTCAATATGGCAGATAGGTGGGTTTAGTTGTGGCAAAATTTTGCTTCTGACAGCAGCTGGCTGTTGCATTTTCCTTCATGTCTAGACTGAAAGGATATGGTTCCATCACCCTGCTGAGCTGCGGATTTAATTTTGAATGCTTCTCGACTGCCCAGCATGGTGTGTGGTGTGAACTGCAGGTTCATAAAATGTTGCCAGAGAACTGTCAGTGCTTCATGCAATTAATTGCATGTGCAACTACTGATGTGTTGTAACTGCTGCCTCCATCAACGATGAACTGCATTTCTAGTGTCAGACTGTTTGTTTTGGCCCTTCTGAGTGCTGCCTTATGCATTTACTGCACATGAATGCTGTTAGATTTGATGCCGACTGTTAAGTGAGCAGTGGCAAACTTGTGAACATAAAACGGCCTAATAAAAACATCAGTACACCAAGACAAGCTAGGGTTAGCTTGTGACATTCTCTAAAGTGGGGCTATTCAGCTGATGGCCTGTGGGTCAAATCTGGCCCATGGAGGCATAGCAAGGGACTCACGTTGGCACAGCAAGTGGCCCGCGGATTAGTGCTAGTTGTATTGTAGTAATCTTTCTCCTTCTTTTTCCACCGGCTGTAAGCTCTGGCAGAAAGTCCTGGTTGTTTGTCCTTTTATACTTTAGCTTTATGCCAGGTCCTGAGTTTTGTGTGTATATCTGTTTTACTGGCTTACTGTGACCCATGATGATTTAAATGTTGAAAATGATGGTTCCTGAGTAAACTGATTTGAATAGCCTTGCTCTAAAAGATATGCAGCTTACATTTATTCATAGATCAAGGCTATTGTACTTTATTATTAAGCTGGTTTGTCAGTCAAGCGTACTTGCTGTTGGCTAGAGTAAATTTTATCAGTTACTGATAAGATAACACTGCGGTCCCAACAGCCAGCTGAGACCCTCTCATGTACAGGCTAGCTTAAGATAATCAGTAGGATGCGTTGACAAGGCCATTGGTGATTCACATTTTTTTTATAATGTATCAGTTGTCAAGGTCACAGGGTAACCTTAGCCTGGAAATGGTAAACTTTAAGAGACTAGATACCAGGCTATGTTAGCCTTGTGTTGCATCACCTTTGTCCTTGGCCTCAGTGGTTTTATTTCCCATAAGAAGTAGTAAAAGTTATTTTAGAATGACCGTAAGACAAGTTTGTCATCGTCGTCATCATGTGCTGTGGCGGTAAGTGTAGGCTGTCAGGTTTTGACATCTAACGTGATCACCAGAATCACAGATCAGGTGGGTGTTTTTGTCCCGCCCCATCCATAAGGTCAGGCCTTCTAGCTATTTATCTCTTTTCCTTCCTCTTGCTCTCTTTCCACCAATCTTGCCAGTTGTTGCCAAATTCTCAAGTAATTTTGTTTTCTCATAACATGTCCAAAAACGCTAAGACAGTTTAAGAGCTCTGTGTGTCTTAGTATGAGTTGTCGTGAACATCAAACTTTTCAGTTCTTTGTAGTCTTTGTCAGTTCCTCTTTGTTTCCACGAGTATCCCAGTGCTGCTGAGTTATCAAATCTTCAAGCCTGAGAACTCTGTTTATCCTGAGTTAACAGTAATTCTAGTCACAACAGAATTGGAAAAACCTAAATGTAAGAATGCTTTCACCTCTTGTTAGTTTGGAAAAACCTAAATGTAAGATTGCTTTCACCTCTTGTTAGTTTGGAAAAACCTAAATGTAAGATTGCTTTCACCTCTTGTTAGTTTGGAAAAACCTAAATGTAAGAATGCTTTCACCTCTTGTTAGTTTGGAAAAACCTAAATGTAAGAATGCTTTCACCTCTTGTTAGTTTGGAAAAACCTAAATGTAAGATTGCTTTCACCTCTTGTTAGTTTGGAAAAACCTAAATGTAAGAATGCTTTCACCTCTTGTTAGTTTGGAAAAACCTAAATGTAAGAATGCTTTCACCTCTTGTTAGTTAGGTGTTTAATTGAAATATTATCCTCATTGCACATTGGACAAGTCAATAAGCGCCCAGATCTCATCTTTAGTATCTCACACAGCGTTTGGCGACTGATAACTCCATTTCTGTGTTGGTTAACTATTCTTCTTTGGCTACCGTATAGTGTTTATGTTTGGCGGCACCTCTTATTGACCTAGAGTTCTTGTATCTTTTCAGGGATGCCAAATCGTTTTCTCCTGAATCATCTGCTCATCCTGCCTCCTTGAAAGCATTGAGAATGTTGGCCCGGTCCATTGTTTTTTCTGTACCTGCCAACAAGCCAGTCCACTCGTTCATTCTCTCTTACAAAAGAGTGTCCTGGCACAAAAAATCAAATTTCAATCAGGCGAGATGTCTTTAACAACTCCAGCCGTTTTCTTCGAATTCATTGTGTCTCTGTCCTCTTAAGCACGATCTTGAAGTCATTTAGAAAGCCGGCATGGGGAAAATGCTGTCTCTAGCCAAATCACTGCTTTTGTCACCGCCATTACCTCCACAGTCAGGCTACTTCTAGTCGACGCAAAAGATATATATGGGTGGTAAGCATACATTGGATCTTTTCTCCAGGCGATGCCGGCGTGGTGGGTAATGAACAGTCAGACAGATTGGCTGGATCTGCATCAGTGTGGTGAATTGATACATGACAAGGCACATGTGGTCAAGGCCCTTTGGGAACAAGCAACGGAATCAGTAGAGAAAGCAGATTATTATGGCCTGAAGAGAATGAGGCCCCTGGGTGTAACCAGAGGCTCTACACTCAGAGGAAAGGCAAGACAGACTTTTAACCAGATTGTGACCGGTACCATCAGTATTGAAACTCTGTGCTGGCTGCTGAAGATGAGGACGGAGCATGCATGGGAATGCCCCCGGAGTGCCGTGATGTCAATTCTTGACTCAACTCATTTATTTAAATATATTAAAGTTTTGCCTCGAACCAGAACCATGAAAGTTCTTGTTATAGTCTGCATAGTTCTCTAAAGTCGGGGATACTGTGGCTGTGGCTAAGACTGTAGTTAGATGGGGACATATGAAACAAAAATTAGGTGACAGTGAACACATACAAAATAAAAGAGGAGAGAAAAAAAGTGTAGAATAAAGCATTCATACGCATTTATTTCCCTCGAAGTCGGAGTACATCTGCCGGAGAGGCGGGGAACGAGAACTGCAAACAGATAAGCCAGTAAAACGGATGTACACGCAAAACTCAGGTCAAGGTAAAAGCCAAAAGTCTATTTGGACGAACAACTGCGGCTTACCGCCGGAATTCACAGCCGGTGAACAAGAAGAAGAAGAATACGCATTTATCATTTGTGAGACAGGTAAACTCACAGGGATTACATAATCTTCCATATTTATCATTCTGCCCCCCCCTCCCCCTCTCCCCCCCCCCCCCCCCCCGATTAGGTAACATAGATTTTCAGAGGAGGAAGGGAAAGGGGTTGTGTGATTCATTTGTCTTATATCCTTTAGTGTGTTCTGGGGACCCATTGTGGGGGGTTGGGGATAGATTGAAGAGAGAGATTGAAGCAAGAATCCAACAAGCCAACAATGTCGCATACCAGCTTGCCCCAATTTTAAAACACCCTGCTGTCCCAGCTGAGATAAAAAGACAAATTATAAATACAATCTTTATACCGACATTAGGTTATCAATGTCAGACTTGGACATTAACAAAAGAACATGATAGAAGACTAACCACCTGTGAAATGAGATGTTTGAGAATGGCTGCGAATAAAACCAGAAGAGATCGAGTGAGAAACGATATGATTACAAGAACTATTGGAACCATACCCATCGTTAAATTTATTGTGAAGCAAAGAATGAAATGGTTTGGTCACCTAATGAGAATGGAACCAACGATGCCAGCATCAAGAGCATACAACATGAAAATCGAAACAACAAGAGGCAGGGGAAGACCAAGAAGAAGATGGATTGAAGGAGTCACGGACAACTTGAGACTTCACGGCATATGAAGCGACTGAGCGCGCCCTGGCTCGGTTGCCGATCATCTGATAGACTGCGACGCCTAGCGGCACAAGCAGATTTTGACAAAAGAAGAAGAAGAAGGGGATAGACCTACTTCTTCACTAACAAGAATGTCGTAGGAGTCAACTAAATAAGGTTTTTTTTTCAAAGTCGGAGGGCTTTTTTCTGAGAGGAACCAAAAGTCTGTATACAGATAAAATAAGCCAGATGTGTAAAACGGGTACATTCTGGAACAAGATTAAAGTCCACGGCGGACAGTTTAGAAAAAGACTGCTTTTCTCATGGCTTTCCTACAGTGGTACAAGTCTTCTTCTTCTTGTGGTTAATATTGTGTGGCGATGGTAGTCGTGTCTATCCACAACCTTCTGTCACGTGTGCTCTCAGTCAAGTTCTGACAGAGATGATCTTCCATGCCATGATATTAAACTGCCCAGCATCGTCTCTCTCAGTTCTCCCTCTGCCTCTCTTCCCCTGCAGCTTTTCCACCGTCACGATGTACTCCAGTTTTCTCCTTTTCATAACATGACCAAAGAATGTAGACTATCCTTTTGATGCGGATAATCAGTTCCGAATAGACAATGTAGAGTGTCTCCTTTTGATGCGGATAATCAGTTCCGAATAGACAATGTGGACTGTCCCCTTTTGATGCGGATAATCAGTTCCGAATAGACAACGTAGACTGTCTCCTTTTGATGCGGATAATCAGTTCCGAATAGACAACGTAGACTGTCTCCTTTTGATGCAGATAATCAGAATTTTTCGCCAATCGTTTAAATGTCCATGATTCACTTTCGTAAATCAGGATAGGATTTATATAGCACTTGAGAATTATCTTTCTTGTCAAGACAAAGAAAGATTGTATGAGAGTTGCACTGTAGGAAAGATCAGGAGTCTCACCTTGAAATATTAAAAACAATAGATTCGCTTGTCCATGCCAGCCACATTGTGGAGTTGGTTGCCCTTGTAACACATAGCTAACACCCACATGTGACTGAAGGTTTCTTAGTATGGTGCCTTACTATGTGGGTTCTAGGGACCCACTGTATGGGGGGGGGGGGCAAGAATAGACCCACTGCCTTACCCAGGCATGTCGCAGAAGTCAACTAATTGTGGGACATCCTTTAAAGTCAAGAGTACATCTGCATGAGAGGCAGCGAACCAAGAGTCTTCATACAAATGAGCCAGATCTGTAAAACAGGTGCAGGCAACACTAAGGTTCTGGAATGAGACTAAAGTTTACAGCCAGTGAACACACAAAAATAAGTTGCCGCAGTATAACTGTTATACGATTAACCAGGATTTCTGAGATTTGCTCAGGTTTCAATTCTTATCCATCTCTGTGAGGGTTCCAGAGCCCAATTTGGGGGAAAACAAGAATAGACCCACTGCCTCCCCATCAAGCATGACGTAGGAGTCAACTAATTGGGGGCTTACTTTGAAGTCGAATTGCATCTGCCCGAGTGGCAAAGAACAACAAACTACACACAAATAAGCCAGTTAGACGGATGTACTCGCAAAACTTGGGGCCCCTGGCGCAAAGCCAGAATCCGAAGGGGCGAACAACCAGGACTTTCTGCGGGAACTTACAACTGTGAAGAAAAAAGAAGAGGATTCTAATCCATAAGATATTAATTCTACAGACTGCAATCCTAAAAAAAAAATATAGAAATATAAAATAAACTATCAAATTTTTTTTAAATGTTCTGATTTCAGTGGCAAAATCACATCACCGAAGTGGAAGCAGTTTCGGGGCTTGCATTTATCCCAGAAGCAGCGCATCCGCCTGAACAATCTCATTTGGAGAGAGTGGCACATGCAGTGTAAGTTGCTGTTTAGGGATTAAGATTACTGTTATCATCATCATCAATTCTCTTTATGCCTAGTGGCACATGAGGCTTCAGAGAGAACTTTCCATGCTTTCCTGTCCTGTGCAATCTTCAATGCAGTTTTCCATGTCAGAGATACCACACTCAGGTCACTTTCCATCATCCGTCTCCATGTTGTTTTTGGGCAACCCCTTTTTTCTCTTTCCCTTTTGTATCCATGTGAGAGCTGTTTTGGCCGGTATATCAGGTTTAATTCCCATAACGTGGCCAAGCCATTTCCATTGTCTCTTGGTTATCATACTGTCTAGAGTTTCTTGGTTTGGGACTTGAAGTAGCTTAGTGTTTTCTGGCCAGAAAATTTTGATAATCCTACGTAGACATGTGTGGTGAAAGGGGGATAGCTTGTGTGAATCCTTTTTGGTCAAAAGATTACTGTTATAACATTTGTTGAATAATGGAAAGATTGGAAATACTCGTCATTTAACTGTGGAATTGATAATATTAGGGTGCAGACTCAGTTATTTGTTTCCCCTTAAGGCCCTGGTAACACATGAGTGGGATAATAACACACTTTTGATTTTGTTAGGTCAGATATGACTGAGCTACCATTTACAGTAGCCAATACCACCTGTCTCCTGTTGCGCTGAATTTTGGGCAGCTTATACCAAACCTGTCATCCCATATTGTGCCATCAGCTTCAGGCAGAGGAGTGCATTGGGGAGGATATCAGCCTTATCCTAGGAAGAGGAGTGCATTGGGGAGGATATCAGCCTTATCCTAGGAAGAGGAGTGCATTGGGGAGGATATCAGCCTTATCCTAGGAAGAGGAGTGCATTGGGGAGGATATCAGCCTTATCCTAGGAAGAGGAAATGCAATCTGAAAACTGTATGTTATGGCAGGGCAGACCAAGCCCTTAGCCTTGGCTGGCAGCTGGTCTAGGAGGGAAGCTCTGACAGGCAGGCAGACAGAGCACTGCTCTTTTGATCCAGCAGCTTCTGCAGCCTGCTTTGTTTCAAACACACTGTGTTACCTTTCCTTTGGAGTAAACAAGGCATGTCAAGAGAGAGACAGATCATGAAGCATGGGCAACATATAGTCTGTACAATACTGCCCAGGCTTTGTGCTATGGAGAGGGCACCTGGCATTAAGTGGTGGGACAAGATCACAAACATAGGTATTGGAAAGAGCTGGTATTACAACAGTCTTCTCAATGCTCAGTCTACAAAGGATACCTGGAACTACAACTGGAAAGAAAAGGCCAATCACAGGGATGAATGGAAGCAGGTGATATCTACAGCAGTATGTATGGATAGTTTAAGAGCTGAACATCTGAGAAGAGATATGTCTTATACATGTGATGGCCTCAGTGATCCCGCAATCTCATGTACTTATTGTGTAAGAATCTTCTTGAGATTCTGGTCTTGGTATCCCACTCGTCATTATGACGTGGCTAGAGATACAAAATTTCTCCCATGCAAGCTTTCTTAGTGATTCCGTGAGCATGCTTAAGAAGATAGAGACAGGGTGGATTCAAAGAAAAGGGTTGGAGAAGTCTTGTTTGATAGGAATTCATTTCATTTTTATGCCAGGACATCCTGGGGTAAGAGGGAATGAACGAGCAGATTGGCTTGCTAGCAGAACCTCGCTAGGTACAGGAAAAGCACAGGAACCAGACTGAAATTCTCAGCGCTCTCTAGGAGGCGGGACGAGAAGATGGTTCAGGAGACAAGACAACATTGAATTGGCAACACTATAAGACTACAGAAATTTGAGGTCCAAAGAGATGTCGTTAAACATGAACACTGTACAGTTCACCAAATAAAAAGAAGAAGAATGAACCAACACAGAAGTGGTGTTATCAGTCGCCACACACTGAAAGATATACTGAAGATGGGATCCGAGCGCTTATGGACTTGTTTGATGTGTAGTGAGGATAATCTTTCGATTAGCTAACTTGTCTCCACCATGTCACCATATATGTTGTTTCCCTGCATCCCTATAGAACAGTGGTCTCCACCATGTCACCATATGTGTTATTTCCCTGCATCCCTATAGAACAGTGGTCTCCACCATGTCACCATATGTGTTATTTCCCTGCATCCCTATAGAACAGTGGTCTCCACCATGCGCCCTCTCCTAGGAGGGGGGGGGGGCAGGGCATCGTACAATTTTAAGAGGATGTCAAGCATTTTGTCAAAATTTGAAATTTGCGTGCATTTGTACTTGTAATCTGGTTTTTCAGCTTAAATGGTCTTGAAAAAAAAGTGCTTTTAGCTTGGAGAGGAAATACAATCTGACATTTTTTTTTTTAATGACAGGAAGAGGAAATGCAATCTGAAAACAATATTTTATGGCTAGGTAGCCTGTAGGTAGCTGTGAAGCAACATATGGGCCATGCCCAATAGACCTGACAGCTAAGCTCTGGTGAAACTTAAGAGACCTTGAAATGACATCTCAGTTTATGATCCACAGTGGATTAAGTGCAGAACCAGAGGTCGCTGGAGAAGAAGATATTCCAGATACGTTGAGAAAAGTAAAATATGTTTTGATAATTATATTTCAGACATCTATGGGAAAAATCCAATGGTTTGTCAGTTTGCAACTCCATTGTCAGATCACATTCATTCAAAGCCAGAGGTGAGTTTATTAGATCCCATTTTGTTGTTGATGCCCAAAAATCCCATGTGGATTTGTGACCCCTCTTTGATGCTGGGGCTCCTATCTGTTGTGGGGGGGGGGGGGGGTGAAAAGAATATACCCCTTTCACTTAAAAAAGCAAATAATAAAAGTTGACTAATTTAGAATTTGCTGAAATCTGATGTGTTTCGTAGCAAAAGCAAGTGGAAAATCTTTAGTGTGAGGCCACCTGGTATACGACACCACAACATCTAGCATAAGAATGGAGGTGGGGGAGGTAACTGCAGCTTTCCGGTGGCTAGAGAACAAGATGCATACATATGTCATAATTGTAAAAGACTGAAAGAATGCTGAGAAAGCTGAAGACAGGGATGCTTTGAGCAGAAAGTGGCGAGCTTTACTGGAGCGGTCACGGGTAGTGAGCATACTTTAGATCTTTTCTCCAGGCAGTGCCGGCAGGGTGGGTAATTGAATTAAGTCCCCCTGAAAATGTGGGTGTACAGAATTGGTCATATTTCATGAAAACAAAAAACAATCCAAACAGAGGTTCTGGAAAAACTACAGATGAGACAGTTGAAATACTTCAGCCACATTAAAAGACATAACACACTTTTAAAAAACCATACTGGAGGGAAAGATCAAAGGCAAAGAGCAAGAGGTGGGCAACGATATGAGTGGGAGGGTAGCATCAAGAGATGGATGGGCAGCAGTCTGAGAGAGTATACAACCAAGACAAGGGACAGAGCGTGTTGGAGATCCATGGCAGCCAACCTTCGTTGGGGAGACGGCACCTTATTGATTGATTTCATATCTGAACCGTATGCCTGTCTACAGCTGTTTGGTTTAAAGTCTACTTTTGGTATTATGTTATTGTAATTGTAATATCTACGTCTGCCTTAAGGTCTACTTTTTTTGGGTAATGTGAATAAAAATGAGAAGTAAAACTAGTTAGTTCCACAATACTGCACTTTTAAAGACACAATGCATTTTGCAGCTAAAAAGCCTTCATCAGCAGAAGCAGATAGTGGTATCATTAAAAACCTCTTAGACTCCATGCCGTGTGGTGTTGGAAGTCATATTTCTTCGGCCTCCCAGATTTCCCTGAATAATTTGTCTAGCATATCCGTACATGTCTGTATATTGGCCTTAATAACTTTTGCTGGAATACCATCTGGCCTACCGCTTTCCCTTCCTTCAATAGACTGATAGCTTTCCAAATTTTCTCTTGTTTTGTCATGTTTTGCTGCTTCTCTGGGCAACATAGCTGTTTTTACTATCAGACAAGATCCTGAACACCTTCACAGTATGATTGCATACCTAATGCTAGGCATCACTGTTGTTCTTCTTCTTTGCTTTCACCGGCTTTAAACTCCGGTGGAAAGTTCTGGTTGTTCATCCACTTCTGGACTCTAGCCTCATTCCAGACTCTGAAAGTTGCTTGCACATCCATTTCACAGGTCTGACTCATTTATATGCAGACTGTTGGTTCCTTGCCTCTCAGGCAGATGTACTCCGAATTCAAAGGAAGCTCCCAGTTAGTCGACTCCTACAACATTCTTTTGGGCAGGCAGTGGGTCTATTCTTGTTTTGCCCACAGTGGGGCCCTGGAACCCACACAGGGAGGTTATTGTTATTCTTTTAGATTCTTTTTTTTTTTTCTTTTTTGAATTGATTTGTTACATCCATTTGAGCACAGCCTACTTGTCTACTAATAACCAACACTCATAGCTAAATTACATGCATGGTATTCACTGTATATTCATGTTGTGGTCGCATCTTTAGATCTTTGTCTAGTTTTGAACTGCCCCAGAGTTTAGTCTTTTTCTCCATCTAATTGGCCTTGGGCTTTTGGGTTGCATGTGTCTGTTTTCTGAGTGGCCTGTTATGACACTGAACTTTAACCTCAAACAGGGTCAGGACAGTCATCTGTTTGGGTAATCATGTTTCAGTATTACATTTCTGACAGACTTAGAGTCAGCTGTTTAGATGTTAGAGTATATCTTAAACTGTTAGCCTAAAGTCTGTTGTTTTTACTAAGAATGTGTTAACAGTAGTATCTGTAATTGACAGAGCTTATTAAACATAAGTGGTCGAGCATGTGCAGTAACACTTAAGTTAACTTTCACTTGTTTAACCGCCAGTTTCTGTTACCCTTCGTAGTCTAAAAAGGGTAAGTTCTTAAACAGAAAACCTACAGCTAGTCACTCAGAAGCAGAAACAATGTTATCACAGGGCATCGACTGGCTTAAAATGCCAGAGGAGGTAGATGCAACATAGATCCCACTCCTGTGTAAGATATGGAGCATTGCCGCAGAGAAAGCTTGAGACCCAAAGACATAGCAGAAGGAGATGACATATTATTTCAAAGTAACACAGGTTTCTAGTGTTACAATACATTTCTGTAGATTACTGCTCTTATATTAGGTTTATATTGATCGTTTTATAACATTAAACACAATAAGTAAAGTGACTGACCCTTTTCCACGCCTTCGTGTGTATGAGCAAATAGGGCTAGACCTATATTTTATAAACCAGTCGGCACTCAGTGGGTGATGTGGTCAGCATCACGCCGACTGCTTTTACTTCTCAGGACTATACCTGGTACCCCCTCAAGGCTGGGTTGACCTGGGAACCAAGGTCATTTTTGAAAATGTCTGGCTTCGTCAAACCCACAACTTTTCAATAAATTTAGTATTTATTCACTTTTAAAGGATTTTATTTTAATTTTCATGCCAAGTCCGCAGTGAAATCGCAAATGTGTACATATGTATTAAAAGATAAATGTTATATGTCTATTCGGTTATCCTTCACAACCCATGTCTGGACAGAGATGGTTAATCTATAAAAATATAGGTATAGTCCTATATGCCTAAAGGTGTGGAAAAAAAGACCGTTACCTTACTTTTACATTTTGCTTTCAGGCTGTGGTTTTAGAGGGCAAGTACTGGAAGAGACAGCTAGATGCTGTAACCGCCGAATACAAGAAGTGGCGTCGCTACTTCAGGGAGAGGGTGAGGCAGCTACCTCACTTCAACTTTCAGGAGAATATGGCCCTCAGCGAGTGGGAGCTGCTGGAGAGAGTCAAGGATGTGACCTTCATCCCTCACAGCTCGGGAAGCTATGTTTCCAGCACAGACCTGAACCTGCTGCAGGCAGATATCACTGATATGGACTTTACCAGCGAGCTCTTCGCAAGTTTGAATCAGCCATTTGCATTTCCAAACCCTAGAGAACTGAGTAAGTGAGAAATATTATCTGTTCTTCTGTCCTTTATCGCTAATGTAACACAGGTACTTAACCAAGCTGCCCCATTTGCTTCCCATTCTTTTCTTAAAAGCTCCTAATATTAATACTATTTCCTCAGAAAAATTCTTAGAATACTGTAGACCGGGAAGAAGACAAACGCTGATATATTACATTAGGGCTGTTCAACTGGCAGCCCAAAGCTGCTAACTGTACTGTATTAATGATCTTTCTATGCTGGGGTTCAGGCCACTGGCCTGCAACTGTTCCCATTTTCCATCATTTTGGTCCCTGAGTCAGTTTAGTTGAATGGTCCTGTCCTGCATAATCTGAGCATTTAGGAGAATTGGCTCATAAACAGCATCCTGCTCCAGAAGCTGAGGCATTTTGGCCGTGTTAAATGTCTTGGTGATCTGGAGAGAACGACGATGGAGGGGGCAGTTTCCTAAAAATGAGACAGAGGCAGACCTCAATGAAAGTGGATTAAGGATTAATGTGGTAATTCTCCATTGTTTTCCACATTCGCATGGCTTTAGACTACGTCCTCAGCCTTCAGCAACCTTTTTGATTGAGTGTCCTGCTCTATGATGCTCCTGCTAACAGCAGAGGGCACCCCACAGGTGTCTACTTATTCGGGCGGAGACTTGGTCACTCTAGCTGCCCTGGCCACACTGCAGTGTGTTTACCACCCTCTATCGCGTGTTGTAATACTTGCTCATTCCAGTACCTCAGGGTTTGTGATCTTGTCCTGCCATTTAATGCCAAATATTCTTCTCACTCATGCATACACATTTACTTATACCTTGATTGCTTGTTTCTCTCAGGTCAGCTGGGCTATGCCGACTTCATCCAGCCGGGTCTGATCCAGTTACAGCCCAACCTGGAGGAGTTCATGGATATTGACACCATGCAAGGTGACACATTTTATCTTCTTGTCTGAGTCTCCTTTATACATGTTTGACCCTTTACTTCATAATTTTATTCTCTAGTCTGAGTTGACTTCATACATGTTTGATCCTCCACTTCATCATTTTATCTTCTTGTCTGGGTTGACTTCATACATGTTTGACCCTTCACTTTAGAATTTTATCTTCTAGCCTGAGTCGACTTCATACATGTTTGACCCTTTACTTCATAATTTTAACTTCTAATCTGAGTCGACTTCATACATGTTTGACCCTTCACTTCATAATTTTATTCTCTAGTCTGAGTTGACTTCATACATGTTTGACCCTTCACTCCATAATTTTATTCTCTAGTCTGAGTTAACTTCATACATGTTTGATCATTTACTTCATCATTTCATCTTCTAGTCTGAGTCGACTTCATACATGTTTGACCCTTCACTTCATAATTTCATCTTCTAGTCTGAGTTGACTTTCCTACATCTTTGACCCTTCACTTCAAAATTTTATTCTGTAGTCTGAGTTGACTTCATACATCTTTGACCCTTCACTTCATAATTTCATCTTCTAGTCTGAGTTGAGTTCGTACATGTTTAACCCTTCACTTCATAATTTCATCTAGTATGTGTCGACTTCATACATGTTTGACCCCTTGTCTTCCTCTTACTTTCTTCTGCTTAGCTTTTTAGCTTTCTCTTGTCTTCTTCTGCCTTTGGAACTTCCAGTGGCGCATAAGCCCTCAACCAACTCACGCCAAGTCATTCTGTCCTTTGCTATCGCATGCAGCTCCCCCCTCCCCCATGTTCTCCCCATCTTTTTTAATCTGTCTCTAGCTCCCTTCTTCTTGTGCTTTTCAGTTTGTCTTTATTTCTATACCCATGTGGGTTCCATTGCACAGACATTCTAGTTATATTGTTCTCAGATTTTTTCAACGTGTGTCCTATCCAACAGCAGCATTTTTTTCACCTCTTGGTCCACTGGAACTTGTTTTGTTCTCTCCCAAAGATCTACATTAGTGATTCTATCGTACCATATAATTGCCCCTATTCTGCAAAGGCACCAGTTAACGAATGTTTGTAGTTTATCAGTAATTGTCTTAGTTCTCCATGTTTTTACTCCATACAACGGTACTGATTTGACATTATGGATTTTCAGACCTAGCCGTTGTGATCTTGCATCAAGTATATTTAATTTACCTAGCATCTGATTATATGAGTGGGATAGAAGAGAAATATCATCAGCGAAGTCCAGATCATTAAGCTGTTTTATAGAAGACAAAAAGAAATCCCTGTTGCACACCTATTTTTATTTCAGATGTATCTGTTAGCTTTCCCTCATAAAGAATCGGTTTCATTCATGTTTGACCGTTCGCTTCGTCATTTCATCTTCTAGTCTGAATCAGCTTCATACATGTTTGACCTTTCACTTCGTCATTTCATCTTCTAGTCTGAATCAGCTTCATACATGTTTGACCTTTCACTTCATCATTTCATCTTCTAGTTTGAATCAGCTTCATACATGTTTGACCTTTTGTCGTCTTCTTATCCTTCTTCTGCTTAACATTTACTGGTTGTAAAGTCAGGCAGATGTTTCTGGCTGTTTATCCATTTCTGGACTTTGGTCTTGTTCCAGAATTTGAGTTTTGCACGCCTGTACATTTGGTAGATTTGGCCTATTTGCAGTAGTTTGTCTTTGAAGGAAACACCCCTAATTAGTCACCTTTTATGACATGCTTGTTAGGGGGTCAGCGGGTCTTGTTCCAGAATTTGAGTTTTGTGTGTCTGTACATTTGGTAAGTAAAAAGTAAAGGACCCTTTTCCACGCCTTTAGGCGTATAGGGCAAATAGAGCTAGACCTATATTTTTATAGACCAACGGCACAAGATGGGTGATGTGGTCAGCAACACGACGGCCGCCTCTACTTCCCGAGACTGCACCCGGTACCCACTCAAGGCTGGGTCGACCTGGGAGCAGGACTTGGTTTTTGAAGGAAACGCCCCTAATTAGTCATCTTTTACGACATGCTTGTTAGAGGGTCAGTGGGTTGATTTTTCTCCCCCCAAAATGGGGTCCTGGAACCCACAGGGTTGTCCTCCTTCTAATAGTCTAAATAAATGGTGTGCCTTCTACATAGAGACAGTTGGCTGTAGTGTAACCACTACTTCTCCTTCTGATAGTCAAAATAAATGGTGTGCCTTCTACATAGAGACAGTTGGCTGTAGTGTAACCACTACTTCTCCTTCTGATAGTCTAAATAAATGGTGTGCCTTCTACATAGAGACAGTTGGCTGTAGTGTAACCACTACTTCTTCTGATAGTCTAAATAAATGGTGTGCCTTCTACATAGAGACAGTTGGCTGTAGTGTAACCACTACTTCTCCTTCTGATAGTCTAAATAAATGGTGTGCCTTCTACATAGAGACAGTTGGCTGTAGTGTAACCACTACTTCTCCTTCTGATAGTCTAAATAAATGGTGTGCCTTCTACATAGAGACAGTTGGCTGTAGTGTAACCACTACTTCTCCTTCTGATAGTCTAAATAAATGGTGTGCCTTCTACATAGAGACAGTTGGCTGTAGTGTAACCACTACTTCTCCTTCTGATAGTCTAAATAAATGGTGTGCCTTCTACATAGAGACAGTTGGCTGTAGTGTAACCACTACTTCTTCTGATAGTCTAAATAAATGGTGTGCCTTCTACATAGAGACAGTTGGCTGTAGTGTAACCACTACTTCTCCTTCTGATAGTCTAAATAAATGGTGTGCCTTCTACATAGAGACAGTTGGCTGTAGTGTAACCACTACTTCTTCTGATAGTCTAAATAAATGGTGTGCCTTCTACATAGAGACAGTTGGCTGTAGTGTAACCACTACTTCTTCTGATAGTCTAAATAAATGGTGTGCCTTCTACATAGAGACAGTTGGCTGTAGTGTAACCACTACTTCTTCTGATAGTCTAAATAAATGGTGTGCCTTCTACATAGAGACAGTTGGCTGTAGTGTAACCACTACTTCTTCTGATAGTCTAAATAAATGGTGTGCCTTCTACATAGAGACAGTTGGCTGTAGTGTAACCACTACTTCTCCTTCTGATAGTCTAAATAAATGGTGTGCCTTCTACATAGAGAAAGTTGGCTGTAGTGTAACCACTACTTCTCCTTCTGATAGTCTAAATAAATGGTGTGCCTTCTACATAGAGACAGTTGGCTGTAGTGTAACCACTACTTCTCCTTCTGATAGTCTAAATAAATGGTGTGCCTTCTACATAGAGACAGTTGGCTGTAGTGTAACCACTACTTCTCCTTCTGATAGTCTAAATAAATGGTGTGCCTTCTACATAGAGAAAGTTGGCTGTAGTGTAACCACTACTTCTTCTTTTCTCCTTCTCTTCTGTTCATGTTTTGCCTTTCACCCCCAGGTTTTGAAGAAACACCAGGTGCTCACCTTGGTATGTGCTTCGTAGATGCTGATATTTACAACCTCGGATATTCTGTCTGTCTATCCTTTGCATGGTCGACCACAGTTTTGCTTGCATTATGTCTAAGTGCAGGACTCTCTAGTGCACTACATAGTGGTAGTCTTGACACATGTGCAAATCATTTGATCTGTTGTCTCTTGATGTAGTTCAGTGCGGGTTTCTTCCCAGGCTTTTCCCTGAAATCATAATTTCTGATCCTGTCCATTCTAGCTACATTTAGAATTTGTCACAGACATTTTGTTTTTGTGTGGTTATTTTTGCTTTCATCGTTAACGTCCACATTAGTAGCCACTGTGAGGATTCTATGTGGTGAGCTCCCCACTCTCTTCCAAAGTGCACTCTTCTACTACTGTCCAAACCTGCAAGAGGTTTTAAAGGGGAAAAAAAATCACCCGTCTGGGGAATGGACCCCTGGTGCTCTTATTCTTCTTCAGAGATCTCTGCTCATACGCTTAATCCACTGTGGGCAACAAACTGGGCTGTCATCTCAATCTCTTAGGTTTCACCAAAGCTTAGTTATTAGTTCTACTGGGCATGGCAACTTGACATTTCGTAGCTCCTCCAAAAAAGGACAGTCTTGCAAGACAGCTTCTGGAGTTTGTTCAGCATGAAGACCCTGAAAGATGACAGACAGCTGTTTGTTTGGTTTATAACTTATTTATATTGTGCTTGTTGAGTCTGCAGTGTTTAGTGCATATGTGAAGGGTTGGTTTATACCTAATTTATATCGTGCTTGTTGAGTCTGCAGTGTTTAGTGCATATGTGAAGGTTTGGTTTATACCTAATTTATATCAGTGCTTGTTGAGTCTGCAGTGTTTAGTGCATATGCAAAGGATTTGGTCTGTTCTGTTCAGATTATTTAAGAAATATTTGTCATGGTTATAACCTGTGTTGTTTTCCAATGTTTCTGTTCTTTGTTCTCCAAACTGGAGCCCCAGACCCCATACAGGGAGTAATTCTATTGATCCTATGAGATAAAGAACCATGTCAGTCAGTAGCCTGGTCGCCTGTCCTTTGCAGAACCTTGCTCCCACAACAACCTTCCGGAAAACTTCTTGGTCACAAGCAAGATGTCCTGCGACCGATACACACATCTGGCACATCCTGCACCCATCTTCTTTTTGGCCTTCCTCTTCCTCTCTTTGCAGGCATTTAAAGTAAAAAAAGTAAATAACCCTTTGCCTCGCCTTTAGGCATATAGGGCTAGACATATATTTTTTATAGACCTATTGGCACAAGATGGGTGATGTGGTCAGCATCACGCCGGCCGCCTTTACTTTCCGGGATTGCACCTGGTACCCACTGAAGGCTGGGTCGACCTGGGAGCCAAGGTCATTTCCAGGCATATACCCCTCCATTATTGTTCTCTCTCAAATTTCCCGACGTTTCAAGTGGCAAAAATATTTCAATTTTCTGTGCTTTGTCGTCTTTAATGGCCAACCTTTTTCAGTTTTCAGTAATAAGTTCTTGAACTGAATATTGAACTGAACAGAACCATGACCGCTGCTTATATGCATTAGCCTGGAAGTTGATAATGATTTTACTGGGCATGTTATTGCTTATTTCACTATATTAGAATACATTCTTCTTCTACAGTTGCCGTTAAAAGGGCAGCTGGCACATTGTGCTGTGATTTACAGCTAGGCTGCGATATCTACATCTTTTAGTCCAACACGTCTGATTTTTATGGCATGCTGTGGCAGTGTGTCGATTTACATCCCCACATGATTTAGTATTTAGTATGTAAAAATGTAAATTGTTTGGTCAGCTATAATTTAACAAATGCTGGTATAATTTCAGAGTGGTTTGGTTCAAAGATGCCTTCTGCATTTTCCGCCGCATTTTCCTCTGCATTTTCCTCTGCATTCACACCTGAGCCCTCGCCTCCTGCTGCTGAATCAAGTCTGGTAAGAGTTTTCTCAGTATGTATTTGTGCTGGGGCTTAGAGGTAGTAAATGTGTTTCACTATCATTAAAACACCAGGTCCCCCCCCCCCCCCCCAAGGTGGTTGGTTAAAAAAGGTTTGTGCCTTTCGTTCAGTAGTACTAGAGGGGTGCCATGAAAGAGGTTAGTTAGTCTCACCACAGAATATTCCCAAAAACAGCATTGGACGCCCATATGCACTTTAGCCAGCCTTCGTGGTGGGGACAGCACACAATTATTTATTATATCTGTTAATCTTTAAGATCCATTGAAGAAAAAAGCCCAATGCCTGAGAATTCTCCCCCCCCCCCCTTTCCCTCCCCTTTCCCCCAACTCCCATATGTTTAAAAAAAATACAGGTTACTAATAAATGTAAAAAAAAAATCTCTAAAGAAATATATTATTGGAAGTAATCATTAAAAATAAACACAGCAAAAACAAAAATGATTGATCTTACCAATAGTTCAGATGAAATTAAACTAAACAATCACATTATGGGAAAAATCAACAGCTTTACATATCTAGGGAGTAAGATGACATCTATAGGGATCTCAGCACCAGGAATTTCATTTAGAATTGCACTGGCATCTAGTGCTTTTAACAAACTGTCAAACCTCTGGAAGTCAAAGACACTCAGAAAACACATAAAACTCAAGAACTTCGACTCTTGTGTGATTCTAGTACTAGCTTATGGATGTGAGAATCGGAAAGCTGTAGATAAAAAAATAAACAAATGAGACAATTTTGAGAACAAATGTCCTAAAAGATGACCAAATCTCCACTGGACAGATTTCAGATCCAATACGCAAATAAGACAAGAGACCAAGCAAGATAATGTATCCAATTTATAAGAAGGCGCTGGAACTATATTGGTCGTGCACTCAGATTAGATATGACAAGAGTCCCCCATCAAGCCCTCATATGGTCACCGGAAGTCAAAAGAAAATGCGGAAGACCATGAGAGACCTTACATAGAACCATCATCAAGGAAGGCTCAACCATGGGCCTAATGAACATCCAAGACCTAAAACAGGTGACAGTGAACCGCCAGACATGGAGAGCTATGATCTTTGCCCTATGCGCCGCATAGGCTAAAGTGGAAAGACTAACTAAACAGTGAACATGAACAGAGCTGAGAATGAAACTACTACAGTTCCTTGGGTCTAAACAAAAATAATTCATACAATGAATCATATCCTGACCCGGATTACTAAGATAAAAGACTGGTTTCCATATTCATAAGAGTATTGGATAAAGAGCGCGAAACCTGTATTTCAAAGGCCAGTTTTATAGCCCAATCTGCACTCAGCGGGTGATATGATCAACATCCCGCTAGCCAACTTCCCAGGACTTTACCTGGTACCTGTTTTAGGCTAAGTCAGCCTGGGAACCAAGATTATTTTTGAGAAAACCCAGCTTGATGCAAGTTTGAACTCACGACCTTTGAGCCTGAGGGAACATCTAGCAGTAGGAACTACCCCACAGTGGTTTCCAGATTACTCAAAGTTAAGAAAGAATTATGAGGACATCTTGGTTTAAAAGGCCTAGACTAAAGTCTCCCCCCCCCCCCTTTCCACCACCACCATGGTGCTGTTTTTAGTAAATATAATCATATTTGCACAAGTGCAAACAAACCCAGTTACATTAACTAGGCTTGTTGCATGCTGGCCAGAGCAGAGCAATGCTGGTTAAGCAGAGGATTTGTAACAGAAGGAAATGTTGGGTTCGCTGTGTCATCGGGTGAGAAGATATGTGAAGATTCACAGCCATATGTTAAAACTGGCTCTTTATGGCATGCATTGGGGGGGGGGGGGGCTGCGTAGTCTCGAGGCATGGTGTCCACCTCGAGTGCTAGAGGCCTCAGTGAGGGCTGGGATTTTTTCACGTGGATTTCTAGTAATTTTCCTCTGGTCTCTGGGTAGTAAGACTGGATGCCCATGTGTATTGTCGCGCATGTAAAAAATCCCTTTGTGGCCTAACGTTAAAAATCTACCCAAGCATTTTCAGGATCCTCGCTGGTGCAACAGAGCCTGTGTGCTGCGCTGAGATTCTTCTGACTCAGGCTTGAGTTAGAAGAAGAATATAGCACTTATGGGTTACACCTGTGTGCCATGATGTTGATCCATCGAATAAGCAGTAAAGCATGCAATAATTTTTATATATCCTCTAGTGACAGACTTATTGCACCAAACAACGGCCTTTAACTATTTGAGTCCCAGGGGGTTTAGCATCACTGGCCCAAGGGGTAGTCAAGAGAGACGTAAAATCGGCGCATCTTGCGTTCATTTTGCTTGTAGGTAGGAATTTATGAACGTATGATGCGTTCCTTGGGACTCAAAGAGTTAAATGGTGAGATTAGTTTGTGACCTTCAGGCAAACTATGTCAAATTGCAGTGCTATATAAAATTGTAACCCTTTTTTTTGTATTTATAATTTTGTTGCTTATGTATAACAGGGAAATATTCAGAGCTCAGACATGTCCCTTGAAAATTTCCTCCGGGGTTCATCTGTTGCTGTTTCAAATGCCAACATCATACCGGCAGACGTCTCCAGCTCTCCTGCCTCAGCAGTCCTATGTGACGACAGCCGAGTTTCCTTCCTCACAGACAACGTGGAACCTGCCCATAACATTACGTTGCAGCTGACCCCTAGCGGTCATTACCAACTGGACAATGCAACAGTCCTCCTGGGCAACACACTGCCACAAGGCCTTTCACAGACCTTTACACTCGTGCCATATGGACATCTTTCTCAACAGCCTAGTATGCACGTTAGTCCTACACAAAAACCTGTTGTTACCCCCACTGCGTTTTCAGCGTCTGAACTGCTTAACCAGTTGTTTGAACAGCAGCTGCATCAGCCTTTTGATGTCGTGTTGGCATCCAGAAAGAACTCTCCTCAGCAGTCGCCAGTGCCAATACAGCCTGCTCCGTCATTAAGTCAGCAACTGCGACAACACATTTTCCAGCCCAACATCTCTCCTCAGAATCCAGTTCTCACACAGTCGTCGTCTTTTCAGCAGCAGCAACAACAGCAACAGCAGCAACAACAACAGCAACAGCGGCAACAACAACAGCAGCACCATCATCAGTCTCATGTTGTTGCTCAGGCAACAAATCATTCACAGACAAAGTCCAAAGTTTTAAACAAAATGAGTAGGCATTCACCGGATAGTGGCATTAGAACCAGTGCACCGAGTTCAGGATCACAGAAAGAAATAGCCTCAAGCAGTGGCAGGAAAAAGGATGGACCTTTTATAGTTCCTTCAGCTCCTACGGTAAAATTAAGTTGTTTTTGTGTGTGCCTGTGTGTTGTTTAAAAGTGATTGAGCCTGTTGACTCAAGCTCTGAAAGTCAGGAATTTAATTTCAGGGCATAACTGGATTTAATAAACAACCAACAACCTTTAAACTACCTGGCTAGGACAAATTATGAATGCAGCCGTCCTACCAACCTTTTGCTGTCACACCACAGCATACTGGGCAACGGAGCGTACCCTAGCTCACAAACTGATCAACTGTTAACCTGTGACACCTTGCAGCACAAAGCAGAATGTGGACCATAAAATAAAGTTGGGGGGGTCTACATGTGGCAGAGTGGTTAAGACATTTGCCTCATGCAGTGAAGGTTGCAGGTTCATGTCATGGATTGCAGTGTTGGGGTCATGGGTGCAGATATTCAGAGATCACAGGAGATCATTTCTCGAGCTTCCCATGTGGGTTTTGGGGTTGTGTTATCGGGAAAACATCTATAGACCCACGGCCTCCCTAACAAACATGATGTAAGAGTCGACTAATTAGGGGTTTCCTTCAAAGTTGAGGGGCAGGGAACCAGCAGTCTGCTTATATATTTAAAAAAAAAAGGCCAGATCTGTAAAACGGATGTTCACACAATACTCAAGTTCTGGAGCCACACAAACAGCTAAAACTTTCTGCTGGAGTTTGCAGTCGGCGAACGCAGAGAAGAAGAAGATTTACCAAGCTTCCACATATGGGGTTCTGGGGCCCTATTTGGGGAGGTGGGGGGGGGGGGGAATTGACCTACTACCCCCTAACAGGCATGTAGTACAGAGGGATTAATTAGGGAAGTTTTCTTCGAAGCCTCTGCCTAAGAGGAGAGGAGCCAACAGACTGCATACGGATTTCAGTCTCAGCTTGTTGTTTTTTTCTTCATGAGTGCAGTTGATGAGGTCTCTAGGGGTTGTTGCTGAAGCTGTGGAGTTTCATGTTTCAGGTGATTCTCTCTGTGGGTAAACTCTTCCACGAAATCTTCTTAGTGTCCGGTTGATCGTCCATTTATTGACTTTAGTCATGTTCCGAAACTTGAATTTTGTTTGCACTTCTGTTTTACAGATCTGACTTATCTATATGCAGACTGTTGGTTCCTGGCAGCTCAGGCAGATGTGATTCAGTTTAGAGGGGAATTCTGAAGTCAACTTTAATGACGTCATTGTTAGGGAGACAGTGGGTCTGCCCCCACCCCCCACCCCCTCCCCACCCGCAGAGGACCATAGAACCCACACCAGGATCTCTGCGAAATGAACTAGTTTTATTTTCAAAAGGTCACAAACTGGGCCCATCTTGTATTCTTGTATTCCAGTCCCTAAGTTTTTGTCATAATCATTCTATTTATGAGACAATAAATCACATCCTCTGTCCCACATAAAACATTTCCTGGTCAAGAAAGACACAGGGGTCGCCTAAGACCATCGGAAAACACATATTCATTAAAGTTATGAAGGAAAACAATTGTCTAGGGGTTGCCACTACATGAGAGAACTGTATTAAAGGGTTGCGGCGTTGGGAAGGGTGAGAGCCACTGATCTGAAGATTTCTTTTAGGAATTCCCGTTTTGTTGGTCTAATTATTTACCATTTCAGCCTTGTCTTTCACACAGTAATTACCAATTTTACAAATTATACCCAAGAAAAAGTAAAGGACCCTTTTTCACGCCTTTCAGGCGTATTGGGTAGATAGGGCTACACCTATATTTTTTAGACCAAGGGCTCTTGGTGGGTGATGTCAGCATCACACCAGATGCCTTTACTTCCTAGGACTGTACCTGGTATCCACTCAAGGTTAGGTCGACCTGGAAGAAGAGGTCATTTTTGAAAAAAGTCTTGACCCCACAAATTATACAGGCTAATTTAGTTTATTATTTAACTTATGTGAATGATAATCAGATGCAAGTAAACATTGTAAGAAAAGCATATTCATACACATACGCAGTGTTACAAACTAAATACAGATACATCTACACATACATAACAAGACACGTATGTATAAACATATAACTTGCGAAGTACTTAACAGAGGTGCATGATATGAGAACTTGCGAGGTACTTAACAGATGTGCATGATATGAAAACTTGCGAGGTACTTAACAGATGTGCATGATATGAGAAATATATTCATACATACTCAGTTTTACGTACAGTTACATGTTAGTCATTCATTGAGGTTCCAGCTTGAATGCAGACGGATTGCCGAATCACTGCTCGTTCCTAAGCCAGTGGAAATCACACAAAGTCTCCTTCACTGTCTCATTTGAAAACTAGTCAAAAACATGTCAGGCTTATCCAAACCCTGAAGCTCACACCGGCAAAATAAATGCGAAAGCTAGCTATCAGATGTGTCAACACCAACAGTAAAAGGACTCATTTCCACCTCTTCAGTCATATTGGACATCACTTATATATATTTTATAGAATAGTCGACATTCGGTCCTTTACTTTCCAGGACTTTTCCCTGGTACCCACTCAGAGCTGGGTCAGCCTAGGAACCAAGGTCATTTTTTAACAGAAAAAAAAAGTATGATTCCATTACGACTCGAATCCTCAATCTTCGGATCCGCAGGTGAGCGTCTGGTCGCTACACCACGTTTCCTCCCTAAAACGAACATTCCTGCGTCCTCAGCACTAACATTACAGTATCAGAAGTGCAACTCCCTGTTGACGCAAGTAGTCAGTTACATAAGCCGGCATTGTAAGCAGGTTCTGCAATGAGGGGAGTAGACAGCAAGAACATTGAAATAGGCAAAGTTCAGCAAGCAGAAAATATAACATGAAAACAAAAATGCTACTAAAACTGAAGTAATGCAAGTCAGCAGAATTCCTAGTCCGCTGCATATCGGGTTGAATGGTACTTGTCTGACGCAAGTTCAAGAATTCAAATATCTAGGAAGTATATTCTTGGAGGATGGGAGAATACATTAGGAAATAGAAACAAGATGCCAACGGGCCAGTGCACTTGTCTACAGACACCGTTATTAAGACATCCTAACATAAATATTAGCACCAAGGAACAGATAATAAACCACATTTTCATACCAAGGCTGTGCTACAAGTGCCAGACTTGGGCATTATCAAAGGCTAACCGACGTAAAATTTAACACCTGTGAAATGAGGTGCCTGAGAAAATCCGCCAACTTAACCATCCAAAGCAAAAGTTAGAAATTATGTTAAAAGACAGACTGCAGGAACAACACCATGCAGCAAATTCATTGAGAAACAAAAGATCAAATGGTTTGGTAATCTAGTGAAAATGCAACCAGAACAACTACCAATGCAAGCACTACACATGAAAAGATGTGATGTGAAAGCAAGAGGCCACCCTAGGAGAACATGGATTGATGACATTAAAAGGCTTTTACATCGACACTCAATGACAGTAGCCACTGCTGCCCATTAAGCAATGGATCACAAACTGTTCCTCCCCACAATGCTTAATGGCAGGAGTGGAAATTGAGGATGATGATGATTAAGAAGAAGATTATTGAAGTCAAGACGGGTAAATATCATTTTAAAATGAGAGTTCTCAAATGGTTTGTTTTTTCAACACTGTAATATATCAGAATAAATGAGAAAGTGATAATGATTATGATGATGTGTGCGCAACTCTGAATAAGTACTCACCATTCTGATTGTAGTCAGCCACCTGCCATTTTTAGTGCAGTTCACAACACAAGAAACGTCACAGGCAAAAAAAAAAAAAAAAAAAACTTTCCACATGAAATCCACAGCTCACAGTGTCATACCAGGCACATAACTCGTTGAATTGCTGATGAAACCTTAGCACTTCAGTTCCAGAAGTGGGAAATTTGCAACAAAAAACCATTGTGACATCATGATAAATTTATCTAGCAGAAGTGAATGTGAACTACCACTGGATGATCTGTCCCAAGATTTTCTACCACCGGCTGAAGAACTTTGGTATAGAAGTTAATGCGCTTGCACTACATAAGGATTATCTGTCCCAAGATTTGCTACCACCTGTTAAAGAACACAGTATAGAAGTTAATGCACTTGTACTACGTATGGATTATCTGTCCCAAGATTTGCTACCACCTGTTAAAGAACACCGTATAGAAGTTAATGCACTTGCACTACATATGGATTATCTGTCCCAAGATTTGCTACCACCTGTTAAAGAACACAGTATAGAAGTTAATGCACTTGCAGTACGTATGGATTATCTGTCCCAAGATTTTCTACCATCAGTTGAAGAACCTGGTGTAGTAGTTAATACGCTTGCAGTATGTATGGATTATTTATCCAAATATTTGCTACCATTGGTTGAAGAACACGGCATATTAGTTAATGAGCTTGCACTACGTATGGATTATCTATACCAAGATTTGCTATGTCACACTTTGACTGTCATCCCTTTCTCTTTTGAGTTTAAACAGTTTTTACATGTAATTATGGAAACAGACACCATCTTGGTGCATCCTTTGCATTTATGAACTAACATGTTTTTTGCGTGAACTTTTTCTTTAGGTGAAACCGGCAATCGCCCCTCGCAAACCTCGTATGATTGCGCCAGCTCAGCCGGTGGCCTCCCCTCCCCAGCAAAACACACCACCATCACAAGCTTCATATTTGGCTGAGCTGTTGAAAAGTGGTGAGAAATAAATTTCTAGAAATGTGTTTGATTGAAAACTTGTAATGAGGCAAATTATTGTCTTCTTGGTGGGTCAACCCACAAAGAGACTAAGACAATAATTCAATCTAGCATCCAAGAAAGGTGGCTGGATACACACACTAAATTCTCTCCTCAAGAACTCGCTTCATCGTCTCTCTAGAGATGCACACTGGTACAGTGATATTCAGACTAAAGGGACAGGGCAGAACAGACTTCGTCAACATATGTTCAAATTATTCGGTGTATGAAACATGGAGATGTGTCCCTGCAGCCTGGCACCTGAAAATGCTGAGCGTGTGTTTGGAAGCTGGTGGATGCCAAACTTTATGGGCCGCTAAGTGAATCCAAAAGACAGTGAAGTTTATACTAGTGACAGCATTGCAGAAATGGATAATGTATTTAAAGCGAACAAAATAAAAAGAAGAAGAAAAATTGTTTGGCAAAGTCGAATTTGGGACCCTTTGAAAAGTTTGTTCCTTCGCTTGCCCCTATTCTCTGGCTTGCCAGCCTACAATAATTCCTTCCAATATAGTTTTGTCAAAGTGTTAAGGTTTGAATGGTACATAAGTATATTGTAATTTTATTCTTTCAATGGCCTTTTCAGTCTCCTCAAAGCCTTTGTATTTGATTGATTTTGTTTTCTCAAAAAATTTGTATCTATCCCCATCCCCAGGAACCCACAGTTGTTTTTAGTAGGTTATTCGCATTTATTCTGCTCCATTTAGTGATGTTGGATATTGACAAAATTTTTCATTTTTTTTAATACATTTATTTCTCTAAACTATTGATCATTGGCATCATAAGGGCTAATAGGTTGAAATGGCTGGGGCATATTAAAAGAATGTCAGATGACAGAAAGGTAAAAACTGTATACACAAGGGTGATAAATGGTCATAGACCAAGAAGGCGATGGAGAGATAATGCCCAGAGAGATCTGCAAACACTTAGTGTTACCAACTGGAAAGAGAAGGCTAACGAGAGAGATGAGTGGAGGCAGGTGATATCTGTGGCAGTGAATCTCAAGGGCTCTGAATGCTGAAGAGAGAGCAGAAGATTTTTCTCTCTAAGTGTTAATATGTTGTCATGTTGAAAATACTTTTGGCAATTCGTGTCCTTTGCTTTTTTCTTTGTCACTTCTGCCGTATGTTTTTCTTGTCGAAGCGAGGAGTAACACTTAATCTAGTATCTTTCTGTGATGTTGATTGTTGGCCCGTCCTTTCCACTGCTAATTAGGATCATGTACTCAGTAAGGTCATTCTTTTGTGTGTGTTTTTCTGCCGGGAAAAATAATAAAATCTGAATTCGCCTAGTCCATGCTGACAGCATTGGCCATGCAGCCATAGTTTCCCAGGCTCCAGACGACCCTCCCCCATTGCCCTAAATAGTGATAAAAGCAGGCTATAGAAAAATATTTTCATGTAAGTATCTAACTCATATTTTGGCTATACAGTTAGAAGCAGATTGTTTGTGAGTGTTAAAACTTGCTCCTTCACTGTGAGTTCTAGGGCTCGGTTCGGGGAATAAGGATTAAAAGATTAAAGTCGAGAGGATCGACTTCATTGCAGCGGTTTTTATTCCATATAGCTCAGTCTCTCCCTCTCTCTCTGCAGAATGGCTGGCCACCTACCAAGAGCCCTGCAGAGCACAAACTCTGTAGCTCCGGTGATGACCCCCAGGGATCCCCGTAAAAATTGCACTCGTGTGCTGAAAGACACTGACATGAAATGAACACACCACCTTCAGGGCACGAGGCAAACGGCTTCACCACGGAGACCCCCGGTTTGGAGAATAAAGAATACATCAGACTGTGCCACCTAACAGAAATATGATGAAAGGCGGAGAAGTGTAGGTTTGCTGAAATCACAGGTATCTTCGGCACCCAGGCATTGCTATGGCAGCCTAGCCATAAACCAGATCTTTTTTACACTTTCAGTTGCAAACAGTACACCCTGTGTACTGGACATTGCTCGTGTGCACCTGTCAGCATATTTTGTACATTTGTACATCTTAAGTCAGGCAAACTAAATCAGTCCAGCAACACAAGTCGCCCGCAGTGCACTCTGTGTATCTGAACCTGTGGATGATGTTTACCTACGTTTTTTGTAGTCATTATTATTGCTTCAATCAGGCATCAGCTTTGATCTTCTGCGACAGAGAGAGTTTAGGCGGGTGAACTAAAAAGTTGATGTTATCGATCCAGCGGCGTGTGAGCTTTGGCCCACTGCCATGTAGTGGAATTTACATGTTTTCACAAACTGTTCTTTCCTCCGTACAAAGTGTTCCACTTGTCTGGTCTCGGAGGGAGTAGCATTCTTCTAGTCTCGCTGAGTTTTGGACACCTAAAGAGATGGTGTTCTGCAGTTTCGTAGGCAACTTAGAAGTTAAGATTACTTCACATTTTGCTTTTGATTCATTTTCACAGCTTTACCACAGTGAGCTCCACCCACACCAGTTTGACTTTATGTCCTCATTTAGGTACATACGCAGGCGCTCTCATCAATGTCAAGAAGGAACCCACCCCTCCTACAGCAGTTTCTAGTCCAATCAAGACTACCACCAACTACTACCAGCACATGGTGCCCAGCTACAATCCATCTTTTGGTCTTGGGTCGGGAACTTCATCGGGAGCCATGACAGTATCAAGTCCTGTTATCAGCATGTCAGGTCCCATCAATAATTCTTTGGTAAGTGAATATATATAGTTGTTGTTGTTATTGTTATCGATCCAGCGGCGCATGAGCTTTCGACCTTTGGCCCAATGCCATGTAGTGGAATTTGTGGTGCTGGGGTGTCTGTGGATTACCTACCTCCCCGGGCAGCAGCTAGAAATGCCCTGTACCAGTTCTAAAGGAAATATGGGTTGTGTTTCTGCCTTCCCCTTTAACACGTAGCTAAGGTGGGGCTCACAGTGTTCTCATTCCCCGCCACCAGATTGCCTGCAGGTTTCGCTGAGCTCTTCATGTCTCTAAGCATGGCCTAAGCATGAGTAGTTGGGGCAACTGGATCGTCACGTCCTGAGTCCCTGTGCCTTCACGATAGTTTCCGGTATTCAGGGGGGTTAGCATACTTGTTTCCATTCCTAAGACTGTTCAGCACACCTCTGGTTCCTTCCCTCCCACAGGGGGCAGTACGGTGTGGTGCACCGGGTTTATTATCGAGGTTTGCTCCTCTAGATCCATTGTGTTTTGCCTGGGGATTCGCACCCCCAGTTACCGGGACTACCTCGGGGAGGCTGTGACTCTTCGCCACGCACAATGGTCTTGAGGTAAGAGAGGTTTTGCTAGGTCAAGAGGCTGACACCACAATGGACGCTCCTTTCGTGAACAGATATTCACTAGACCTAGGGTGAAGTAAGGGGGGGAACCCACTACCCACAACACCAACACTTCTTACCCCCTGCCTCTCGAGGCTCAGTCCCAATATATATAGTTAAGTCATGAAATGAGCAGGTAGATAGACTGGCCGGTTGTGCACCGTTTGGTGGTGAACTGATGTATGACAAGTTGGATGTTATGAGGGCTGTTTGGGAGCAGTTGAACAGTGCGGAGGTACCGATAGATTATTATTTACAGGGGGATCTGGACAGCGCTCAGCACTCAGTGGAAAGGCGAGATGGATTACCCCACAGTTACTGGTGCCCTCGGAAGTGGAACTCTTTGCTTGCACTAAAGAATAACGGATTCCTTTTTACCTCTTTTATTTAACTTTCTGTATTCTCAAACGAGCAGACATTACAACAGTGTTCCCAGTACTTGGTCTTCAAAGGCTCAGTTGGCTAGGTCATACATAGAGGATGGAGAACATCGGATTCCTTAAAGACATCCTCTATGGTGAATTATTGATGTGTAGATGTTGAGGTCGGCCTCAACTTCAATATAGATATGTACGAACAGGACGTGAAGGATACCGGTATTGAAAAAGATTCCTGGGGAAAATATGCCATAGACAGTGCTTCTTTTTAGGAAAAAAGTCAGGAAGGGTCAGCCTCAACTACAATATAAACATATGTGCGAACAGGACATGAAGGATACCGGTATTGAGATAGATTTGTGGGGAAAATATGCCAGAGACAGTACTGCTGGGAGAGGAAACAAGTCAGGAAGGGTCGTCCTCAACTACAATATAAACATGTGTGCGAACAGGACATGAAGAATTCCGGTATTGAGATAGATTCATGGGGAAAATATGCCAGAGACAGTGCTGCATAATGAGAAAACAAAATCAGGAAGAGAATACGAATAAATAAAAAAATGATTGTTGGTGGGTTAAGAGGTGAGCATCTGAGAAGAAGCACATTAAAAATATGGTAACAGTGGTCCTAAAATCCCATGCACCTGTCGTGGAAGACATTTCTCTACGTGAGCAGCCATCGCCATGTGCTGTGAGTCCCATACTTCCCTATAAATCAATTGTCTTAAAAACAAACATTAGAAGGCTCCAAGACAAACGATATACCATACTTGTCAGTGTTAGTTAGTCGACAGATTATCTTGATTGCACATAGAACCATTCATTCAATGTGCTTATATCCCCGCCTTAGTAAATCATGCCGCTTATATCAGCCACATCCCAATTAACATGTTGTTTTTGCAGTCTGTTCATAATTGCAGATTCGCAGTCATCACTTGGTTCTTACAAGACTATTCAGTGTGTAGGACACTGCCTTATACCAGGCGCAGCCCAAAGACATTTTCCGGGGGCAAAAACTCTGATTTAAAATTCTTGTACCCATGTCAGTAGACGCGCGCATGTTTTTGTTTGTGTCATGGCGGTGGTCTTTGTGGCTGAGTGGTTAAGCCATTAGCCTCATGCTCTGATGATCGCTGGTTTGCTCGATAGACTGCATTGTTCAATTCACACATGCAGTTTTTCTGCAGATCTTCAAAGATTGTCAGTGAAGCTGTAGAGTGTGAGTTATGAGTTAGATTATCTTCACAGCACTCTGGACACATCTAAAGGCAGAGTGTGTGCTTTTTTGTGATGCTCCCGGCAGGCAGCTAGCCATTCTGCTGAAAGAGAACTGAGCCGTGTGGGGTAAAACCAGTTCTGTGAAGTTGATCTTATCTGCTATAAACCTCTTGATGAGTATACAGTAATAAAGGTAAAAAACTATCACTATGCCTTCAAATGTGGGTATTACCCCATATTTTTAGATGAACAAGCGGGAGTTACATTGCAAGAGAAGCTGTGGGGGACCGGTGGCCACCTTAAACGCACAATCCTTTTTGTGACCGAGACGGGACTCACTGTTTTGCATGACTGATGTCGAACGCAGAAGAAGAAAAAGAAGATGAACAAGCCAGTTCTGTAAAACAGATGTGCGGTGCTTCCGGACCAAGATAACAGTCCAGAAGTGGGCAAACAACCAGAACTTTCTGTCTGTTAGGGTTTTTATCCAGTGAACGCTATGAATAAGAAGATATTAGATAAATACATGTTAAAACTAATTGTTGATGTGTAATTTATACCGTAGGCTATGATTCCTTTTTTTTTAAATTGTGCTCCTGTTCTTTCACCATGTAGACACTGAACAGTATGATTCAACCTGGCAGTTTGAGCAGCTATGACCCTTGTCTTCCTATCGTTAAAGAGTCATCGGCCAGATATTTTAATGTAATTGACTCCAAATGTAAGTAAACTGCGTAATTTCAAATTGTTGCAGAACTTAAATCATTTCTCTCTAGAAAAATCCATACATTGTGTGTGCTTGTGCATGTGCGGGCATGTATTAATTTGTTCTTGTCTCCAGCTACCCCAGTTTAAAAGTTTATGGGGGTGGGGGGATGTTTAGGGAGATGAAAATTTGTTTTCTTGTTCTTTACCTTTTCCATCTACATCATCAAATCTGTTTCACACACCACATTCTTACCCACTCTGTTTATGTTCATATCATATTTATGTTCAAATCATATCAACCAGACTGTTTACTTTCATATTATATCATACAGTCTGTTTCCATTTATACTATATCATCCAGTGTGTTTCCATTCATATCATCTAGTAGGTTTTCATTCATATCACATCATCCAGTCTGTTTCCATTCATATCACCAGTCTGTTTCTCCATTCATATTATCCGGTCTGTTTCCATTCATATCACCAGTCTGTTTCCATTCATATCACATCATCCAGTATGTTCCATTTATATCACATCATCCAGTCTGTTTCCATTCATATCACATCATCCAGTCTGATTCCATTCATATTATCCAGTCTGTTTCCATTCAAATCATATTATCCAGCCTGTTTCCATTCTTATTATCCAATATGTTTCTTTTCATATTATCCAGTCTGTTTCCATTCATATCATATCCAGTCTGTTTCTACTCACATCATAATATCTTCTGGTCTGATAAACACCTACATCATCTCATTGATTCCAACATCATCATCTCATAGATTCCACCCACATTGTCTCATTGATTCCACCCACATTGTCTCATTGATTCCACCCACATTGTCTCATTGATTCCAGCATCATCATCACATTGATTTCACCCACATTGTCTCATCCAGTTTCTTTTCCACCACCATCATAATATAATCCACTTTGTGCATCCACAGCACCTTCCTCAGCATCCATCAGTATTTTACCAAAGAGCCCCAGGTCTAGTCCGGTCCTGGTCAAGAGGACACCGTCTCCTACCTCATCTGTGGAAATGGGCAGTTTTGGAGATCCTGTCTCACCTTTCTCGTCATCCATGCCGTTGTCACCATCAGCTCTGGTAAGTTTGTGTGGGAGGGTGGTAGAGTAACTTGTTCCTTTTCTTTAGCGTTCACCATCTATAAACTCTAAAGGAAAGTTGTGGTTTGTGTCTGTTTCTGAACTTTGGTCCAGAACTCACGTTTGATGTGCACATTCATTTTACAGATCTGGTTTATCTGTGTGCAGACTGTTGGTTCCTTGCTTCTCAGGCAGATATAACTCTGATTTTGAAGGAAACACACCTAAATTAGTCCCCTTGTAAGGTGTACTTGTGGGAAGAACAAGGGACATCGGGTCTAATCTGTATGTATTAAAGGAGTTAAATTTAGAATAGCTCAAGCTAAATCAGCCTCTTACAAACAGATGAAAGATTGATTAAAGAAGTTAAATGTAGAATAGATCAAACTTAAGCAGCCTCTTACAAAATAAAGTTTCTTCTATGCTGTCTTTCTTTGTCAGTTGAGAAGAGAGTTCAATCCTTTTCTTCTTCTTCTTCTTCTTCTTCTTCTTCTTCTTCTTCTTCTTCTTCTTCTTCTTCTTCTTCTTCTTCTTCTTCTTCTTCTTCTTCTTCTTCTTCTTCTTCTTCTCTTCTCCTCCTCCTCCTCCTTCTTCTTCTTCTTCTTCTTCTTCTTCTTCTTCTTTTCCACCTTGTACCTCATCAAAGTGTCGGGGGAAAATGTAACATTTGTTAATGAGCTCTGCCATGAGCACTATTAAGACTGATGTTCATTTCTGTAAGGCTGTTTCTGCTAAATGCCATCACTCCATATTTTTCTAGGTCTTCCACTTGCTTTATACCCATTGTAACGTTTTAGTGTGGCTCTCTATGGCAGACAGTACCAGGGCATTCTTGTTAGGTGTCTAAACCACTTCAAATCCTTTTCTACAGGAGTAAAACATGGACTATTGGTGACAAGGTATTAGGCAACTGCAGGGATGTGGTTTTATAGACGAATGATGATAATACCCTGGACAGACGAAAGGAGTACTGAAGACGTCTTGAAAGAAACTGACTTACAAAGAGACTTGATTGCCCACATCGGAAAGAGACAATCTAAATTCTTTGGTCATGATGGTGGGAAAGTTGGAGCGGAGAAAAGGAAGTGGGAGGCAGAAAGAGAAGATGCTGGACAGTTTGACATCATGGCTTGGAAAATCATCTGAGTCAGAATTGATTGAAAGTACACGAGACAGAAGGTTGTGGATACCTCTTTTTCACAGACACTGGCTGGTAACTCTGCCAGAAAGTTCTGGTTGTTCATCCACCTTAAGACTTGTTTCAGAACCTGAGTGTTCCATGCACAACCGTTTTACAAAATTGACTTATTTGTATGTAGGCTGTTGGTTCCTTGCCTCTCAGGCAGTTGCACTCCGACTTTGAAGAAAACCCACAATTAGTCGACTCTTTTGTCATGTTTTTTTTATTGGAGGCTGTGGGTCTATTCTTGTTTTTCCCACAATAGGGTCCCAGAACCAACCTGGGGAACAAGTACAGATTAACTTTAAAAAAGAAATGTGCTTTACTCTTCCCTTGAAACTTTCTTGTGCCACCACTTGGTTGAAAACTGCTGTAGCCCCAGTGTCAGCTGTAATACCATAGAGTTTAGATCGTAACACCATAGAGTTTAGATCGTAACACCATAGAGTTTAGATCTTTCAAAGTATTAAAATGTTTTGTACAGTACAGAGAATCTTCTTGTTGGTCTTCACAGGCTGTACTCCAGCAGAAATTTTCTGGTTGTTTGTTCACTTCTGAACTTTGATCTTGTTCCAGAACTGGAGGTTTTGCATGCACATGCTGATTTATATCCAGACTGTTGGTTTCTTGCCTCTAAGGCGGATGCACTCCAACTTCACAGAAAACACCCCTAATTAGTCTACTTTTACAACATACTGGTACTGGGGGTGGGGGTAATTGTATCTACCCCCTCCCCTAAACCAGCATATTATTAATCAGTGGTTCTCAAACTTCCTAACGCCGCGACCTTTTATTACAGTTCCTCATGTTGTGGTAACCCCCATCCATAACATTATTGTTGTTACTGCTTCATAACTTCAGTGAATATGTGTTTTCTAATGGTGTTGGGCGACCCCTATAAAAGGGGCGTAAGACCGTCAAAGGGGTCATGACCCACAGGTTGAGAACCGCTGTGGTAAATGATGGAGCCCCGGAATCCACATAAGGACGTCTAACACAGAGAATGAAAACTATGCTTGTGATTTCTACTTCCAGGGTTTAGATGGTACCCCTGACTCTCCCGGTTCTGGGGATTCCCCTTTTCCAAGAGAGCATAGAAGAGCAGCCCATTTGTCTGCTGAGCAGAAGCGGAGGTGTAACCTCAAGGTGGGTCACCTGCTTGCATACTTGTTGTGTATTCATTGTGTTTTAAGTCAGACTGAAGACATAGTGAAAGCCTAGAGAGATTACATATCCCTAAACCTAGGTTACCTTGGTCTGCCAGAATGACTAACAATGATTGCTTGGACAGTAGAACATTAAATTCAACAGTGAGATGGAGACAAAGTTGTTTGGTGAGAAATAGAGCATCGAAAAATATTAGCATGACTTCAAAGATAACTGGTAGAAGAGGCAGCAGCAGACTAAGAGAAATTATGGTGGATGGCTTAAGACAGTGACATGGAGGAATTTCATCAGAGGAATTGATCCAGAACACCAAAGACCGTGATCTGTGGAGATATATGAACGCCTACGCCAGCTGGCAGGGCTCTTGATGGTGATAAAACCTAGGTTAGACTTCAACAAAGCATTCTTAATGTACTCGGCAGCGGATCTGTGGAACTCACTTCCACAGCCAATCGAAACTATCTACAACCCCTATGCATACAGTTGGAAACCTTTGAATGTTATTTTATTAGGTTTGAGGTTTTGAACAACGGATCAACATCATGGCACATGGGCAGTAACCCATAAGTGCTCCGTTTTTCTTCTAACTCAAGTCTGAAGAGGCTCAGCACAGGCTCTGTAGCACCAACAAGGATCCTGAAATACTTTGGGTAGATTTTAAGCTCCAAATTTAGCTTGGGTAGCGCCGTTAGGCTACTCTTTTCGATTTCCAACTGCCAAGATATTTTTTTACGTGCACTCACAAGTCCACTTGAAAAAAGGGATTGGACCCGGAATCTCTAGCACTCGAGGCGGATTACAAGCCTTGAGACCATACAGCCCCCTTATCTTATTAGAGACAACATACTCCATTAAACGATAATAAATAGCATTCGAAGCATATTGTTGATTTGCCTTCGATTTATTATACTTAGTATTATTATAATTTTAATATTTAGGTATACTTACAGCACATTGCAGTTGGTAACTAGGACTTAGACCATCCCACAAACAAAATTATATCTCAAATTCTTGATGTATGGGAAGTGAATCATGGACAGCCAACAGACAGTTGCCAAGGTGACAGTGGTGAAAGCCTGCACCTCAATGTTGGACACAGTTTTTGTGTTGTTTCAAAGCCCCACCATGGCTGTTTCCAGGGGCCCTAATATAACCCAACCTAGGGTTTGAGCGGGGTTTCTGGGACCTGTCCCGGGGTGATCCTCATGTGAATGGTTTAACTTTGTGTGATGTCTTGGTAGGGCTGAACATCATCATCAGTTGACAGGATATGCCTTTACAACATGTCAAGAGAGCATGGATTTGCATGTGACAGGAGGGTGTGTAGAGATCCTTTGTGTCAGAAAATATAAATAGTCTGAAAAAAAGTACTGTTGAACAGCCCTTAACTGGGAAGGTATTTAGGATACTGACTCCCAGGTCAGAGGTTGTTGCTAGGGATGATGTCTTAGTACACTTAATGAGCAGTCAACGGGACAAGAATCACAGATGACTTGCATTCCCTGAAAGTGTAGAGCGCGTTTCATCACTTTATAAGATCCAGATAAGGAGCACATTGTGGATTTTCTGTCCAGGAATATCAGGTGTAAGAGGTAACGAGCAAGCTGATGGATTAGCTGCTGCCACTTCTATGGTGAAGGCTCTGAATAAGTAAATCCTGTATAACTGAAATATAAATATAACAGGATTCGTTTATTTGCTACCTTTAATTTAATTGTTATTGTAGTATGCACCAGACAAGGCACAGTGAAACACGCCAGTCAATAAATTGTGCAAAGTATTGTGTCCTCTTTGTTCAGATTTGCCTTAGGAAAAATATTACTTTGATCTTGTGTTCTGTTTGCTTAGTTGTAGAGCAGAATGTAAACCCCAAGTGTATCACCTTACAAACATCTTCTGTGATCTATTACAGACTGGCTTTGACATGCTTCAGCAGCTAGTTCCGTCCATATCGCAGAATCCTAAAGTCAGCAAAGCCACCATGCTGCAGAAAAGTTAGTAGCTTGCTTGTTGCTGCTGGTGCTTGTGTGTGTGTGATGTTGATATTTATGGACAGAATCATTTCTCAGAAAGTGAAATACTTTGGCTAAATTGAACACCTATCATCTGGGTAAAGATTCAACATCATATGGATGGAAGGTCTCCACAGCGAAGTGGTCAAGCCATTTGCCTTGGGTTTTAACGATCCTGGGTTCATTTTAATGGCGGTGCCGTTCAGTTAACGCGTGCAGTTTTTACGTAGATCCCCGGGGAATCATCGCCTAAGCTGCAGCGGTCATGCATAGTTCTTACCATGCACAGGCTCTAGCCTTGTCACCCCCCCAGAAATAGTACAACAGTTGGTCATGACCCTGTGAGTATTGGCAAAAAAGTCCTTTGAAAATTGTTTTTCTCAGGTCACTGATAAATTTGTAAATAAAATTATTAGTCTGCATTCTAAATTTATGTCTCCATGGTAAAGATCAGCTTTAAAAGTGATTTCGGCTATCCTCCGAATAATGGTCTCAAATTATCGAGGCTGAAAATATACCCTATCAGGGCCTCAGCCACATGTAAATTGCGAACCTCTTCCGGCGACTACACAGCATACTGCCGAGAGTATCTCCCGCACTGCTAAGTGCGGTGCGGAAAGGGGCTAAACTAGATGGCTGGGACTCACGAGCAAA
Source organism: Candidula unifasciata (assembly GCA_905116865.2). Classification (NCBI taxonomy): domain Eukaryota; kingdom Metazoa; phylum Mollusca; class Gastropoda; order Stylommatophora; family Geomitridae; genus Candidula; species Candidula unifasciata. The sequence goes on from CAJHNH020001846.1 coordinate 275,191, forward strand.
TAATATGGAGGAAGCTGCATGAGATGCGGTAGCTGCTGCTTGTGAGTCCCAGCCATCTTGTTTAGCCCCGCTTCGCTCTGGCAGTGTAACTCGGCGGAAGCTTTTTCGCTGTATGCTGTGTAGTCTCTAGAAGAGGTCCGCAATTTACATGTGACTGAGGCCCTGTTAGGGTATATTTTTGGCCTCCATAATTTGGGACTGCTTTTTGGAGGATAACAGTGATTAACTCCCACCCCCTCCTTCCCCACCCCCTCCTCCCCCACTAGTTTTTGTAAATATATTCATATCCTGACCTTCTTAAAGCTACACAGGTATGAACTTAGCCAGTAGCATTAACTGCATTTTGCAAAAATCATTACTGTACAAAGCTAGGAAAAGTGACATGGTTTGTGTGGGGGGGGGGGGGGGGGATGGTTTGCACTCATCTGGGAGTGTCAATTTGCTTCTTTGAGTGACATGATTAATGTGCAAAAAAAGTTACAAGATTGATTAGAAAATGTTACTTTTAATTTTTTTGATGCACAGGCTTTATTATTGTTAAGTAAATTCTTTGTGTTTGTTGCAGCTGCTGAGTACTGTAAAAAGTTGAAATCTGAGAGGTCACAGATGCATAAAGAAGCTGCCATTTTGAAACAGGAAATCGATGCTTTAAATTCTTCAATTAGCATGGTGCAGTCGCAGCTTCCAGAAACTGGTGTGCCGGTTACCAGACAACGTAAAGATATGATGAAAGACATATTTGACGAATATGTCAGGTCGCGAACGGTTGAAAACAGCAAATTTTGGATTGTATCCTTCTTTTTTTGTCATTTAAATAATTGTTTTGTGTGTGAGTTCTGTGCAGTTGTAACATTGAAACACTTATTTTAACTAGGTGACTTTTCAGTAATGGGGAACTTAATTTATAACTTACCCCTGACATCACGACGACGTCACGGGAGACATTCCCAAAACATTCTAGGGTGTTCAGGTTGTATTTTCTCTTGGTTTCTCTACATCTAACCCTAATCCTAACCCTAACCCTAAGACACGAGATGAACACTCAAAAACAACAGCACACTTTCACCCCTTGAAATGATGGACTGTCAAGTCAGCTGTGGAATTCCCACGGGAGTTTCGTGTTTGGGGTACGTTATAAATTAAGAACCAGTAATTGTTACGGCATGTGTTGGAATGGGAGCCGCCGTGGTGTAGCAGCTAGACACTTAACTGCGGGTTGGAAGATCGTGGATTTGGGTCCTGGCGGAGCCGGATGTTTTTTAAAAAAGAAATCACATTGGCTCCTAGGTTGAGCCAGATGTAATCCTTGGATGACGAATGCAGTGAAGGGTGTGACTCCATGTCCCTGTCTAGGCTGGTGCACATGGGGAGGAAACCTGGAGCTGCAAGAAGTGAACATTTCACCAAGGTACAAGATGTTTGATTAATCAACATAGAACAGGCTTTATCAATCATTCTGCTCAACATAGAACAGGCTTTATCAATCATTCTGCTCAACATAGAACAGGCTTTATCAGTCATTCTGCTCAACATAGAACAAGCTTTATCAGTCATTCTGCTCAACATAGAACAGGCTTTATCAGTCATTCTGCTCAACATAGAACAGGCTTTATCAATCATTCTGCTCAACATAGAACAGGCTTTATCAGTCATTCTGCTCAACATAGAACAGGCTTTATCAATCATTCTGCTCAACATAGAACAGGCTTTATCAGTCATTCTGCACTTGTGGAGCATTTAAGAATGAGATCGGAGCACCTATGCATAATGGTTTTTTTTAAAGGCTCGGGGCGTGTATTACCTTTAGTGCTTGACTCTACTCATGTTTATTGATAACCCCTTCATATATCTTTTTCTATTTTGTTGAAATTTTTTTTTTTTAATAAATATTTTTTTAAAATGTTTTTTTTTTTTTTTTTTTTATTAGTGACCTATGTCAGTTTTTTTTAAAGAGGATTTTTGCCCGGGAATTCCCACGGGTTGTGTCGTGGCCCATTTTATTTTGTTTTTTGGTGTGCTTGCTGATCAGAAAGGTTAAGAAACTGTGGTTCCTTAACACAGCCGCAGTTTTCCATGCTGATGAGCTCTCTCTGCGAGTCCTACTGCAGTACAGTATCCACATCCAGCATGGAGGAGTTGTGCCGGACAACCCTCACTTGGCTGGACCAGTCATGTTCATTAGTTAATCTCAGGCCAAGTAAGTATTGTTAGATTTGTATAGAAAGGGAATTAAAGGACCTTTTTTTTTTCACGCTGTGAGAGGAGTGGCTGCCCGAACGGTTAGAATGCTGGGCTCTCAAGTGGGAGGCCTGGGTTCAAATCCTCTATACTGCTGGGGAATTTTTCCTGTCGGGGGCAAAATAACAATCCTTACCTGCTCAGTTGTGGTGACAGCACTAGCCTTGCTGCCTTAAAAACTCAGGCTCATAGACCCTCCTGCCTACACAGCAAAAGTTGTATAATAAAGGCAGTAGTTGACAGTTATTTCCTATGCCTAAAGGCGTAATGGGCATATAGGGCTAGACTCTCATTTAATAGACCAATTGGCACATGGTGGGTGACGTGGTCAACATCATGTCGGCCGCCTTCACTTCCAAGGATTATACCTGCTACCCATCCATGGCTGGGTCAACCCAAGGTTACATTTTTAGGTGCTTTATTTTTAGCCGACATTTTAACCCACATTTGTCTGTGGGGATGTTATGTTGGGAAGTAGTCTCCTTCCACTGTATGCCCAGTGTTGTCTGTGGGGATGTTATGTTGTGATGTAGTCTCCTTTCACTGTATGCCCAGTGTTGTCTGTGGGGATGTTATGTTGTGATGTAGTCTCCTTTCACTGTATGCCCAGTGTTGTCTGTGGGGATGTTATGTTGTGATGTAGTTTCCTTTCACTGTATGCCCAGTGTTGTCCGTGGGGATGTTATGTTGTGATGCAGTCTCCTTCCACTGTATGCTCAGTGTTGTCTGTGGGGATATGTTGTGATGTAGTCTCCTTCCACTGTATGCCCAGTGTTGTCTGTGGGGATGTTATGTTGTGATGCAGTCTCCTTCCACTGTATGCCTAGTGTTGTCTGTGGGGATGCTATGTTGTGAAGTAGTCTCCTTCCACTGTATGCCCAGTGTTGTCTGTGGGGATGTTATGTTGTGAAGTAGTCTCCTTTCACTGTATGCCCAGTGTTGTCTGTGGGGATGTTATGTTGTGATGCAGTCTCCTTCCACTGTATGCCCATTGTTGTCTGTGGGGATGCTATGTTGTGAAGTAGTCTCCTTCCACTGTATGCCCAGTGTTGTCTTTGGGGATGCTATGTTGTGAAGTAGTCTCCTTCCACTGTATGACTTTCATACCATTGTCCAAAATTTTAAAATCATCTACTGGGTTAATGATCCCTAGTACTTGAGGATCATGAAATTGTTAACCACATTCACTAAGCTTTAAGCCACAGAGCTGCAGCAGATGTCAGACACATGTTTAATTTACATTATACGTGTTCTGTCTCTGAGAAACATAACAGCAGTGAAAGCGATTTTTCTGCAAGAAAGTGCAAAGAATGCCACAAGCAGTCTGAGTTGGTGATCCGTGACAACCCACTCACTGCCACAAATAGTTGCTTGAGATGGTGATCCACGACTACCCCACTCACTGCTTCATTTGGTTGTGTGAGATGGTCATCTGTGACATCCCGCTCACTGCCGCATGTGGTTGCCTGAGATGGTGATCCGTGACAATCTACTTTACCACTTGTGGTTGTGTGAGATGTCAATCCATGACAACCCACTCACTACCACATGTAGTTGTGTGAGATGTCGATCTGTGACAACCCACTCATTGCCACATGTGGTTGTGTGAGATGTCGATCTGTGACAACCCACTCATTGCTACATGTGGTTGTATGAGATGTCACTCTGTGACTACCCACTCATTGCCACATGTGGTCGTGTGGAGATGATGAACCGTGATGGCCCCCTCATTGAAAGATGTTCTGAAACTTGACTGAAGTCCAGAATCAGACGAACATCCAGAGCTTTGTGCCTTAGTTTACAGTCACTTGAGTTGAGTTAAGAATTGACATCACAGCACTCGGGGAAGCTCATGCAGAGTTCCAACACTAATGGTCCCAGTCGTAGTCTGATTGTATGTCCGTCTTGCCTTTCCTTTGAGTGTAGTGAGCCGGCCAGACCCTCTGGTCATATCCAGATGCATCATTCTCTCCAGGCCATAAAAATCACATTTCTCTTCCCACTTCACTATTTTTCTAATTATGGCCAGTGAATCTTAAGAAGAAGAAGAAACTATGTAGCGCCAGTAAAGACCTCAAGTTTTCCACCTCTTTGTGAGCCAAATTTAAATAGATGTTTAGCAAATGTTTATCACTTAAGAAGCAAAAGAGACTTCAGCATGTCACATGTTGTTTATTTCTTATTCCTCTTGTTTTCATTTCTCCGCCAGGTGTACTAAATGCTTTAAGGCAGTTGAGCACCAGTACGCCAATACTGACAGAACCTCAGAGGATGAAGGAGCATGCACTGCAGGTAGTCTCTAGGAAAGGAAAGGTGCAGCGGAGCAGCAACATGTCGGCCAGATAGTCTACATTAGAAAAGTATTACTGAATAGTTTAAATAGCACACACAACATATTTCATTGGCCAGTCAGATGACCTTGTGATTGCCAGATAGTTTAGATGTTGGTTTTTTTTTTTAAAGAAAGGGTGGGGGTTGTGTTAAGAAAAGTATTCTCATTGATACCAGGTTGTAGCCAGTGTCGTGAATTTCCGTATTTGTCTTGCGTTTTTTTTTAGTGTCGTCTCACCGATACCAGGTTGTAGCCCAGTGTTGGAGTTTTTGTTGTCTCACTGATACCAGGTTGTAGCCCAGTGTTGTGGTTTTGTTGTCTCACTGATACCAGGTTGTAGCCCAGTGTTGTGGTTTTGTTGTCTCACTGATACCAGGTTGTAGCCCAGTGTTGGAGTTTTTGTTGTCTCACTGATACCAGGTTGTAGCCCAGTGTTGTGGTTTTGTTGTCTCACTGATACCAGGTTGTAGCCCAGTGTTGTGGTTTTGTTGTCTCACTGATACCAGGTTGTAGCCCAGTGTTGGAGTTTTTGTTGTCTCACTGATACCAGGTTGTAGCCCAGTGTTGTGGTTTTGTTGTCTCACTGATACCAGGTTGTAGCCTATTGTCATGAATTTCCTTATTTGTCTTGGGCTTCTTTTGTCGTCTCATTAATACCAGGTTGTAGCCCAGTGTCACAGATTTCTGTATTTGTCTTGCTCCTCTTTTGTCGTCTCACAGATACCAGGTTGTAGCCCAGTGTCACAGATTTCTGTATTTGTCTTGCTCCTCTTTTGTCGTCTCACAGATACCAGGTTGTAGCCCAGTTGTTGTGGTTTTCTGTATTTGTCTTGCTCCTCTTTTGTCGTCTCACAGATACCAGGTTGTAGCCCAGTTGTTGTGGTTTTCTGTATTTGTCTTGCTCCTCTTTTGTCGTCTCACAGATACCAGGTTGTAGCCCAGTTGTTGTGGTTTTCTGTATTTGTCTTGCTCCTCTTTTGTCGTCTCACAGATACCAGGTTGTAGCCCAGTGTTGTGGTTTTGTTGTCTCACTGATACCAGGTTGTAGCCTATTGTCATGAATTTCCTTATTTGTCTTGGGCTTCTTTTGTCGTCTCATTAATACCAGGTTGTAGCCCAGTGTCACAGATTTCTGTATTTGTCTTGCTCCTCTTTTGTCGTCTCACAGATATCAGGTTGTAGCCCAGTTGTTGTGGTTTTCTGTATTTGTCTTGCGTTTCTTGGGTGGCTTGGGTGATGGATTTGTTGATCTTTATTGCAGGTTTTTGCTACACCATTTATCCTTCTCTTTCTTGGTCTTCCTACCAGATTTTCTGCTGTAAAAAGTCTCATATGCAGTTTGGTCTGGCTGCATTCTTACTAGATGGCTGAAGCAGGGATTTAATTGCTCTAAATGTTCCTTATCCTTTTGAGTGTCAGCTGTGCCTTGTATCTCAGCACTAGTGACTTGAGCACCTTTTTCAGACTTCACCTTTCTGCTGGATCACTGGGGGGGGGGGGGGGGGGGGGGGTGTCCATTGGGAAGGTGTGGAAAGTTCCATGGTCTAAGAGACACTGTGTTTAATTGTCTAATGAATCTCTGCATGTTCTATCATAATCCTAGTTGTTAATCAGGCCCTTTTAACCCACTGACTACCAAGCACATTAACCCTTGCATTTCCCCAGATACCACGTATTTTAGTGTGTACTAAAAATGCCATAGCTTCACAACTATTTGATATAATCTCACAATATTTTGTATTTTTGCACCAAACTGAATGAAGAACAAATTTCAGGGAAAAAAAGTTGTTTATTTTGTTTTGCATCATCATCATGTGGCTGTAGATTAGTGCAAAAAAGGCAACCGAAAAATCTTTTATCTGACAACAATAAAGACTAATAAAAATGTCTTATTTTCAAAAAATATTTAACAAAAATGAATAATATTTTGTATTTTTTGCACAAAATTAAACCAAGAACCCATTTAAAGAAAATAAAAATAAGGTTTACTCTGACATAGTCATCATCATCATGTGGTTGTAGATTGTTGCAAAAAAGGCAACTGAAAATCTTTTATCTGACAACAATAAATACTAACAGTGATGATTTTTTTTCAAAAATATTCAACAAACATATATTACATTTTGTATTTTTGCACAAAATTGAACCGAGAACAATGTGAAGACAAAAAATGGGGTTTACTTTGTCTGCCATAATCATCATCATCATGTGGCTGTAGATTGTTGCAAAAAAGGCAACTGAAAAATCCTTTATCTGACAATAATTCAGACTCCCAAAAAATGTCACAGCTTCACAGCTGTTCAATATCACTTATCCTATCTGATATTGTTTGCACCAAATTAAATAGATAACAAATATCAAGACATATGTAGATTTACTGTTTTATATCATCATCATGTGGCTGTAGATATGATGCTGAAAAGGCAACAGACAAATCTGTTATCTGACAGCAATACATAGAAAACGCCCCAGTGACGTGATGGTGGCAGCAAATGATGAGTGGATAGATGGATATAGACTCCGGTAGTCTGAAATAGACGGCTTTTTCACAACACATGTGAAGCAACAGTACAAGAAACCATGTTACTTCATTTGGGGTTGTGTGTTTCCAGTTCTTGGAAAAACAGGTGTCTGGTTTCGCACCAATCTTTGCCTCAGCATAACGGTTTGTTTCTTTAGCAAACACAGCCAGAATTTCTTTACTGAAGAAAATATTCAGTGGTTCATTTGTTCCTGCTGGCAGAAATAAACCAAAAGTGCCAGTAAATGGGGGTACTCCAGGAAAGCCTTCTTAATCACAATGCCAGTCATCAACCATTGGGGGGCGTGGCACATCTTCCCCGGACTCGTCAGATGATGATGATTCTGAATCAAAAGCGGCAATGATATCTTCGTCATGTGCAGACTCACGCACAAAATCTTTATAATCTGTGGGCTTTGACTGAATACTCTTACAAGAACTATCAGCATCATAAACTGCGGCACCAGTACTTGCAGCCGACAACACTGTGACTGTCTTTGTCAGACTTGACTTTGAAGCTTCATGCTGTCGTTTTACAGTCGACGATGTTTTGAATGGCACTTCGTTAAATTTATTATAGTCATAGCCATCAAACTGTTCAGAAGTGTCTTCAAATTCACTTTTTGAAGCAAAATCAAGAAAATCAAATGCATCATTAGAAAAATTAGGAGAGATATGGCCACCACGATGGTTCGGATAATTTGACGCCATGATGAATTTTTCGTCAATGTCTCACCGTCATGGGAGCTAACTAAAAAAATTCGTCAAATATTTACTTCAAGCACTACGAAGTTATTTCCCTTAATTAACCATACAGAAATGAATAAGCTAGAGGTTTCAACTAAATCCATCATAAAAATCGCGATTTTAACATGACATCGAGCGTCCAAAGCTAAAATCGCAAAGGGTGCGACGTTGGCAGAAGGAAGTAAACGTCGCCTCGTCGCATTACGTGCGACGCTGGTAGTCAGTGGGTTAAGATTGTTACTGTAAAGGTTTCTGCCCTGTTCAGCTCATCTTAATGTTCTCACCCCTAATTCTTGCCTACACAGCAGAGGAATAGTTTACTAATTTTAAATTTTCGATGTGCCTTCTTTCTCTGCAGCGGTAACCTAAACACTTTTTCAGACTTAAACAGGGGGAACTGCTTGGTCTCGAGGCATGGTGTTCGCGTTCAATCCCCAGTAAGGGCTGGGATTTTTTCACGTGGACTTGGACTTTTAGTAGTATTCCCTAGTCTCTGGGTAGTGAGATGGGATGCCTGTGTGCATTGTTTGCGCACGTAAAAAATCTCTTTGCTGTTGAAAATTGAAACGAGTAGCCTTACAGCGCTGCCCGGGCAACATTTTGAGTTAACAATCTACATTTCAGGATCCTCACCAGTGCTACAGAGCCTGTGCACCGTGCTGAGCTTCTTCGGACTCAAAATCACGTGCCACGATGTTGATCCGTTGTTCAAAACCTCAAACCTAAACCTTCTGCTGGATCACTGGGGGGTGTCCATCGCTGAAGGTCTGAGAAGTTGTAAAGGGACCGTGAGGCAACCATGTCTCGTAAGGCTCTGCATGTTGTCATAATTCTGCTTGTTAGTCAGTTCATTGTTCACATAAAAGAATGTTGAATTAAGAAACAATGTCACAGCACTTGGGGCATTGCCATCAGCGATCAATCCTCGCCTTCAGCAGCAAACGCAAGAGTTCCAATTTTAGTGGTACCAGTAACAGTCTGTATGTCTTGATAGCAACAAGTCAGAAAGAACTACAGGAAATGATAGACATTGTGGTGTTAGATAGTGGAAGAATGGGCCTCAGTTTGAATAATGGGAAGACAGAAGTAATGGTGGTATCAAAGAAACAAATTATTCCTAAGTGTGTAATAAAAGTTGATGGTGTCATTTTAGGACAAGTACAGAAATTTAAGTATCTGGGCACATGGATAACATTAGATGGAAGATGCATAACTGAGATAAGAAACAGAATAGGACAGGCAGAATTTTTATTTTATAAAATGAAAAACATCTTGTGCAATATATCCTTGTCATTGAGAGTTAGAAAAAGAATTCTTGCTTGCTACATACATCCAGTTTTAACATATGGCTGTGAATCCTGGACAATCGGTAGGCAGGCCAAACAATTTCTCTAGGCTTCAGAGATGTAGTTTTACAGAACAATGCTTAAAATACCTTGAACAGCCAAAAAAAAAAAAAAAAAAGCAACCAACAGGTTTTTAAAGAGGCGGGAGCCCAAAGACAACTTATCACAGACATCAGAGGGAGACATCATTTTTCGGCCATGTTATGAGATGAGGGAAGATAGAACATGTTGTGACACTGGAAAGATATGTGGAAGGAGAGATAGAGGAAGACAACGAGAGAAGATGCTTGACAGTCTTGTTGCATGGCATGGAGGTGTGTCGGCACACGAACTGATACATGCTGCAGGAGATCGCAGATTATGGAGAGGTATTATTGCCTGCGCCAGTCGGCAAGGCACCTGATGATGATGATGATCTGCGACTTGCCTCTCCTTCTAGTGTTTAGCTTCAACCAGATCCCCTAGTCATTCCTTGCAGATTTTTACTGTCAATGTTTCTGCCCTGTTCAGTTAACTCTTTTAGTCTCAAATGGTTTCAAAGTAGAAATCCAATTAGGCACAATAAAAAAGCAGCAGTATATCACTTTCAGTGAAACATCATATACTGTGCTGCATTTAAAATATTTGGGCAGATTTCTTTTGCATGCCCAGACCAAACATGGAAATTTAAAAAAAAACATCATATGTAGTCATAAGCACACACACACTGTGTTACTTAGGACAGAAAGAGTTAATTTAAATGTTATCAGATGTCCGTCTGAATTCTTCTTCTTCTGCCTTTCTATCCCCCAATGGAGCATAGGCCCTCAACGAACTCACGCCAAGTCGTTCTATCCTTCGCCATTGCATGGAGCTCTTCCCATGTCCTCCCAATCTTTCTAACCTACTTCTCCAGCTCTCTTCTCCATGTGTTTTTTGGCCTTCCTTTATTCCTATGCCCCTGTGGGTTCCAATGCAAAGACATTCTAGTTATGCTGTTCTCCTGTTTTCTCAGTGTGTGCCCTATCCAACGCCAGCGTCTTAATTGTTACTACAAATTTATGTTCTAATTATAATTTTAAATTTTTTTTTATTCATATTGTTACGTTAAATGTTTATGTTCTCATTCTTGCTGCAAATGTTTTCATTCTATTTGTTGCTATAAATAATTTTCTTCTGATTGTTAGTGTAAATGTTCTTGTCCTAATTGTAACTTTAAACATTTCTGTCCTAATATCCGTGTCCTAATTAACTGAGGACAAAACGATTTCACTCAGACTTCTAAGAGACAGTGAGTATCAGAGGCTGTGAGACATTGTTAATCATAGACCCCTGTCATGCCCTGTTGAGAACTTTTTTTATTGTAATTTTATTTTATTTTATTCAATGGGGGCAATTCTGTATTATTTTCAGGGATTGCAGTTTTTTTTTTTTTTTTTTTTTTCAATTTTGTAGCTGTAATTAATTTTTCATCTGTCGTTCAAGGAATGCTCTCTCCCCCCCCCCCACCCCCCCCCCCCCCCCCCACACAGTCACACACTTTATGCCCAAAGTATATAGTTCTGAATTTTTTTTTCGGCAGGGAATATATGTCTTTTTTTAATTACAAAGGATGAAGATTTCTATATTTTCAAGGTGTATAGTTCTTAACAAAATGGTTAAGAGATGTTCTTTTCCCCGCAACCCTTTCACTTAGGAGATGTAGTTCTTTATTTTGTTTCCAAGGGATATAGATAGACCTGTTTTTTTTTTAAATGTACACAGGGGATCTAGTTCTCATTTATTTTATTAATTTTAAATCCGATGGATGTAGTTCTAAATTTGTTCAAGCAGTGTTTTAAAGTTGGGTCATTGGCCAGTTTACCACTGAGTGAAAAGGAGAGAGAGAAGAATTCACAACAGTTGTTTTCATATTAGGGAATTAAAATTTGCTGCATAGTTTGTAACACATATTAGTGAGTGATATAATCTATGGCTCACAGATACTAGATGTTGATCGTTTAACGCATTTCCTGCTGATTGCTGTTGTGTACTGCTAAATAAGTTACAGATTTTGATTGGATTTCAATTTTTATTATTTTTAGCCTACATTGCTGATTGCAACAAATTCTAACTGGCAACAAATGTTGATTTTATAACATGTTGATTGATAATAAATGTTGGTGATTAGTAGCATATCTAACTGGTAATAAATGGTACTAAATGAACACAACACATTGTTTAAATAGAAAGTTTCAAATAGGGAAAATGTACATCCATTCAGCCTACCTTTTCAACCAAAGTCTTTTCTGGATAATGAAACAATTTATGGCATGCGCATGTTTCTAGATTGTGCTGGGATTAATTGTTTGTTTATTGTTTTTCAAATGGGACATTGAGGGGCATTTCATTTGATTTTCGTAGACACAGGAAGGAAGCAAGTATGGGGGAACCTGATGACGGTGAAGTTGAAACCCCTACTACTCTGGCGATGAAAACAAAAATGCTACAGCACACACACAAAGAACTTGGTTGAAACGTATCCCCGAGTGTCTGTTTCTTACATTGGGCTTCATAATCACTAGTCGTACATTTTATTAAAGAGCAACAGGTGAGATGGTGTGGCCATCTCATGAGAATGCCGTGGTATCAGCTGCTGAAGAAGTATGATGAACACAGAGCAGGTGGAGGACAGTATAAAAGATGGAACAGCAGCATCAAGGACAGCCCTTAAGTCCAGTAATGTTACATTTTAGAAAGAGCACACACATCTTCCGCAACATGTTGATGTGACAACTGAAACAAACAAAAAATGAGTTGTTTCAAGAATCGACATCACAGCACTTGGTGCATTCCTATAAGTGCTCTATGGGGGGAAAAACAGAATGACAAGAGTTTCCTCATCATACTTTGTGTTGTGTTCTTGGAGTTTTTTTTTGGGGGGGGGGGGGGGGGGTGTGAGGGGAATCAGCTTTGCACAAAAGCCGGTTCTCTCTATTTTAGACACTGTTTTCAACAAATGTTGCAAACTAGTAACAAATTGTAATGGTTTTATGCCTGTAATGCTAACTGTTAACAGAGTTTGCTAACTAGTAATGTGTGTTTTTTTTTTGTTTTTTTCAAGTATTGCTAATTGTCCGCTCACTTGTGGATCAGATGGTCATGTAGACCTGACGAAACTGGACTTAAAAAAAAATTATCTAGGCTCCCAGGTTGACCCAGCCTTAAATGGTGCATGTTACACAGTTTGTATCAGCATATTATGATATATATATATACACACACACGCGCACGCTTAGGTGTTGCAAACATGCTTCATAATGCCGGGGTGCCCAGTTCAATCCCAGCTGTGAGCCTTGTGCCTTGGAAACCGACCGTCCAGAAAGCAGTGGCAAACTAGTAGACTTAAACTTATCTAGAAAAACCACAACAACCAAAAAATTCTGGGGTTGATTCTGCAATGTCCTATAAAGGATACGTAACTACGTTTATATATACACACACACACACACACAAATCCTTTTGACTGAAAAACACAAAACACATTGTCCATTGTTCATCTTACCATGGGATTCTTAGAATAATCATGTTATCCTGTATATTATTTTTTAATATTTTTTTTTATCTAACACAAAATTGCTTATCCTTATTCGATTGCTTCAGCCTACTCTAATATCAAGAAAAGGTAAAACCGAACAAAAAGTATATTAGCAAGCTCCACAATATAAAAAATACAAACAAAATGTGAATGTTGCGGCTATGGAGCCTTCATCAGCACATACAAATCAAACAATACCACACAAATATACAAAATCACTTAGCTGGTATTTCGAAGCAGTTGGGTCAATGGTTTCTCAGCAGACTCCTAAGAGATATTTATTCCATATAGTCATTGAAAAAAGTCATTCTTTATGCTTCATTATTTTCTTTATGTTCCCTGGACAGATGTTTGTTTGTTTTAGTATCCAGAAGCCATGAGTTGATAACCCTTAGGCTCGGTATTATGGATATCGCAGCCTTTCGGCCTTGATTCCATTCTAAATACCGTAAATCTGGGAGAAATGTGGCTTTTCTGCCTACCCCCGGGAGTGAACCCGGACCACAAGGAGTTCGTCACCCGGTCACCACGCAATCCGGTTTAGCCAACTTTGCTAGAGAGCCGCGGCTCCCTAGACAGATAAAAAGAGTAATGATTATGTTTTGAAAGTACTGACTCACAAAGATAACTAATTGCCCACATTAGAGAGTCTAGATTCCTTGGTCATGTCATGAAAATGAGAAAACTGGAGCACATCGTGACAAGGAGAAAGCTGGAAGGGAAGAGAGGCAGAGGGAGACCGAGAGAACAGATGCTGGACAGTTGACATCATGGCATGGAAGATCATCTGTATCAGAGTTGATTGAATGTACACGAGACAGAAGGTTGCTGATAGACATGACTACCAACGCTACTTGGCATGAATTTGAAGAAGATATGTTGATGTAAATAAATCGTATACTGTGTGTGCCTGGCGCAATAAATTGTGCGATATGTATTTTATATCCTTGTTATTTAAATTCAGTATAGAAAAACATTGTTTGGAGTAAGCTGTTTTAATGTTTTGTGTATTGCTAGCCACATTTAAAGAATGTATATGTTACTTTGTGTCACTGTATGCTATGTAGATTGTGTATATAAAAACTCTCACGTTACTTTATCCTGTTTAATTGATGTGCCTGTGTTGAATCTACAACTATTAGCTTGTGGCACTGTTCTGGGTAGAAAGCATTTATTTTGACTTGTATCACTGTATGATTGATAATGAATGTATAGTATGGGACTTTGCATTATTTCATGCTTGTAAAAAATATATATGTTTGGTTAAAAATGTACCTTATCATATTGTAGCCTAACGGCGCTGCCTGGGCAAAATTTTGAGTTTAAAAATATACCCAGAGTATTTCAGGATGCTCGCCGGTGCTACAGAGTTCGTGCACTGTGCTGAGAATCTTTGAACTCAGGCTTAGCTAGAAGTAGAATGGAGCATTTATTAGTTAGTACTCTTGTGTCGTGATGTTGATCCGTTGTTCAAACCTTCAAATCTGATCCGTGGTCTGTTAAAATGCACTGATTGACCTGAAAACCCCAGTTCTCTTTAGAGTAATTTCCTTGTGACTGCTCACTCTTCTGTCTGCCATTTTGCCATTCTGAGAAGAATTTCAGGAGGGCTTTTTGGAAATGTATTACAGCTTTGTAGTCGTGTTCTGTTTATCTTTACATGACTCAAATTAGTTTCAAGGAGCCATGTATGGCGCTTGACTAACTAGTGGAATATTGTGTCTGACAAAGAAAATATGAACCAGAAGGGAAGAATGGATGGGTGCATTGCAATCTTTAGAGCTGCCAAGTTTTTGTTGCTAATAGGTCCAGAAGTAAACACAATATTTTGTTGGTTCATGAGGTAAAAGGTCACCATGCGTCCTGTTTTTGCCGGGACAGTCCCATTTTTTTCAGTGTATCCTGGCTGTCCCATAAAAAAATGGGTGTTGTCCCATTTTATTAAAATCTAGAACTAAGATTGAGAATAGGGCCTACACTTATATTATGTCACGAGTAGAATCAGTAAGAATAAGGCATGCGATCTAACTAGAGAAAAAATTTAAACTGAACAAATACACACATATACAAACTAAAAGGGAAAATGTATAGAATTGTACACTACATTAGTGGAATCAATCAAATCAAGACATGCAATCCAGCTAGAGAAAAAAGTAGTTTGGCTTGTACAGATTAGTCATCGTCGTTTTCCGCAGCCTCCGTAAGTGAATGTAAATACATTACCTTTTCATCAATAGATGTCATAAAGAATGTATATATATATATATATATATATATATATAATATATATATATATATATATATATATATATATATATATATATATATATATATATATATATATATATATATATATATATATATATATATATATATAATATATATATATATATATATATATATATATATATATATATATATATATATATATATTACCTTGTTCGCTATGTTTGTATGTGGAGTGCATATATTTTACCTTATTTCACAACTGGATCATAATAAATGTAAATACATCTCTGCATGTTATAAAGATTATCTATGTGTGTGTATATTAACTTTTATCACTGCCTTATTACCTAGACCAGGTTGTGCACATTGGCAGCTGTTTTCTGTTGTAGTTTTGATTTGATTTTTGCAAAAAACATAAATGTTTGGCATCATGAGAGCTAATAGACTGAAATGGTTGAGGCATTTTGAAATAATTTCAGATGACAGAGAAGTAAAAACTGTATACACAAGGGAGATGAATGGTCGTAGACCAGGAGGCAGACCAAGAAGAAGATGGAGAGATAATGTTTAGGCATACCTGCAAACACTTGGTGTCACCAACTGGAAAGAGATGGGCAACCAGAGAAATGAATGGAGGCAGGTGATATCTGCAGCAATGAACCTCAAAGGCTCGGAATGCTGAAGGCCAACCAGAGAGATGAATGGAGGCAGGTGATATCTGCAGCAATGAACCTCAAAGGCTCGGAATGCTGAAGGCCAACCAGAGAGATGAATGGAGGCGGGTGATATCTGCAGCAATAAACCTCAAAGGCTAGGAATTCTGAAGAAGAAGAAACATGTAGGTTACCTCAAAGTGCTAGTGGTTTTCTTGATTGATATCTAACTAATTTGATAGTATTATATTATGCCTATGAATGTTTTTTGCTTGCGTGTGTTCAAGGACACGGGTTTGTGGCCCTATCTGTTAACACACAAACATTTCTGCAGTTTGAACCATCACTGGTGACTGCAGGGAAATCACATACAGAATCAGGTCTTCATCTCTTTATCACCCATGTGAGTTGCATTTCATTACCCACGTGAGTTGCTCTTTATCATCCATGTGAGTTGCTCTTTATCATCCATGTGAGTTGCTCTTTATCATCCATGTGAGTTGCTCTTTATCGCCCATGTGAGTTGCTCTTTATCATCCATGTGAGTTGCTCTTTATCATCCATGTGAGTTGCTCTTTATCAGACCCACGTGAGTTGCTCTTTATCATCCATGTGAGTTGCTCTTTATCGCCCATGTGAGTTGCTCTTTATCAGACCCATGTAAGTTGCTCTTTATCAGACCCATGTGAGTTGCTTTTTATCACCCATGTGAGTTGCTCATTATCACCCATGTGAGTTGCTCTTTATCACCCATTTGAGTTGCTCTTTATCACTCATTTGGGTTGCTTTTTATCACCCAATGTGAGTTGCTCTTTATCACCAATATTATCTTCATCACACATTGTTGCACAAGTCCATAAGCGCTTCCCATCTTCAGTATATCCCTCAGTGTCTGCCGATTGTTCCCTTTTGAGTATAGGCTCTCAAGCAACTCACTCTGCAGCTCTCTCTAAATTGCCTGACCACTTTGTCACATTTAGGATTAAAATCAGGCCAGCTGTGGATAACTGATCCGGTCGTTTGCCACATTTAGGGTTAAAATCAGGCCAGCTGTAGATAACTGATCTGTTCATTTGCCACATTTAGGGTTAAAATCAGGCCAGCTGTAGATAACTGATCTGTTCATTTGCCACATTTAGGGTTAAAATCAGTCCAGCTGTGGATAACTGATCCGGTCGTTTGCCACATTTAGGGTTAAAATCAGGCCAGCTGTAGATAAACTGATCTAGGTCATTCTTTGATGTGCACCACATTTTAGGGTTAAAAAAAGTGTGATCTGTTCATTTGCCACATTTAGGGTTAAAATCAGGCCAGCTGTAGATAACTGATCTGTTCATTTGCCACATTTAGGGTTAAAATCAGGCCAGCTGTGGATAACTGATCCGGTCGTTTGCCACATTTAGGGTTAAAATCAGGCCAGCTGTAGATAACTGATCTGTTCATTTGCCACATTTAGGGTTAAAATCAGGCCAGCTGTAGATAACTGATCTGTTCATTTGCCACATTTAGGGTTAAAATCAGGCCAGCTGTAGATAACTGATCTGTTCATTTGCCACATTTAGGGTTAAAATCAGGCCAGATGTGGATAACTGATCTGTTCATTTGCCACATTTAGGATTAAAATCAGGCCAGCTGTAGATAACTGATCTGGTTCCTGAATGTATTTAAACACAAGAAAGATAACTGCATTCATCATGTCTCGCAACAGAAATAATTGCATTTAAATTGTAGCAAGCAGAAGCTGAATGAATAAGTTCCCGTTTCCCAGTGTGGATTCCAGGGCTTCTTATTTGGGCCAGTAAAAATAATAAAATAGACTTATTATTCCTTAACCAGCTTATTGTGAAATTTGCTGTAATTGAATTTGTTAGGCGGAAAAATTCAAATATCACAGCCTAGCTGTAAATCACACAACAGAATGTACTAACTGGGGTTCAGAGTAGCTTTGCTCTGATTACTTCTTCGTTGTTCAGCATTTGTAAGCTTCATCAGAAAGTCCAGGATGTTCCTCCATCTGAACTTTGGCTTTGGCTCTGTGCCCGGGCCTGAGTTTTGGATGTACATCTGGTTTACTGGCTTATCTGTGTGCAGTTGGTTGTTCCTTGCTGCTCTGGCAGATGCACTCCGACTTCAAAGATTGCACACAGTCGACTCCTATGAAGATAGCACACAGTTAGTCGACCCCTATGAAGATAGCACACAGTTAGTCGACCCCTATGAAGATAGCACACAGTTAGTCGACATTATTGTTGAGGAGGCAGTGGGTTTATTTTTGTTTCCCCCACACAGTATGGCCCGGAAACCACACAGAGACGATTACTGATTTAAGAATCAATATCATAGCACATCGAGCAGGTGCTCAGAACATTTCAGACAGACACCCCAAGAAGTTTCATGTTCTGCTCCATTTGTTGTTCAAACTTTTTTAAAACTTGCAGAAACACGCTTTCCAGATGCTGATTCGATACTGCATGGGCCATGAAAAGCTCCAGTTGTTTCAGAAGAAACACCACAAGGAGTTTTGTATTCTGCTCTTCAAACTGTTACAGGTGCTTGTCTCCTGCAGCAGACATATTCAGGTGCAGATGCTAGTAGCTTTGCTCAGTAATGTTTATCAGTCCGCATTTACTCTACGCAAAATATTCAAATTTAATGGATCTTGATTTGGTTAAATTCATGATTGAAGATTTTTAGTGATTTTAGTGGTATTGTTGAGCAAGATGCTTATCTGCCCGTCGGAAGGTCTCAGGCTTAAATCTCCCTTATGGCAATTTAAAAAAAAAATAAAAAAAAAAGAATAATTAACCACAGCTCCCAGATTTACCCATCCTAAAAGGGTACCAGAATATCCTAGTTCATGGGTTCCTAACCCATGGGTCACTTCCCCATTCGGGGTCGCAGAGGGTTTTCTCTGGGGTTGCTGGGCAGTGGTGAGTTATGGAAATGTTTAAAAGAAGAAGAAAGTAACGCCCTCATGTCCTGCACACAGATTTGTATTTGGAATGCGGGTGCTGCTCGGCTTGTAGTGGTTTGGTTCTTAGTGATTCAGATGCGCTGAGTGCTTAGCCTTGTTTCTTGCGGGCGGCAATGGTTTTGCTTCAATACGAGCAAATTCTTCAAAATATAATAAATCTTAATGGCAAATTTGTACCCCTGGTAATGAGTAACAGTTTCAGCCATTGCATTAAATATGTTGTAAGTTAACATATTTTAAACTATATTGAACTGAAAAATCAATTTTATACATTTTCTTAATAGCCCATAAAAAACACTTTTTTTTCATTTATGAGGTCGTGGGTAACTTTGTCTCTACAAAATAGGGTCGTAACTTGAAAAAGATAGGAAACTGCTGTCCCAGGAGGTTAAGGTGGCCAGCGTTGACAATACCGCTCAATGTTGATTAGTTTGTGGCTCCGGCACCACATGTCTGATCATCGTGTAGCAGGTCCTTTCGAGAATATCACTCTCATCAAGGTCTGCCTGAAAGAAACTCGGTCTCTCGCCAACTCTCCCACCTCGTGTACTGTGGCCATCTTTGTGTTGGTCGGCCCCTGCCCCTACTTCTTGGTACCATGCCTTTTGCTGTTTTTCTTCCTATCTGCTGTAGTGCATGATATGGCCAAAATATTTCAGCTTCTGGCACAAGATGCTGCTTATTAGCCAGTCTTCCTTGATATTCAAATCTTTGAAAATATCAGTATTTCTTCTCTTCCTTGTTCATGGTATTCTTGAGAATATTTCTATAGCATTTCAGCTCAAAAGCTCCTGTCTCCTACTTTTTTTTTTTAAACTGATTTAAAAATTTTTTAAACTAGGCTGTTGCATGGATTTGATTTACAATTGTGCTTCAGTCAGCCAGAGGTTGTGTTTTTGCAGTCAATTCTGTGTGGTTGTGTCTCTGGAAACATTTGGAGTTGTTTCATTCATCTATGTCCTTGCTGTTTGTTTTCATTTTTCTTGTACTTGAACATAAACATTCATCCACAGAGTTCTGTAATATGATGTATTTAATTTCTATATTGTTGCATTTTTGTGGTAGTGCTGTCATGAATATTACTGCTAGGTTATTTGCTTTTTCCATGGTCAGCAATATCCACAATAAATAAATATGCCAGATTTGGCAACCAGACTGTGCTATGAGATTTTGTTGTTTATAAACGTTGAATAGGTTAGTAACAGTATTATTATTGGGGAGCAATATAAAATACGAGATCAAGAGAGATAATATTCGAAAAGGCCAGTCACGAAGATGAATGGTGGTAGGTGATATCTGCAACATTGAACTTCAAGGTGTGCTGATGAAAAAAAAACATATAGTGCAGTGTTTCCGAAACTTTTCTTGGTCGCAGCACATTTTTTCAGTTACAATTTTTCCACGGCGCCATTACCTAAGTAAAAATATGACTATTCGTGTCTTTAAAGTTAATTATAAAGCTTTTACAATGTTTTGCAGCTCCCTGGGGCGCCACTGAGCACAGGTTGGGAATACCTGGTATAGAACAAACATTGGTTCTTCTCACTTCATTTTTATCGCTCCAGGTGTCAAGGGAGGTAGATGTACAGTGTTCTTGCTCTTCAAGCCACCTTTGCCATGAACATTTGATAATTCTATAGAGTTTTTCTGATCCATTATTATATGTCAGGAGAAACAAAATGCTGACATTATCTTTGTCCCCAGGAGAAACAAAATGCTGACACTATCTTTGTCCCCAGGAGAAACAAAATGCTGACACTATCTTTGTTCAAAGGAGAAACAAAATGCTGACACTATCTTTGTTTCCAGGAGAAACAAAATGCTGACACTATCTTTGTCCCCAGGAGAAACAAAATGCTGACACTATCTTCGTCCCCAGGAGAAACAAAATGCTGACACTATCTTTGTTCCCATGAGAAACAAAATGCTGACACTATCTTTGTCCCCAGGAGAAACAAAATGCTGACACTATCTTTGACCCCAGGAGAAACAAAATGCTGACACTATCTTTGTTCCCAGGAGAAACAAAATGCTGACACTATCTTTGTCCCCAGGAGAAACAAAATGCTGACACTATCTTTGTTCCCAGGAGAAACAAAATGCTGACACTATCTTTGTCCCCAGAAGAAACAAAATGCTGACACTATCTTTGTCCCCAGGAGAAACAAAATGCTGACACTATCTTTGTCCCCAGGAGAAACAAAATGCTGACACTATCTTTGTCCCCAGAACTCAAGCTGGATGGCTTGTACTCCAGTAAAAGATGCTAAGTTTAAAAACTCCCCATGTGGGTTCTGGATCCCCATTTTGGGGAAAACAAGAAAGACCCACAGCTTCCCCAACAAGCAGGTCGATTAATTGGGGGTTTCCTTGAAAGTCGGTGTGCATTTGCCTTAAAGCCAAGGAATCAACAGTCTGCATATAGAAATTCAGATCTGTAAAATGCATGTGCATGCAACACTCAGGTTCTGGAACAAGTCCAGAGGTGGATAAACAACAGAAACTTTCCACCGGAGTTTACAGCCTGTGAACGTGAAGAATAAGATGAAGTCTTAAAAACTTGTGCACTGACATTTCAGTTTTCTTTTTCTTAGCACTCACCGGCTGTGAACTCGCGGAAATTTCTGGTTGTTCATCCACTTCTGGACTTTGGTCTTGTTCCAGAACTTCAGCTTTGGGTGCACATTCATTCCTAATCATCATCATTCAGGTCCTATACAGAACATTACTCTCATCACAGCATGCCTGAAAGTCCCTCTTTCTCTAGCCAGTTTCCCAGCCCTATGTGCTTTCACAGCCAGCGCATCTTCAGTGTCTTGTATCCACATACGGGGAGGTCTGCTTCTGCCTTATTTTTCCTGATACTACCCTCCATCACCGCTCTTTGCAGGCCGCCATGATGTTTAACATAGCCAATATCCCAGCTTTAAGGATAGGATGCTGTTTACGAGCCTATTCTCCCTCGATGCTCAGATCATGCTTGATGATCTGTTTACAGATATGTCATATTTATTCAAGTTATCTAAGCCCTGAAAAGTTTCCTGAATCCTGAGCCTCAATCCTTGTGATGTTGGCGTAAAGGCTTGCCCCTAACCCATTCCCTAAGTGCTGCTTTCCCAGCAACTGTTGCAGAGCTATCCTTTCCCTCTCTAGTATCAGAAAACAGTCTCATCATCATCATCTTCTTCTTCATCATCTTCTTCTTCATCTTCTTCTTCTTCTTCTTCTTCTTCTTCTTCTTCTTCTTCTTCTTCTTCTTCTTCTTCTTAAGTGTTCACTGGCTATAAACTGCAATAGAAAGTTTTGGTTGTTCATCCCAGATTTATCTAGCCCAACAGTTCTTCTTCGCATTTTACAAAATGAAGAATATTTTATCTTTCTTCTTTTTTAATCTTTCTTTGTCATTTCAAATGACAAAGAGAATTCTTAAAAGCTATATAAATCCTATATTGATATGTGGATGTGAATCACGGAAAATTAGTTAATTAGTTAAAACTTATTTGGAGGCTGTGGAGATGTAGATTTATAGACGAATGACGAGAATACCCTGAACAGATAAAAAGAGTAATAAGGACGTCTTGAAAGAAACTGACTCACAAAGCTAAGCAATTGCCCACATCAGAAAGAAACAGTCTACATTCTTTGGTCATGTGACGAGAAGATGAAAATCAGTACATCGTGACGGTAGGAAAGTTTGGGGGGGGGGGGGGAGGCGGCAGAGGGAGACCGAGAGAACAGATGCTAGACGGATTGACACAATGGCATGGAAGATCATCTGTGACAGAGTTGGATGAAAGTACACGAGACAGAAGGTTGTGGATGGACATGACTACCAACGCCACACAGCATTTGAGGACTTTGAGAAGAGGAAGAAGAAGAGTTCGCTTCTTAGCGTTCATCAGCTATAAACTGCAGCAGAAAGTTTTGGTTGTTCATCCACCGCTGGACTTTGGTCTTGTTCTACAACTTGAATTCTGTGTGCATATGTTTTATGGACCTGGCTTATTTGTGCGCAGAGGCAGATGCACTTTGACTTTGAAAAAACAAATCCCTCCTAATTAGTTGCTTGTTACGACATTCTTCATAAGGGGGCATTAACCTATGATTTGTGGCCCCCCCCCCCCTTTTCCCCCATTTTTTCCCTATTAGGCCCAGAACCCACATAGTGAGGAAACCGGAATGATATGGAAAATGTGAGTATCTGCAGTCAAGCTAATATCAAGAAGTTAATCAACACAACGCAAGAAGCTATGACCACGAAAACCCAGAAAAGAAAAAGACGCACTCACACAACAGAGAAAAACAGCCAAACTTTTCTAGAAAGACTTGGGTTGAAAATCTCTCTCTCTCTCTCTCTCTCTCTCTCTCTCTCATATATATATATATATATATATATATAAGGGTGTCCGTGCGCCTGCACGTTTAGATGTATTGAGCTTCCTAATTTTAATTTGTAAGTATAGGACCCTTTTTCATGATTTCAGGCTAATTGAGCATATAGGTATAAACCTATATTTTATTGACAAAGGGCACTCGGTGGGTTATTTGGTCAGCTCCGCGCCGGCCGCCTTTGCTTCCTAGGACTATTCCTGGTACTCACTCAAGGGTTAGTTGTGTATCCTTTACAGGACGTTGCAGAACCAACCCCAGCAGCTCCTGGCTGGTGTGTGTTTTTTCTAGACACATTTACGTCCAGTAGTTTGTCAATGCTTTCTAGACGTTCGGCCCCCTGATATCACTGTCGAAACCAACGCAAGGCGCATGGTCCGCAGCTGGGATCAAACCTGGCACCCCGGCATTACGAAGAGTTTGCATCGACTTTGCCACAGAACCGACTCAAGGCGAAGTCGTTTTATCTTAGTTTGTGCTCTGTTCACTTTTAGAAGCCAGCATGTGCTTCGCGCTTGACGTCATCTTCAGCAAGCAGCGAAGCGAGAGTGAAGAGGAGAAAACGAGGATATGGTGAGAAAAGAAAGCAATGGTCTGGAGCAATCAAGCCTCTGGGTGTAATCAGAGGGTCTGGCCGGCTCACTACACTCAGAGGAAAGGCAAGACGGACTTATAACCAGATTGTGACCGGTACCATCAGTATTGGAACTCTGCGCTGGCTGCTGAAGATGAGGACAGAGCATGCATGGGAATGCACTGCGTATTGTGATGTCAATTCTTGACTCTACTCAACTCAATTCTGAAGCCAGCAGTGCACAAGATGGTTGTTGAGACTCCACACCCATGGTGATTTAGTTGTTCGTCCATCGCAAGTGATCAGGGCCACTCTTTTCGTTCCTCCGTCATGAAATCATAGCTGATTGTCTGTGAGTCAGACTTATGATCCCAATGAGGACCCGGAAGGATTAGGACAATGAAGGTATGGATCAGTGTTTGTAAATAAAAAGCCTATTATACAGGGCTTTCTAACCTGTCATCGTTGTTCAGCTACCCCTTTTTCTACACGCCTCTCAAGTTACCGCACCTCTTTGAATAGAAGTTCGCCAAATAGCCCAGTCTTGTACAGCAGCCTCTCGTGTGTAAGAACTTTAGCATTTCATTAAGGCATTTTTCTGGCACCATTAAAGTGTCTGGTCTTCTTAAATCTCATCTTTAGAGATTAATTTGGGTAGTCGGTGGTTGAGGGGACGGGACCCTGTCTTGCCACTCTCAGCAAAAATGGACACTTCAGAAGAATTAAATATTGCCACAACACAAATTAAATTTTACGTTTTATAGGAGTCGCCCTGGCGTAGCGGTTAGACGCTCACGTGCGGACTGGAAGGTGGGTTCGCTTCCTGGCGGAGCCGGACTTTTGTCAAAAATTACCCTGACTCCCATGTCGACCCAGCCTTAACTGGGTACCGGGTGCAGTCCCGGGAATAAAGGCGACCGGCGTGATACTGACTTTATCACCCATCTTGTGCTGATTGGTCTAACCAAATAACCATTTTTTTCACTGTCCTAATAATACCATTTATACAACCACTAATATAAAGACACAATTACATGTTGCGTGTTCTAAAGTCGGCAAATCAGACTATCTCCAGATCTGTGCAGACAATGGTTGCTACATTAACTACATAGACACGTGAGATTTCTATTGTCTTTCTTTTCTAAGAACCTTTGATGAGGGAGAGAGTAATAGGTAGATTTGAGGGGGGCATCGAAGACTATCTCTGTATTTGCGCAGACAATGATTGCGACAGTAACTATATTAGGCACATGCGATTTCTATTTTCTGTCTTTTCGATTTAGCCAAACTATGCCACAGCAACGCATGGCTGGGTACAGCTAGTTGGTCTATAAAAAAAAAGGTTTAGTCCTATATGTCCTATATGCTTAAAGGCAAAAGGGGCTTTTACTTTTTTTTTTCAACTTACCATGATAGGTATAACGAGGAAAGATTGACTTAAGAGCGATAATAGCAGAAGTAGAGGCGGCACAGAAAGAATACTGAAATGTATCGGTAGACAACAGATCAAACTGTCTGGTTATGTGACACGATTGGCATCAGACAGGGTAGCACGGGGAGCAATGGTACAGGGTTACAGAGGTAACAGATTCAGGGGTCGATCACGTAGAAGATGAACCGATGAAATATCAGACACAAAATACTTTATACGAAGCAAACAGAAGGGTCCGTTCCATAAATCTCTTCCTGCACTGACGCTTCGAAGCATTCCAGGAGTAGAGAGAAGAACATGAAGATCTTTCTCAGGCAGACTACGGAAGTGGTTGCGATTATTGACGTCTGCATGCAGTTCATGTTTCACAAACATACAACAGCTCTGTATATCTTCAATTTTGTTTGCAGATTGATGCCATTTTGATGCCAGATATTGGTCTGCCACATTGCGGTGCAGTAACCAAACAAATGATTTGACTCGGGCATGCTTTCTCAGTGGTTCATTGAGTATGTTCAGGAAGACAGAGATGGGCTAGGCTCCTAAACACTGATTGGTGTCTCTGAGACTGTCTTGGTTGACGAAGATCCTTTTTATGGGGGGGGGGGGGGTGTTAGGGTATGTAGGCGTACAAGGAGAGCAAGCTGATAGGCTAGCAGACAGGGCTACTGTGGAGGCATGGACCAGGCTCAAATACTGAAGTCTCAACCAGAATAAGGATGTGTTTGAGAACTAAGTGGTGACTGAATCTGCAGCCATGATCAGACTGAAAGAACGGCAAGTTTAACGACAAGAGTACTGCAGGAGGAAAAATAATAATAATAATAATAAATAGCTACAGAACTATAGGGGGCTTTTTAATAAAGTCGGAGTGCATCTGCCTGAGAGAGAGGCAATGAACCAGCAGTCTGTATACAATTAAACAAGATCTGAAAAACGGATGTACACTCAAAACTCAGGTCCTGCTACAAAGCCAAAGTCCAGGAATGGACGAACAACCAGGTATTTCCGCAGAGGGTTACAACCGAAAATTGCAAACAACAAATCCATCGTTAGAAAATTATTATGCATTTATCTTTTCTTGACATTATGTATTTAAGAGTTATGTACCCTGTCTTCCAGCAGACGATCTCTATCTATGTCTGTCCTTCCATCAAGAAAACTGCGGTCACGAATGTGAACGTTTTGTCTTAACTGACAGTTCTGTTTAGTTATTTTACGTGTGCAGCTGCCCGTGTAAGTAACTGTGGTAAAATATGTGAATTGTTTACATCAGCGTAGCTTTTGAACTGAAATGCTACAGAAAAATTCTTAGAATACCGTGGAACAAGAAGAAGGGCTCTCCTAGCAGATTTGGCCGGCAAATTGGACTGCTTCGGCCGGCTTAGTGGGGCTTAGTGGGAGTTATGTCCCATCGCCAAACTCAAAACAACTCAAAACAAGTCGCGGAAAAAGTCACGAGTCAAATGATATACTTACCTATCATCATCCGGGTGCGTGTAGGGTTGCGTGTAGGTGTAGGGCTGCTTATTGCGTGTAGGTTGGTTGTTTGCGTAAGATGAGGGGTAGGGTTAGGGTTTAGCGTTAGGGTTAGGGTTAGGGGTTAGAGGTATGGTTCGATTTGAAAATTTTCACGTAGGAGGTCGAAATAGTAGCCGACAATCTGACGTTTGTGGGAGTGGCGGCACTGAAACTCTACCAAATATGACGCCGTAGTCACCTATAATCGCGCACAGTCGCATGCACGCGCAAACAGTCGACGGTCGGTGGATGCTACTGACACGGACAATTCGCCAGCGACTGGGCACCAGCCGCCCGCTATTGGCGTCATATGTGGCAGAGTTTCAGTGGCGCCACTCCCACAAGCATCAGATTGTCAGCCACTATATCGACCTCCTACGTGAAAATCTTCACATCTAACCATACTCCTAACCCTAACCCCTAACCCTAACCCTTAACCCTAACCCTACCCCTCATCTTACGCAAACAACCAACCTACACGCAATAAGCAGCCCTACACGCAACCGTAGGACGGTGATAGACACCCTGCGCAGCCCTACATGCAACAGTAGAATGATGGGTAACCCTAGACGCAACAGTACACAATGCTACACGCACCCGGATGATGATAGGTAAGTATGTCATTTGATTCGTGACTTTTTCCGCTCGTTGTTGTGAGTGCGGCCAAGGGACATAACTCACAGTAAGCCCCACTAAGCCGGCCGAAGCAGTCAAACTTGCTGGCCAAATCTGCCAGAAGAAGACAAACCTCGACATCCTGCCTGATGTGAGCATCATAGAGAACTGGCAGATAAACAGCATCCTGTCCTGAAAGCTGAGATATTATGGCCATTTTGAGGCCCTGGTGGTGTGGACAGAACGGTGATGGAGTTTGTAGTGTCCGGAAAACAAGGCAGAGACTGATCTCCATAAAGGTGGATATAGGACATTGAAGATGCACTGACTGTTATCGAAAGCACACGGGGCTGGAGGATTGGCTGAACAAGGAGAGACAGACTTCCAAAAGTGTCTTGAAGAGAACGATGTTGAGTCCCAGGGGATTTAGCATTACAGGCCCAGGGGGTAGTAAATAGAGTCATAAAATCGGCGCATAATGTCTTCATTGGGCTTCTAGGTAGGAACCTATGAACGAATGACGCGTTCCTTGGGACTCAAAGAGGTAAAGGACGGGACATGCTGATTGGTCCTCTTGTGCACTTTCCTGCCTATGATGTATTTTATATTTTTTGCCCATCTTTAGATGGGTCAGACCTGCCCCTCTTTGTGGTGCCATGCTTTCTGCTACTGTTCTTTCCAATCCACTGTAGTGCTTGATGTTGCCAAAATATTTGAATTTCATTTGTTAAGATGCTGTTTATGATCCCGGCATGCTTGATTTAATATATTTTAGGATGTCAGTATTTTCGACTATCCTCCAATAACAGTCCCAAATTATCGGGACCGAAAATATACCCTAACAGGACCTCAGTCACATGTCAATTGCGCACTTCCGGCGACTTCCGCCACCGCCGAGAGTATCTCCTAGGCCGCTATTCGTGGCGTGGATTTGGACTAAACTAGATGGCTGGGACTCACAAGCAGCAGCTACCGCATCTCCTGCAGCTTCCTTAATTTTATTTGCTCGTGAGTCCCAGCTATCTAGTTTATCCCCAATCCACGCCACGTATAGCGGCCTAGGAGATACTCTCGGCGGTGGCGGTATAGTCCTCGGAAGTCTACAATTCGGCGGTGCAGTATAGGCCCCGGAAGTCCGCAATTGACATATATAGAGTATATTTTCAGTCTTGATAATTTGGGACCGTTATTCGGAGGATAGCCGTATTTGCTTCTTACCAGTGATATTCTGAGAATATTTCTATAGTTTCAGCTCCCAAGTTCCTGTTCTTTTTCATAGTAATTGTTAGATAGACCATGACTCATCTACACTACCAGTGCCACATTAACAGCCTGAAGCTGTGGCATTTATTTCCAATTTATTTTTAATGTTACATTAGGAGACAGAGTGTGAAATGGTACTATCAGATAGAGCTAACGTCAAGTACTTTGAGAAGTAGAAGATCAGATGGCTTGGGCATCTTGTTAGAATTCAGCAGGACAAGTTACCAATTCAGTAGCTATATCTAAGATTGATCTGAGAGCGAGGGTTTGTGGTGCGTAAGAAAAAGATGGATTGCTGATATTAAAGATATTGCACGTTCACACAATGAAAAGCGGCGTCCGTGGCTTAGGCGTTGCGATTCCAGCTCGTAATTCCAACATACCGCTGTCAAAACCCACTGCTGGCTGCATGGATTTTTATCTTGGTATGGGGCGTCGCAAGTTGACCCAGCCTAAAATGGGTACCAGGATGTATGTCTTAGGGAAATAAAGATGGCTGGCGTAATGCTGACCACATTACCCACCTAGTGCTGATTGGTCTGTAAAAATATAGGTGCTCTTCCTATATGTCTGATGCCCCTAAAGGTGTGAAAAGGGATCTTTACCTTTTACTTACCCAATGAAAAAGCATAATATTATAAGTAGAGTCTCCTTTAACTAGTACATACAGTGTCTAAGGAAAAAAGGCAGACCAATTTTTAAAAAAAAACATGCGGAAAGTACAGAGTGAAATTAAAAATATAGGAAGGACGTTGGGTGAGCTACACTGGATAGCAAAGGATAGGATGATTTTTGTCTGAATCGATTCAAGGCCTAAGTTCCTTGGGGAGGGGGTTGGGGGAATAAAGCAGAAGCCAGTACTGCCCATCAATGGCTAAACCACTAAAATATTCCTCTCCACAAAGTGTGACTGCAAAAGTAATTGATAATCTTGAATGTGTGAACTGTGTCTCATTGTTTAAAGTTTGCTCTGAAGAATGAACTGTTCATTGAACAAAGTGAAGAAAGTTAAACTGCAGTATTAACAAAAAGTGCGCAAGGCAGGAGACATGGTGAGAGACTGAGCTTCTTTCAGGCAGACCATGATGAGAGTGATGTTCTGCAAAGAACCTGCTACGGGATGAATTGAATTTGAATTAGGGAGCCGGGTCATGTAAGAATTATGCAGCAAGCAGAAGAGTAGATGAACCAGCCCATGCACTGAAGATTAAATTATCTCAGAGTAGGCAGACTTGATAAATAAACTTTATCACATAAACCAATAGAAAAACAGCAGCATACCATTGACTGGCATTTTCAACATGATCAAAATATAAAACTCATGATATTTTTATGCAAAAGAAAATGTTTAATAGAGTATGAATTGCTTAATTTTTTTTCTTTTAGTATAAGACAACAAATGTCCTAACATTTTTTGAGGTTAAAATTGGGGTCGTATTATAGGTGGATTATTTTGAAAATATTTATTTCCAAATTTTGGGATTTAAAAAACTTTTGGGTGGTCTTATACCAAGGGGGTGTCTTATTCAAGGAAAAATGTGGTATTAGCTTACCATGTTTTTCATGATATTACACAATCAAGTAACTTTTCTATCAATCTTGTTTACTGTGACAGAATGAAATGTTAATTGTTTTTTATTATTATTTCAGAATTTGCCTAGAATGATTGATTTTCTATCAGGCCTTTTTCTGGCCTTGCTGTCACTTGTTGCAGTTGTGAAAGCCATCACACTTTACAAGTCAAAAGTTACACAGCACAGATGTGACGGAGTTACAGAAACTTCATTATCAGCAGACAGCCAGTTACAATCCAGCACGTCACTATCTCATTGCCGATCTCCAGGCTGCTATCGATGCTCAAATAACCAGGGCACTTTGCAAACAGCCCTGACCAGACTGAGCTATTATGCACATGGAGATAATAGTGCTAAAGATGGTACCGCATTTGTTAGTTTGTTATCTGTATCATTTTCCCCCCACAACTGGTTTCTGCATTATTATCCTCTTTTCATAGACAGTTTCAACAATTGATTCATCGTCTCTAACTCTCTCATCGTCTCTGTAACGTGGCACATTCACTATATCTGCCCTATCTATACTTTATTCCTTCATCAACCACTGCAGGCACAGCACATATATCGGCTCTTTCATTTCTTTTCACCTCAGCATATCCCAGTCTACAGCCAAGACAAGTTTCTTGAAGCTATCAACCCATTTTAGTCAGAGTATCGTGGTTTTGATCTTAAGCATGCTCAATGAGTCTGTCACTATCAGTGTGTGAGTTGCTTTCTGTTCTGCTAGCCATGCAAGTGCCTCTGTGAGGTCTGATGTCTTCATTGAATGTTGAATTAAGAATCGACATCACAGCACTCAGGACACGCTCATAAGGGCCCATTCACCACCTTCAGCAGCATGTGAAGAGTTCCAATTCTGAAGGTACTAGTAACCGTCTGATTGTATATCCGTCTCATCCTTCCCCTGAGTGTTGAGCGTCGGTCAGATGCCCTGGTAACTCCGTAATTATCTCTGTGCCTCTGCGCTGTTCACCCGTTCCCAAAGGACCCACACAGTATCTGACTTGTCATACATCAATTCCCCACCAAGTAGTGCAGAGCCAGCCAGTCTTTCTGCCTGTCTCCATTGTGATAATAGAAGTATTAAACTGAATGTCTGAATGTCTTTCTTCAACGATATATTTTTTAATCTTGTGGGTTTTTTTTAAAGCAAGATTCAGCGACACCATTTATTTCATAATCTTCCTCGTGCTTTCCACTCATGTTCTGCTGTAGGTGTCCCATATGTGATGTAGTGTGGCTACATTCTTACTAGATCAGCGGTTGTCAACCTGTAGGTCGCGACCCTTTCACAGGGGTTACCTATGACCATCAGAAAACACATATTCATTGAAGTTAAAGAAGGTTAACAGTGGAGTTACTGAGTTCGTGCTCTGTGCTGTGAGTTATATTTACTGAAGTTGTGAAGTAGCAACAACAAAATTTTTATGGTTGGGGTCACCACAACATGAGGATCTGTATTAGAGGGTCATGGCATTCGGAATTTTGAGAACCACTGTACCAAGCCAAGCCACTTCATTCTCTTCTTTTATTGTAAATTAGTCTTTTTCTGGTTCCAGGTTTCTAATGCTGGTATCCTCCCCCACACTTCCCTACCTTATTCTTTCTATTCCCTTTTCCATGTATTTTTGTGTGTTGGTCTGCCTTTATTTCTTTGACCCTGTGGGTTCTAGTACAAGGGGACTGAACCCAAGGTCTTTTACAAGCAAAGCGAATGTCCTTCCACAGAGTTATATTACTTTTAATTTAAACCTCTTTGTGCCAGTTTCATCAGAACTGTCTTTATTTATATATTTTTTTTTCAACAGGTCTGAAAGTCCCAGGAGATGATTGCAAGTTGTATGTTGGTGATCAGACATGTTGCTGGCAAGAGGGGAAGGTTCTGTGTTTTAATGATGCTTTCCCACATTCAGTGGAGCACACAGGAGCAGCACCTGGCAGCAGCTTAAGAGCGGTGTTTATGTTGGATCTTTGGCACCCTGATATCACAAAGACCCAAAAGGATATTCTGAATTATACTTTTAGTGCCTGAATATGAAATCAGACAAATGTTAGGAATAAAGCCAGTCTTGCAGGTCATCAAAGAACGACAAGTGTTGTGGTTTGGACAACTAACAAAAATGCCCTGGTACTATCTGCCATAACGAGAAACACTAAAACATTACAATGGGTATAGAGCGAGTAGAAGACCTCGGAAAATATGGAGTGATGGCATTAAGAACAGCCTTACAGAAATGAACATCAGTCTTAACAGTGCTCTTGACAGAGCTCATCAACGAATGTTACATCTCCCCCTAACACTTTGATGAAGTACAAGGTGGAAGAGGAGGAGAAGAAGAAGAAGTGCATGAAGGCTTTGGGATGTCTGAGAAGGGCTGCAGGAGTGACCAGATGAAAGAAATCAGAAATGAGGTCATTAGAGAGCAAGTCGGCACAGAATCAGTTCTAAATTACCTACAAAGACAGCAAATCAGATGACTTGCTCACTTAGAGAGAATAATTTGTGGCGCCATACCGTAAAAGGCATACACCAAAAGAGAAGCGGAAGGTAGACCAAGAACAAGATGGAAAGGTAACATCAGAGAAATTCTACAACAGCACGAAGTGTCTACGGTTGAAGCAATCAGAAGAGCAACAAGCAGCACCTTATACCTTCAGTTAAAGAGGAAGTGAAGAAGGAAAAGCATGAGGAGGTTGGTATAGTTGTATTTATAGGATCCTTGGCCCTTGAATGCCACAGTTAGGCATGGCATCATTCTTGTAGAGGTGACTCAATAAAATACTATGGCCAGTGGCATTTCTGCACCCTGATGTCACAAAGACCAAAAAGTATCTACTGTATTATACTTTTAGTGTATCAAGGTTGACAAGATTAGATTTCTACTATTTAAGTATACTTGGATGCAATGGTCTCTCGAGACTGTCTCTTGCAGTACTCTGACAGTTCCAATGGATCTTCGAAGACTGTCTGTTGGGATCTTCGATGACTGTCTGTTGATCTTGTAGTACTCTGACATTTGGCTGCAATGAATCTCCCAAGGCTGCCTTCTGCTCTATAGTACTCCATAATGTTGGTTGGTTGTAATGGCTGTCTCTGGCTCTTGTAGTACTTTGACAGTTGGCTGCAATGGATCTCTCTGACTTTTATGAACTCTTGTAGTACTCTGACATTTGGCTGCAGTGGATCCCCAAGGACTAATATGAACTCTTGTGGTACTTTGACATTTGGCTGCAGTGGATTCCCAAGGACTGTTACAAACTCGTTTAGTACTCTGACATTCGGCTGCAAACCCCAGGAATGTTATTAACTTTTATAGTACTCTGACAGTTGACTACAATGAAATGCCCTCTGTAATAAGCTTTGGCTGCAGGTAAGGTTCAGAGGCTGAAAGCGGAATATCATGGATGGCTAAAGCAGAAGACAAAATAAGACAAGAATGCATGCTGGAGAACATTGGGCGAGGAGAGGAGTGGGTCAGAGTACCAGAGGAAAAGTCTGACCTGTGTAGGGTTGAGATCACATTGGGCTGGGAGTGCAGAGAGTCGCCAGCGGGTGCTACAGAGCGGAATTCCAACAACTGATTCACAATTCTTGCCCAGATGATTTGATTATCTATACAGATGGTTCAGTGTTGAGAGGAAAGAGAAGTGCCTAGGGGTTCGTAGTGAAAACCAAATGGAAAATCTTTAGTGCAGGACAGCCTAGCAAACGATACCACAACGTCTAGCAAGAGAATGGAGGTGGAGACAATAACTGCAGTTTTCCGGTGGCTAGACAACAATATGCATACACATGTCGTAATTGTAACAGACTTTGAAAGCATGCTAAGCAAGGTGAAGACAGGGATGCTTCGAGCAGCGTGGCCAGCTTCACTGGGAATGTCACAGGGAGTGAGCATACAGATCTTTTCTCCAGTCTATGCCAGCGTGGTGAAGAATGAACAAGCAGACAGATTGGCTGGATCTGCACCACTGGGTGGTGAATTGATCTATAACAAGGCAGATGGTCAGAATCCTTTGGGGAAAAAAAGCAACGGAGTGAGAAGCGAAACAAGATTATTATGACCTGGAGAGAATGAGGCACCTGGGTGTAACTAGAGGGTCTGACCAGCTCACTACACTCAAAGGAAAGGTAAGATGAACATATAACCAGATTACGATTGGTACCATTAATATTGGAACTCTGCCCTGGCTGCTGAAGATGAGAATGGAACATGCATGGGAATGCCCCGAGTGCTGTTATGTCAATTCTTGACTCAACTCAACAATACTTTTAAGTCATTTGTGTGTGTGTGGTTCATCTCTTTCTATAAAAACCATAGAAGGAAACTATCTGCCAGCTGGTTTTCAAGAAAAACACAAAAACCTACAACAAAAGAACAGTTGTGCATCAGCCATTTCTTACAGAAAAGCTGCAGCAATCACAAGATATCATTCTTCACAACTAAATCAATACAACTGTGAGCTCCATGTGATGTATATGTCATAAAAGAACGAGGAGAAGGGTTTTCTACAAAAATGACAAGACGACAAGTTAATTAACAGTGCAATATTTTAACATGTTTGTTAAACATCTTTATTATATCAACACAACAGAATGCATCTTATCTTATATTTGTATTTTTTTGTACATGAACCAGTGGAGAGGTCATCGACCTAAACAACTGGGTACCGGGTACGGTTATGGGAAGTAAAGTTGACCGGCGTAATGTTGACCACATCACCCACTGAGTGCCAATTGGTCTAAAAAAACTGTCATAGGGGTGTGTTAGTCATTCACATATACTGTCATAGGGGTGTGACAGTCATTTACATATACTGTCATAGGGGTGTGACAGTCATTTACATATACTGTCATAGGGGTGTGACAGTCATTCACATATACTGTCATAGGGGTGTGACAGTCATTCACATATACTGTCATAGGGGTGTGACAGTCATTCACATATACTGTCATAGGGGTGTGACAGTCATTCACATATACTGTCATAGGGGTGTGACAGTCATTCACATATACTGTCATAGGGGTGTGACAGTCATTCACATATACTGTCATAGGGGTGTGACAGTCATTCACATATACTGTCATAGGGGTGTGACAGTCATTCACATATACTGTCATAGGGGTGTGACAGTCATTCACATATACTGTCATAGGGGTGTGACAGTCATTCACATATACTGTCATAGGGGTGTGACAGTCATTCACATATACTGTCATAGGGGTGTGACAGTCATTCACATATACTGTCATAGGGGTGTGACAGTCATTCACATATACTGTCATAGGGGTGTGACAGTCATTCACATACACTAGGTTATGGCATCATGACGTGGGCTGACCTGCTAACTCATCTTCCCCGAAATATCTCAGGTAAACAGTTCATCATCTTCCTCTTTGTTCACTGGCTGTAAGCTCCAGTGGAAGGTCGTCCATTTGGACTCTCTGGTTTTGTGCCAGGGCCTGAGTTTTGCGTGTACATCCGTTTTACTTACTCATTTGTGTGCAGCTGATTGTTCCTTGCTGTTCGGGCAGATACACTCCAACTTCAAAGGAAGCCCCAATTAGCCGGACTCCTAAGACATGCTTGTTTGGGAGGCAGTAGGTCTATTGTTGTGTTCCCCAGAACCTACACGGGGAAACCAGTTTACAAGTTTGAGTTGATCTTTAGATGTATGATGTTGGCAGCCTCAATAACTGTAACTAGCAGCCTCAGTATTGTATTTGAAGCCTCAATAACCAAATTAGCTGCCTCGATTATCATACAACCACCCTCAGTAACCATATTAAGCTGCTTCAAAAACCATATAATCAATCTCAGTAACCATATTAACAACCTCAAGATTAATATTAACAGCCCCAATAACCTACACATGTAAACCCTGAATAAAATTTGGTTCATGTTGAAAATAATTGTTGATCGTTTTTTTATTTTCCTTTTCATTTTAATTTCTAATTTCTGCCAGCACCTGTAATTACTTGTACAAGGAAAAACTAAATAAAATTTTACAGTAGTACTAAATTCAATTCCATGGCTTTGCCTCAGACAGTTCACAATTTTTTTTGACTGATTTCAGAACCTGGATAAGGAAATAGAGAAGAGTGGCCTGTGTAAAACGGAGAGGTGTGGGAGGATAGATTTTCCAGGCTGATGGTTTCTCTTTAAGGTTTAAAAAAGCTATCATGTTTTTTTTTGCTTTGTAGATTTGATGTAGACGAAGGCTCTTTAGTCACCGCATTTTGTTTTAGAAAACAAAACAAAAATCAGCTGACCAATTCTGTTTCTATTTTAGTATACTTGTATGTTCATCTGAAGTACTATGCATGCATTAATAATAATAAAGTGCTTACCAAGAGGTTAACAACAATTATATTTTATCTATAGGCATTAATGAACAAGAGTTTTTTTTTTTTTTTTTTTTTTTGCGTTCACCGGCTGTGAATTCCGGCGGAAGGTCATGGTTAATCGTCCGCTTGGATTTTTGGCTTTCACCCGGACCTGATTTTTGCGTGTACAACCGTTTTAATGTTCCCTGCCTCATGGGCAGCTGTACTCCGACTTCGAAGGAAGACGTCAGGCCTATTTCTAGGTTGACTGTGGCCATTGTTTTGTGTGGATCAAGACGTTGCCTGATTTGTGTGGAGTCCACTTTGTCTCCTTCTCCACAGGTATTGCCCCCGGAGTACCCCTTTGGGGCAGCCCCCTGTGGAACAGTTAGCCCTCAAGGGAAGGCAGGGGCAGATCATGGGCATTCCCCGCCATCCAAGGAGTCTTCCATGTTTGCAGAGCCGGCACATGGCGCTCTGGTTCTGGGTTCACCCAAGGAATCGTCACGTCCTGCACATGCCTGCTTAACCTCACAACCGTATCAGGCTTCCCGCTCGACAAGAGCTGCACCCTCTGGAAGTCAGCGGGGAGCAGCCCGTGGGTTTTGGACTTTTGTGACCACACGAATTGGTACACACTTTTTTCTTTGCACGTTAGATTTCTTTGACGAGCCGTTAGCCCGACAGAATTTTACATCCTGCGTCAGGCATAGCGTTATCAGTTTGGTCCCAACACTCGGGCGAGTGGGGTCTTTGGTCTTTTTCCGTTCAGTACAAATTGTGGAGGTCAGATTTTGAGCTCACTCATGTGCCGTAGGATCTAGTTTTGTCGGACATTTAGGCTTAGCCGGCCAATGGGCTGTTGCTGTTGTGGTGTACCTCAGCGCGGTGACGACGACACTAAGGGTTAACCGAGGATGTACCTGGATGGTCATCCTCTGGATGGTTGCTGTTGTGGTGTACCTCAGCGCGGTGACGACGACACTGAGGGTTAACAGAGGATGTACAGTGAACAATGTTCTCTTCACTCCGCATTCTTTTAACCAAGGGTTGTGATTTTTAGCTGTACGTTTCGCAAGCATACTCATGTTCCTAATGAGTTTTGATAACCTTTTTCACCCAAGCGTTTGGGGGCGGGCTGATGAGAGCCACAAGGACACATCACCTCTGGGGGCCGCCAAGCTCCGAGATCCCCTGACAGCTCTGTTAATGCTCATTTGAGACATTATCAGTGGCGCACGACGAGGACATGCTGCAGGGGTCTTGCGTGAGGTTCCGTAAATCCAGAACAGTGAAGGACTGGCGCCCGAGTGACGTACGGAGTATCTCCTTATACACATCATGTTGGACTTAACTTCCCCTCACGCCTGTGACATAAATCACCGCGCCACGAACAAGAGTTAAAATGATAACTTTCTAAGGCAGAAAGATTGTTATTACCAAAGGAGGTAGAATGGACTGATATAGTAATAGACTAGAACAGGAATCACATCAACAGTGGAAAAAAATGCAAAGTACCAGGACTAAACCATTCATCTTCTTCTTGTTCACGTCTTCTTTAAATGCTTTGGGTGTCGAGGGAGATATACGGTCCTGTTTTATGCTCTTCTGGCTGCTTCAACCACAGACACAACGTATAGCTGTAGAGTTTCTCTGATGTTATCTTCCCATTTTGTTCTTGATTTCTGGGACCTGTCCTCATGTGATCTTCATCTGAATGGTGGGACTTTGTGTGTTTGTTGCTCCATGTAATGTCCTTCTGGGTTCGACTTCAGTCAGTCAGTTCTTCTTCTCATTCATCGACTATAGACTCTGGTGAAAAGTTCTGGTCCACTTCTGAACTTTGGACTTGTTCCATATAATGAGACAAGTGTGCACATACGTTTGACAGATCTGGCTGTCGTGTCTTACAGCTCGGCAGTTCTTTTTCTTCTTCTTTTTTTTCTTTCTTAATTTTCTCATTCACAAGCTGTAAACGCTAGTGGAAAGTTCTTTTACTCGTCCACTCCTGAATGTTGGACTTGTTCCATAACTTAGGCTGTGTTTTGCACATTAGTATGACTGACCTGGGAATGCGTTTGCAGACTGTTGTTTCCTTGCATCTCAGGCAGATGTACTCCGACTCTATAGAAAACACACTTAATCAGCCATGATTTGTCAAATTGATATCAAAAAGCAAAGCTTCGAAAGAAACCTGGCCTCAAGACCAAAGTGTGCAGAGAAAGCTATGGGGAACCATAAAGGACCCGCAGCTGACTTGCAAGTTCAGAGAGGAAATCCACCTGTTGGTGTGATCTGAGCATACAAAACTGAATGCATAGAAGAAAAAGAAGTAGAAGACGACGAAGAAAGACCAAAAGTGATTTTCTTGAGCCAAAGATTTAGCATTGCAGGTAACTTTGGCATTGCGCCAATAATATAATGCTAAATATTTTTATAGGACCATTTAACACTCTCAACACTCAATAGGTGATGGTCTTTACTCAGAAATAACCAGTCTGCTAAGGGAGATAATAAAGACCCCCCCCCCCCCCCCCTTTCCAAAGGAAATTCACCTGATGGTTCAAGGGAAATAGGACACACTTTTGCTGCATCAAAGTGCTTGACGAATGAAAAATTAAAAGCAGCGGACAGACTTGCAAAAATTGGAACAAAATATAAACAATTCCCCTATTCATTGTCATTATCAAAAATCAAAAGACTTAACAAGAGAAAATACAGACAGAAAAAATCAACAGTAAAAATCCAGAAGACCCTAACATTAGACTTATTAAATTTCCTTCTATGAACAGGACAATGCAGGCTAAACTACCACATGCTTCAAATATAGACTGTACAGCAACCACAGTGTGCCTGTCAGACAGGACAATCAAATCCTGAGCACATTCTGTAGACCTGGCCACTCTACCTACAACTTCAAAAAAAAAAATCTAGACTCAAGAGCAAAAGTGTGCAGAGCAAGCTATGGAGAACCACGAGGGACCTACAGCCGACATGCGAGTTCATAGAGGCAACTGACCTTATGGTTTGACAGGAGCATACGAACCCGCCCCCCCCCCCCCCCCCAAAAAAAAAAGAAGTAGAATAATTCAAGACAATCTGGAACTAACATTTGCAGCATCAGCAGCTTTCTTTTTATCCAGTTCCCTCTGCTTGTCTACCCGAAGTCTGACCATCTGCTCATTTTCCTCTGCTTGCCTTTCTCAAGTCCGACCCTATGCCCAATTTCCTCTGCTTGTCTTCCTCAAGTCTGGCCCTCTATTCAGTTTCCTCTGATAGTCTTCCTTAAGTCTGACCCTCTCCTAAGTTCACTCTGCTTGTCTTCTTTAAGTCTGA
The DNA here is from genome assembly GCA_905116865.2 of Candidula unifasciata. Lineage (NCBI taxonomy): Eukaryota > Metazoa > Mollusca > Gastropoda > Stylommatophora > Geomitridae > Candidula > Candidula unifasciata. The sequence goes on from CAJHNH020001846.1 coordinate 314,819, forward strand.
CCCTCTATTGAGTTTCCTCTACTTGTCTTCCTTAAGTCTGACCCTCTGCCCAGATTCCTCTACTTGTCTTCCCCAAGTCTGACCCCCTGCTCAGATTCCTCTACTTGTCTTCCTCAAGTCTGACCCTTAAGTCTGACCCTCTGCCCAGATTCCTCTACTTGTCTTCCTCAAGTCTGACCCTCTGCTCAGATTCCTCTACTTGTCTTCCTCAAGTCTGACCCTTGAGTCTGACCCTCTGCCCAGTGTCCTCTGCTCTTCTTCCTCAAGTCTGACCCTCCGCCCCGTGTCCTCTACTTGTCTTCCTCAAGTCTCACCCTCCGCTCCGTGTCCTCTACTTGTCTTCCTCAAGTCTGACCCTCTGCCCAGTGTCCTCTGCTCTTCTTCCTCAAGTCTGACCCTCTGCCTAGATTCCTCTGCTTGTTTTCCTCAAGTCTGACCCGCTGCTCAGTTCTCTTTGCTTGTCTTCCTTCTGAATAAAATCTGCAGTCATGATTGCTGACTTGCTAGCCTGTTTGTCTGCCAGCTGAGTAGTCATTGGTTTGCGACAGAACATTGTTTCTTTAAATCTGGGCTCCAAGGTTTACTAAGCCTAAAATTGGCATCAGGAAAGTCTTAAACAATTTCCAAAAAACAAACCAAACAACATACCAAACAATAAACCAAACAAAAAACCCACACAATAAATCAAACAATAAACCAAACAATAAACCAAAAAAAAAAAACACAACAAACCAAACAACAACCAAAAAAATAAACTAAACAACAAACCAAAAAATAAACCGAAACAATAAACCAAACAATAAACCGAAACAACAAACCAAACAGTAAACCAAAGAAAAAACCAAACAATAAAACAAACAACAAAACAAACAATAAACCAAACAACAAACAAAAAAAAAACCAAACAATAAACTAAACAATAAACCAGACAATGAAGCAAAAAAAAAAAAAAAAACCCCAATAAACCGAAACAATGAACAAAACAACAAACCAAACAATAAACCAAACAACAAACCAAACAATAAACTGAAGCAATAAACCAAACAATAAAACAAACAATAAACCAAACACCAAACCAAACAATAAACTAAACAAAAACCCAAACAATAAACTGAAACAGTAAACCAAACAATAAATCAAACAACAAATCAAACAGCAAACCAAACAATAAACTGAAACAATAAACAAAACAAACAACCAAACAAAAAACCAAACAACAAACCACACAATCAACCATACAATAAACCAAACAACAAACCGAAAAAAAAATTAAACCAAGCGATAAACCTAACAAAAAAAAAACTATAAACCAAACAATAAACCAAAAAACCAAACAACACTCGAAACAATTAACCAAACAATACACTGAAACAATAAACCAAACAACATACCAAACAATAAACCAAAGAATAAACCAAAAAATAAACCGAAACAATAAAGCAAACTATAAACCAAACAACAAATTAAACAATAAACCAAACAATAAACCGAAACAAAAACCGAAACAATAAACCAAACAATTAACTGAAACAATAAACCGAAACAATAAACCAAACCATAAACTAAACAATAATAAAAAAAAAAAATAATAAACCGAAACAATAAACCAAACAATAAACCAAACACATTTTCAACACTTTGCTCCCTGAGTAAACCATGTCGAATGACCCTGTTCTTGGGTAACAATGTAAAACAGGTTTTAAATGGTCAACGACGTTCATTTCTGTTTGGAATGGTCACTCTTGAAGTCAGTGGAAACATAATGCGTAGTAAAACTCTCCTAGTTGGTGACATAAGCACTAATTTTTACCATTTATTTCGATAATACAGCCCTAAATGGACCTTAACAAGTAAGAAGAAGAAAGTTACGTTGTAGGGGTAGGAGGAGTACATTTTACACCACTAGTTTTGAAGCCCCAACCTGGCTCTTGTCAGGGGCCGCAATATAGCCAGGCCATAAATATGACCTTATGGCTGAACACGGTTTCTGGGAACTCTCCACGGGTGATCCTCATGCACATGGTGGCACTTTGTGTCGTTTAGTGTTTATCGCTTGTGTGATGTCCTGGTGGGGTAGAAAGTCAGTCAGTATTCCGGGACTGCAATCTGCAGGACTAACACTCCATGGATAATACTGAAAACCGTTTCAACCGTTCAGCCATATATCAGTTATTTTAGGGCGCCACAAAAATTTACAAAATAACCAGCAGTCTAATGCTGGTGGGTATATTCTTCGAGTAGTTCTAGGAAATTGTAGACTTTCTGTTTTCTGAGTTAGGTCTTTTTCACGCAAAAGAAAGCCGTCAATTACCTCCCTTAGTGTTGCGTAAAATATAAAATAACTTTTACTTTTATCGGCAACACCCACATGTGACAGAAAAATCCACAAGGAATTTAAAATGTATCGTTATGGCTAACAAATAACGATAAATAATATTATTTAGCTTTTTTCATTGATTCTGCCAATTCTCTCATCATGTTTTGTCTTGTCTTGTCCACAATTGCCTCACAGCGTAGTGGGGAGTCGCAGTTTTCTATCCTGGGCCAGGGGTGTTGCACGTGTTGTTGTTAGTCCGTGTTGCCTCAGGATCTCTGATATATTGTCTATCCATCGTACTCTCGGTCTGCCTCTTGCTCTAGGGCAGTAGTGCTGTTCGTTGTATGCTCGTAGAGGCAGTTGGTCGGTTTGCATTCGCATCAATTGGCCAAACCACTTTATTTGTTGCTTCTTTATGTATTGCAGGCATGGTGTGGTTCCTACAATTGCTCTAATGTTCTCGTTTCGAACTCTGTCTCTCTTTGTGACATTGGCAGCCTTACGTAAGCATCTCATTTCGCACGTCGTGATCTTTTTCTCCTGTGCTCTTGTTAGGGACCAGGTTTGGCATTGGTAGCAGAGGGTTGGTATAAACATGCAATTTATCAGTTGTCGTTTTAGTGCCATAGTGATGCTTGGGTGTTTCAGCAGTGGGGAGAGTTGGTAAGTTACTGCGTTCGCCTTTTGACATCTTGCCTCAAGTTCCCTATCAATTCTTCCATCATCTGTGAAGATGCTCCCCAAGTATTTAAATTGCTGCACTTGTTTGAGTTGTTCGTTGTTAACTTGAATAGTTAGTGTATAAGGGGTCCTACTTATTTTCAGATTTTCTGATTTGGTGATGCTGATCTTCATGTTATATTCGTTGCAGACTGTGTGTAGCGCATTTACGTGGATTTGAAGTTCTTTTTCGTTTTCATGTATTATGCTTTGGTCGTCTGCGAAAAGTATTTCTCATCATGGAATTACAATTTACAAGGGACATAATTCAGGCATATATTTTGTCTTTACAGTTTAACAATTTTCACAGAAATAGTTTAAATACATTATATTATCTTTCAATTTTAAATATAAGTCTATGAGACTCAATATATATTTTTAAAAAATTAACAGTTTGTCTGAACATTTAGTAAAAATAAATGTATACAACAAATTACACCTGAAGCAGAATTTCTTTATTAATTAGTCTCGCGTGGTCATGTTTTACATCGCGCTTCATACGAGCACTTTATACAACACTTATTAACGGCAAATTTTGCCGTTACTGAGCTCTGGCATCTTTTTTGGAGACAATTTAACGCCCGCTTTCCGGGCCCTTTAATGAAATGTATTAAAAATTCTGCTTTGTCAACAGAAGAGTTTATACAACGAATATAGTGAAATAAGAAGTCAGTTACAGAATTTGTCAAAATGTTTTATTCACTTTTGAAATGCAACAAATACATTTTAAAGTAATGTAATAATACTAAACATTTTTTTTGTCATTTTAAGCAGTATTAATTATAAGGATTTAATTAAACAGATTATTTCCCTTGTAAAATTATAAATATTTTATTTTTTAGGATTATGCCCCTTGCAAATGCATGCTAAAGACTGATTCAAATTCTCTTTATTCCTAGTGACACAGAGGCTTTAGATAGGACTTTCCAGGCTTTCCTGTCCTGTGCTATCTCCAAAGCAGTTTTTCATGTCAGAGATGCCGCATTCAGGTCACTTTCCGTCGTTTATCTCCTTGTTGTTTTTGGGCGCCTCTTTTTTTCTCTCAATACATGTGTTAATTCTCATCCTTTTTAGGGCGAAATTGTTCGTTATTTGAAGCCCACCCTGGCTCTTGCCAGGGGCCGCAATATAGCTTGATCCTAAATATTTTTTATAATGGCTGAACGCAGTTTCTGGGACCTCTCCACGGTGATCCTCATCCACATGGTTACACTTTCTGTCATCGGGTGTTTATAGATTGTGTGATGTCCTAGTGGGGTAGAAAGTCGGTCAGTCAGTTATCTTTCCATTGTTAATCTAGTCATCTCTTTGTGGGATGCAATTTTCCGTTATTTTGAAGCCCTACCCTGGCTCTTGACAGATCCCGCAATATAGCCCGGCCATAAATATAGTCTACGGCTGAAGGCTGTTTCGGGGACCTCTCCACGGTGATCCTCATCCACATGGTGGCACATTGTGTCAACAGGTGTTTATCGCTTGTGTGATGTCCTGGTTGGGTAGAAAGTCAGTCAGTTTGTGTAATCTCACTAAGCAATTTTACATTCAAAAGGTGTTGATCATGTGACCTGCAGTCCGGGACGGGACACATTACATTCAGTTCTCTGGACCAGTTAGTCGACCAAACATTTGAATGTTGAATGTTGAATTTAGAATCAACATTAAAGCACTCGGGACACTTCCATAAGTGCTCCGTAACCATCTTCAGCAGCAAGCGAAGAGTTCAAATTCCGATAATTCCAGTAACCGTCTGATTGCATTTCCGTCCTATCTTTTCCCTGGGTGTTGAGCGTCGGCCAGATTCCCTTGCAGCGCCATTGACCTCAGACCGTGATGATCTATCTGCTCCTCTGCACTGTTCACTTGTTTCCAAAGGGCCCTCATAATATCTAGATTGTCATACATCAGTTCACCACCAAATGGTGCAGAGCCCGCCAGTCTGTCTGCCTGCTCATTTCCCAACACACCAGCTTCACCTGGAGACAAAAAAATTAAACAAAGGATGCCAACCACCCGGGACCTCTAAAGTGGTGCTTGTATTCTGTGTTTTTTATAAAGAATCGACAAAATAGCACTCGGGACACTCCCATAAGCACTCCTTCCTAATCTTCAGCCACAAACGAAGAGTTCTAATTCCGATGGCTTACTTAGTCGCTTACTTAGTCTCTCCTCTTCTACCTTGGGGTGTAGAGGTCTGCCAGAGAGATCGCCAGACGTCTCTATCAGCAGTTTTCTTTCTGTCTTTGTTCCATTCCAGTCCTCCGTCAGTCAGGGACTGTCGGATGTTGTCTTCCCAGCGGACCCTGGGCCACTGGAGGTCTTGTTAACTGGTTCTTAGCCTCCCATGCCTGCCATGGTGGCCGATTTTCTCCCATTCTGCATACATGTCCAAACAATCGTAACTGTGACTGATCCACTCTGGTTTGTAAAGACTGGGTATCAAGATCTTGACGTATTGTCTGGTTGCGGACTTTGTCCCTTCTTGCCACTTGGACCACTTTTCTCAGATATCTAATTTCTGAGACCTGCAGCTGGTTTCTGTAAGCTGTTGTCATTGCCCATGACTCACACCCATAGGTCAGGACTTTCACATTGTGATTTTTTAAAAATTGGGGTTATGTGTCTGTGATGGTACTTGCCATATGTGTGTTTTTACTGTCTAAACTTTTTCTGATCTATTGTTTCAGCTGTGTCTTATTTGTGTTCTTGGAATTGTTTTCTTCATCATAACAATGTCTTATTTATGGTCTTAGCTTGTCCTATTTGTTGCCTTAGCATTATTTTATTAGTTGTCTCAACATTGTCTCATTTGCTGTCTTAGGTTTGTCTAATTTGTTGCCTTAGCATAATTTCAATTGTTGTCTTGGCATTGTCGCATTTTTAAATGTTGTTTTAATGTTGTTGCAGTTCTTTATTTTCCCTGTCAGGTTTTTGAAGCTTGTTATTTGTTTCTTGTAGGCTATCTGTATTGTTGTCCTAGCACGTCAGTGTGACCCATTCTTGTCCCATGCTCTGACACAGCAGCCATTTCAGTGTCTCCATACTCAACATATTCAGCAGGAGTTAAGTGGCATATCATTTTTTTCCCACAACTGGTTTCTGCATTCTTATCCTCTTTTCATACACAGTTTCCAAGTGATTCATCGTCTCTGACTTTCTCATCGCCTCTGTAACGTGGCACATTCACTATATCTGCCCTATCTATACTTTATTCCTTCATCAACCACTGCAGGCACAGCACATATATCGGCTCTTTCATTTCTTTTCACCTCAGCATATCCCAGTCTACAGTCAAGACAAGTTTCTTGATGCTATCAACCTATTTTAGTCAGAGTATCGTGGTTTTGATCTTAAGCATGCTCAATGAGTCTGTCACTATCAGTGTGTGAGCTGCTTTCTGTTCTGCTAGCCATGCAAGTGCCTCTGTGAGGTCTGATGTCTTTATTGAATGTTGAATTAAGAATCGACATCACAGCACTCAGGACACTCCCATAAGAGCTAATTCCCTATCTTCAGCAGCAAGTGAAGAGTTCCAATTGTGAAGGTACTAGTAACCACGGCCGGCTCTATTTACAACCGTACAACTGCAAATGTGCATAAGAAGTAGACGAACAACTGGAAGTTTCAGCCAGAGTTTACAGCTAGTGTTCGCGAAGCAAAAGACATTTCACAAAAATTATACAACTGCAAATGTGCATAAGAAGTAGGTGAACAACCACAAAGTTTCTGCCAGAGTTTACAGATGGTGTTCGCGAAGCAGAAGACAGTTCACAAAATAAACACAGACCATACAACTGCAAATGTGCATAAGAAATAGGTGAACAACCAGAAGTTTCTGCCAGAGTTTACAGATAGTGTTTACGAAGCAGAAGACAATTCACCAAAATGAACACAAGTGGCTGAGGATTAACATTATTAATGTACTTCTACATCATATAATTATACTGTTAGTCAACAATTAGTAAAGAGACAAAGAGTTACTTGCTGTGAGAGGTTAGTAAGTAAATTAAATATTGTTTTTATCCACTTACCCAGAGCTTAGAAATATCTTGACACAATTTATCCACAGTGTAGTTGCAATATTTATGCACAGTCAATATAAAAGCAATATCGTGTATATCTACTTCACAATAATATGAATACATTCAGAACACATAAGTTTGTAAGCACATTAAAATGTCACACAATGCAACACATGGAAAGGGCTTGCAGTAAGCAGTTTTCGATGGACTCTTTTCACAAATTCACTTGATTTGGTTATAAGGCATTAATAGAGAAAGCGCTGCTAGTAACCGTATGATTGTACATCCGTCTCATCCTTCCCCTGAGTGTTGAGCGTCGGCCAGATCCCCTGGTAACTCCATAAACATCTATCTGCGCCTACACACTTTTCACCCGTTTCCAAAGGGCCCTCACAATATCTGACTTGTCATACAACAGTTCACCACCAAGTTGTGCAGAGCCAGCCAGTCTATCTGCCTGTCTCCATTGTCGTAATAGAGGTATTAAACTGAATCGTGAATTTATTTCTTCAACGATAGATTTGTTAATCTTGTAGGGGGGTTTTTTAAAGCAAGATTCAGCGACACCATTCCTTTCATAATCTTCCTTGTGCTTTTTACTCGGATGTTTTGCTGTAGGTGTCCCATATGTGATGTAGTGTGGCTACATTCTTACTAGATCAGCGGTTGTCAACCTGTAGGTCGCGACCCTTTCACAGGGGTCGCCTAAGTCCATCGGAAAACACATATTCACTGAAGTTAAAAAAAGGTTTAAAGTGGAGTTACTGAATTCGTGCTCTGTGCTGTGAGTTATATTCACTGAATTTATGAAGTAGCAACAAAAAAGTTCTATGGTGGGGGTCACCACAACATGAGGAACTGTATTAGAGGGTCATGGCATTAGGAAGTTTGAGAACTACTGTACTAGATAGCCAAGCCACTTCATTCTCTTCTCTTTTATTGTAATTTAGTCTTTTCCTTGTTCCAAGTTTCTAATGCTGGTATCCGTATATGTGGAGATCTATATGTGTATGTCCTTCTTTTTTTTCAATATGAAATTTCTTTTTCTTCCACATTTTATCAACCAAAAGAGCACACTCTCGCAACCAGCACATGCCAAGTTGTTCTATTCTTTCCTGTCTTGAGCAGCAGCTATCCTCCCCCACACTTCCCTACTTTATTCTTTAGATTCCATTTTCCGTGTATTTGTGTGTGTGTGTGTGGGTCTGCCTTTATTCCTTTGACCCTGTGTGTTTCAGACAAGGGGATTGAACCCAAGGTCTTTTACAAGCGAAGGGAATGTCCTTCCACTGAGTTATTTTACTTTTAACTTAAACATCCTTGTGCCAGTTTAATCAGAACTGTCTTTATATCTTTTTTTTTTTTCAACAGGTCTGAAAGTCCCAGGAGATAATTGCAAGTTGTATGTTAGTGATCAGACATGTTGCTGGCAAGAGGGGAAGGTTCTGTGTTTTAATGATGCTTTCCCACATTCAGTGGAGCACACAGGAGCAGCACCTGGCAGCAGCTTGAGAGCGGTGTTCATGTTGGATCTTTGGCACCCTGATATCACAAAGACCCAAAAGGATATTCTGAATTATACTTTTAGTGCATGAAGGTATTGAGATGTCCGAGAATGGCTGCAGGAGTGACCAGATGAGAAAAATCAGCATTGAGGTCATTAGAGAGCAAGTCGGCACAGAATCAGTTCTAAATTACCTAAAAAGACAGCAAATCAGATGGTTTGCCCACTTTGAGATAATTATTTGTGACGTTGTACCATGCAAGGCATACACCAAAAGAGAAGCAAAAGGTAGACCAAGAACAGGATGGAAAGATAATATCAGAGAAATGCTACAACAGCACGAAGATTCTATGGTTGAAGCAATCAGAAGAGCAACAAGAAGAACCTTATACCTCTCGTTAAAGAGGAAATGAAGAAGAAGCAGCACACAGAGGCTGGTATGGTTGTTATTTATAGGATCCTTGGCCCTTGAATGCCACAGTTAGGCATGGCATCATTCTTGTGGAGGTGACTCAATCAAATGTTATGCCCTGTGGCATTTCTGCACCCTGATGTCACAAAGACCCAAAAAGATATATACTGAATTATACTTTTAGTGCATCAGGGTTAACAAGATTGGATTTGTACAGTATAAAAATTCTTGGTTGCAATGGATCTCTCAAGATTGTCTCTTGTAGTACTCTGACAGTTCCAGTGCATCTTCCAAGGCTTCCTCCTGCTCTATAGTACTCCGTAATGTTGATTTATTGTAATAGCTATCGCTGGCTCTTGTAATACTTTGACAGTTGGCTGCAATGACTCTTCTCTCCCCCCCCCCCCCCCCCCATTCCCTTTTAAGACTATTACTAACTCTTGTAGTACTCTGACATTTGGCTGCAATGCATCTCCTAAGGCTGCCTCCTGCTCTATAGTACTCCGTAATGTTGGTTTGTTGTAATAGCTATCGCTGGCTCTTGTAATACTTTGACAGTTGGCTGCAATGACTCTTCTCCCCTCCTCCCTCCCCCCCCCCCCCCCCCCCCCCATTCCCTTTTAAGACTATTACTAACTCTTGTAGTACTCTGACAGTTGGCTGCAATGGATCTCCCAGGACTGTCACTAACTCATTCAGTACTCTAATATTTGGTTGCAATAGATCCCCTATGACTGTTATGAATTTCTTGTAGTACTCTGACATTTGGCTGCAGTGAATCCCCATGGACTGATACAAATTCATTTAGTCCTCTGACAGTTGGCTGCAATGGATCCCCCAGGACTGTCACTAACTCGTTAGTCCTCTGACAGTTGGCTGCAATGGATCACCCAGTACTGTCACTAACTTGCTTAGTACTTTTGACAATTGGCTGCAATGGATCTCACAGGACTGTCACTAACTTGTTTAGTACTCTGACATTTGACTGCAATGGATCTCACAGGACTGTCACTAAATTGTTTAGTACTCTGACAGATGGCTGCAATGGATCTCACAGGACTGTCGCTAACTTGTTTAGTACTCTGACAGTTGGCTGCAATGGATCCCAAGGAATGTTACTAACTCTTGTAGTACTCTGACAGTTGGCTGCCATGGATTCCCCATGAATGTTACTAACTCTTGTAGTACTCTTAACTATTTTTAACGTATCCAGAAACCATGAGTTGTAAACCCTTTGGCTCGGTACTATAGATATCGCAACCCTTCAGCCTTGATTCCATTATAGGTACTATTAGTCTGGGAGAAATGTGGCTTTTCTGCCTACCCCTGGGAGTGAACCCGCACCACAAGGAGTTCGTCACCCGGCCGCCGCGAAAGTCAGGTTTAACCAACTTCGCTAGGGAGCTGTGCATAGTACTCTTAACAATTGGCTGCAATTGATCCCATAGGAATTATTCTAACTCTTGTAGTACTCTTGACAATTGGCTGCCATGGATCCCCCCAGGAATGTTACTAACTCTTGTAGTACTCTTGACAATTGGCTGCCATGGATCCCCCAGGAATGTTACTAACTCTTGAAGTACTCTTGACAATTGGCTGCAATGGATCTCACAGGACTGTCACTAACTTGTTTAGTACTCTGACAGTTGGCTGCCATGGATGCCCCAGGAATGTTACTTACTCTTGTAGTACTCTTGACAATTGGCTGCAATGGATCGCCCAGGAATATTTCTAACTCTTGTAGTACTCTGATGTTTAACTGCAGTGGGTCCCGCAAAAATGTTAGTAACTCAATACTCTGACAATTGACTGCAGTGCATCTCTAAAGTATAATTCGTCTTGACGTTATCATTCCATCTGTATCACCGACTCCTCTTGCTCTACCACCTGTGCTTTTTCTCTCCGGTAAAACTTTTATAGACTGATATGTCCATCAAGACTGCCAAAACTTTTAGGAGTAACCTTCTTTGGAAAACACTTTTCTTTTATTACTCACATTCTGTCCTAAAGTGATAAAATAGTAAATATGTTTACACTTTAGTGCGCATTCACATATAGTAGTGGGGACAGACCACAGCCATATATTATAGAAGATGGCTGCCTACCACTTTGCTAAAGGCATACAGAGTGGCAAGCACTGCTTCAGAGGTCGCAGCCAGTGAGCCCCCTTTGAATATTCTCTAAAGGATATGCTGGTGTGTTGAAAATGATCAAGCAGAAATTTGCTGGTTCTACAATAGCTGGTAGTAAACTGATTCACAAGGTAGGTAAGTGTCAGTGATCAAGGCCCGTTTGGGAACAAAGTGACCAGTGCAGACGAGAAAGTAAATCATCATATGGAGAGAATGATATAACTGGGAGTCACTGGAAGATATGGCTGGAGAAAAGCAGGACAGACATACCATCAACTGCCACTAGCCTCATTTGTATTTAAACGGCACTGGCTGCTGAAGATGGGGGTGGAGCACTTATGGGAATATCCCAAATGCTTTGATGTCATTTGTGTGTGCGTAGTTCATCTCTTTCTATAAAGACCCCAGAGGAAAACTATGTGCCAGCTGGTTTTAAAAATACACACAAAAGCCCGCAACAATAGAACAGTTTGTGCATCAGCCATTTCTTACAGAAAAGCTACAGAAATCACAAGATATCATTCTTCACAACCAGATCAATACAACTGTGAGCTCCATGGGATGTATATGGCACAAAAGGATGACGATAAGGATCTTCTACAAAAATGACAAGACAACAAGTTAATTAACAGTGCAATATTCTAACATGTTTGTAAAACATCTTTATTATAACAACACAACATAATGCATCTTATCTTATATTTGTTTTTTTTTGTACATGAACCAGTGGAGAGGGTCATTTGCTGCAGTGTTACATTATCTGCAAGTGTCCATCCATTGTCAGATTTTTATACCTGCCTTAGCAGCAAGTGGGAGTCACCGTGGTGTAGCAACTAGACACTTGCATGAGGATTGGAGGGTAGTGGGCTTAGGTCCGGGCAGAACCTGGCTTTGTTTTTTCAGTAATGATCTTGGCTCTCAGGTCGACCTAGACAACTAGGTAGCAGATACGGATATGGGAAGTAAAGTTGACCGCGTATTGTTGACCACATCACCCACTGAGTGCCAAATGGTCTATAAAATACGGGTCTAGCCCTGTATGCCTAAAACACATAAAGGCATGGAAAAGGGTCTCATGTTTTTTTAAACAGAAGGTAAATAGGATCTTGTGGCACATAATACTGTCATAGGGTTGTGACAGTTATTCACAATAGGGTAATAGGGGTGTGACAGTCATTCACATATACTGTCATAGGGATGTGACAGTCATTCACATATACTGTCATAGGGGTGTGACAATCATTCACATATACTGTCATAGGGGTTTGAGTCATTCACATATACTGTCATAGGGGTGTGATAGTCATTCACATATACTGTCATAAGGGTGTGACAGTCATTCACATATACTGTCATAGGGGTGTGACAGTCATTCACATATACGGTCATAGGGATGTGATAGTCATTCACATATACGGTCATAGGGATGTGATAGTCATTCACATATACTGTCATAGGAGTGTGACAGTCATTCACATATACTGTCATAAGGGTGTGGCAGTTATTCACATATACTGTCTTAGGGGTGTGACAGTCATTCACATATACGGTCATAGGGGTGTGATAGTCATTCACATATACTGTCATAGGGGTGTGACAGCCATTCACATATACGGTCATAGGGGTGTGACAGCCATTCACATATACGGTCATAGGGGTGTGATAGTCATTCACATATACTGTCATAAGGGTGTGGCAGTTATTCACATATACTGTCTTAGGGGTGTGACAGTCATTCACATATACTGTCATAGGGGTGTGACAGTCATTCACATATACTGTCATAGGGGTGTGGCAGTTATTCACATATACGGTCATAGGGGCGTGACAGTCATTCACATATACGGTCATAGGGGCGTGACAGTCATTCACATATACGGTCATAGGGGTGTGATAGTCATTTACATATACGGTCATAGGGGTGTGGCAGTTATTCACATATACGGTCATAGGGGCGTGACAGTCATTCACATATACTGTCATAGGGGTGTGACAGTCATTCACATATACTGTCATAGGGGTGTGACAGTCATTCACATATACTGTCATAGGGGTGTGGCAGTTATTCACATATACGGTCATAGGGGCGTGACAGTCATTCACATATACGGTCATAGGGGCGTGACAGTCATTCACATATACGGTCATAGGGGCGTGACAGTCATTCACATATACGGTCATAGGGGTGTGGCAGTTATTCACATATACGGTCATAGGGGCGTGACAGTCATTCACATATACGGTCATAGGGGTGTGACAGTCATTCACATATACTGTCATAGGGGTGTGACAGTCATTCACATATACTGTCATAGGGGTGTGGCAGTTATTCACATATACGGTCATAGGGGCGTGACAGTCATTCACATATACGGTCATAGGGGCGTGACAGTCATTCACATATACGGTCATAGGGGCGTGACAGTCATTCACATATACGGTCATAGGGGTGTGGCAGTTATTCACATATACGGTCATAGGGGCGTGACAGTCATTCACATATACGGTCATAGGGGTGTGATAGTCATTTACATATACTGTCATAGGGGTGTGATAGTCATTTACATATACTGTCATAGGGGTGTGATAGTCATTCACATATACTGTCATAAGGGTGTGGCAGTTATTCACATATACTGTCTTAGGGGTGTGACAGTCATTCACATATACTGTCATAGGGGTGTGGCAGTTATTCACATATACGGTCATAGGGGTGTGACAGTCATTCACATATACGGTCATAGGGGTGTGGTAGTCATTCACATACACTAGGTCGTGGCACCAGAAGGCGGGCTGACCTACTAACTTATCTTCCACGAAATATCTCTGGTAACCAGTTCATCATCTTCCTCTTTGTTCACTGGCTATAAGCTCCAGTGGAAGGTTCTGGCTCTTCATCCATTTAGACTCTCTGGTTTTGTGCCAGGGCCTGAGTTTTGCGTGTACATTCGTTTTACTTACTCATTTGTGTGCAGTTGATTGTTCCTTGCTGATCGGGCAGATACACTCCAACTTCAAAGAAAGCTCAAAATTAGCTGGACTTCTAAGACATGCTTTGGGGGGGGGGGGGGGGGGGGAGGTGGTCTACTCTTGTGTTCCCCAGAACCTACACGGGGAGACCAGTTCACAAGTTTGAGATGATCTTTAGACGTATGGTGTTGGCAGCTTCAATAACCGTAACTGTAATTAGCAGCCTCATTATTGTATTTGAAGCCTCTATAACCAAAGTAGCTACCTCGATTACCATGAAACCACCCTTAATAACCATATTAAGCGCCTCAGAAACCATAAAATTAATTTTTTTCTTTTTCTATCTAATTTCTGCGATTACCTGTAATTACACGTAGAAGAAAAAACTTATTACATTGTACAGTAGTACTAAGTGGTACTAGAGGAACCTTAAGACAAATGTCTTTGTGAGAAGACAAAGGTGCTGGAACAGATTCCACCCTTGATCTCAAAGTGAATACAATAGATAGAACAGAATGGACAAATAGACAGGGAGCTCTGGGTAACATTGAATAGCACAGCAGAACAATGCTTCACTGATAGAGGCAGAAGAAGGAAGTGCTGTGTGCCAGCACCAATCAGAAGAAGGAAGTGCTGTGTGCCAGCACCAATCAGAAGAAGGAAGTGCTGTGTGCCAGCACCAATCAGAATACTGTTTTCTCTTTGGTCCAGACTGGTTAACTTGTATGTAAACAGTTTAACAACATAGGATGGATAAGGAACTTGAGTTAAAAATAGTCTAAAATGAGTTAATGTAATAAAAACTGAAATGAAGACGAATGAATCAAGGGAAGTCAAAATCAGAGTTAATCGACGTCAAGGCACTCAGGTTGTGTCATCATCTTCTGCAGCAAGTTGAGCTGAGTCAAGAAAAGACATCAAAGCAGCTGGGGCATTCCCATATGCGTTCTGCCCTAATTTTCAGCAGCTAGCGTTGAGTTCTAATGCTAATGGTGCCGGTCGTAGTTTGTATAACCGTCTTGCCTTTTCTTTTGAGTGTAGTGTGCCGGATAGACCCTCTGCTCACACCCAGGTGCATCATTCTCCTCAGGTCATAATAATCCAGTTTTTCTTCTACTTTGTTACTTGTCCCCAAAGGACCTTGACCACATCTGCCAAGTCATGTATCAATTGACCACCTATTGGTGCAGATCCAGCCAATCTGTTTTCCTATTCATTCCCCACCACGCCTGGAGATAAGATCCAAAGTATGCTCACTCCCCGTGACCTTCCAAGTGGAGCTTGCCACTCTGATCGAAGCATCCCTGTCAGCAGCAAGCGCAGAGTTCAAATATCTGTGGCATCAGCAACTGTTTGACTGTATGTCCGTCTCATCCCTGACTTGACGGTTGAGCACTGGCCAAGTCTCTATGGTCTCTACTTGCTGCACAATTCTTTTCAGACTGTGACGATCAACAGATTTTACTTTGGTGTATACCAAAAATTTTTCAGTGTGTAACTCTTCTTCTTCCTGTTGTCCCCAATGGAGCAGAAGCCCTCAACAAACTCATTCAAACCTTCACTTGCATCTTATCATTTTTTCAAGATATTTGCTAGTCCTTGTAGGTCCCAGCACAGTTTTATTACTATCATTCTCCTTTGAAGGGCGCCTATATAGTTCCCATTTCATGTTATCACCTTTTGTTTCACTGGAATTTATTTAGTTCTCTCCCATAACTTTACATCAGCGATTCTGTCATACCATTTAATTCCCTCTTTCCTATGCTAGAATCAAGCAATAAAACACAAAATGAAGCAGCTTTAAATAACCAACACTGTTTCTGAAACACCTTGTACACGAAACAACACACAAGATATTAATATTCTCACAAACAAGCAGCAAATTAAACTGGATCAATAAATACAACAAATCATCAAATTAAACAAAAAGGTAGGAAATGGTGTCGGTTAACTCACTGAGTGCCAAAAACACATGATGTGTGACTGGATCCTCCCATAATCACATACTGTGTGACTGGATCCTCCCATAATCACATACTGTTTGACTGGATCCTCCCCCAATCACATATTGTGTGACTGGATCCTCTCACAATCACATACTGTGTGACTGGATCCTCTCACAATCACATAATGTGTGACTGGATCCTCCCACAATCACATACTTTGTGACTGGATCCTCTCCCAATCACTTACTGTGTGACTGGATCCTCTCACAATCACATATTGTGTGATTGGATCCTCTCACAATCACATATTGTGTGACTGGATCCTCTCACAATCACATACTGTGTGACTGGATCCTCTCACAATCACATACTGTGTGACTGGATCCTCCCCCAATCACATATTGTGTGACTGGATCCTCTCACAATCACATACTGTGTGACTGGATCCTCTCCCAATCACTTACTGTGTGACTGGATCCTCCCCCAATCACATAATGTGTGACTAGATCCTCCACCAATCACATATTGTGTGACTGGATCCTCCCCCAATCACATATTGTGTGACTGGATCCTCCCACAATCACATACTGTATGACTGGATCCTCTCCCAATCACATACTGTGTGATTGAACCCTCCCCCAATAACATACTGTGTGACTGGATCCTCCCCCAATCAAATACTGTGTGACTGGATCCTCCCACAATCACATACTGTGTGACTGGATCCTCCCACAATCACATACTGTGTGACTGGATCCTCCCACAATCACATACTGTGTGACTGGATCCTCTCCCAATCACATATTGTGTGACTGGATCCTCTCCCAATCACATATTGTGTGACTGGATCCTCTCCCAATCACATATTGTGTGACTGGATCCTCCCACAATCACATATTGTGTGACTGGATCCTCTCACAATCACATACTGTATGACTGGATTCTCTCCCAATCACATACTGTATGACTGGATCCTCCTACTGTGTGACTGGATCCTCCCACAATCACATACTGTGTGACTGGATCCTCCCACAATCACATACTGTGTGACTAGATCCTCCCACAATCACATATTGTGTGACTGGATCCTCTCCCAATCACATAATGTGTGACTGGATCCTCCCACAATCACATACTGTGCTCTCTTTTTTCATTTCCCTAGAGCATACTAAAACAAATCTGGCTTCCCCCTCTAGTGCTTACACAGGACCCCCTGAACGTTTATCTTGGACAGACCTCAGTTTAACGTAAATGATTCTCTTTGTAAATGTAACAATGTCAATTCATGTCATGTACTGATGAAGGCTTTCTAGCTGCAACATTCCTTTATGATTACGATAATGTGAAGCTTGCTAGTTCTGCCTTTTGTTTGGTTTGATTATTTTTTGTTGAAAGTCATGCAATGGTCATTCTGTTTCATACAGATATCATTTTGCTTATTGCAATTCTGCTGTAATAAATCTCTGGGCCTGAATTAATTAATACTGAAAACACTGGACGTCACTCATGATAGCAGCATGGCCACTTTCTTTTACCACAATAAATTGATTCTGTTGGTTTCCTGTTTTACTTTTAACCAATAGGAAGTGATTTTCTGTGGTTTTGCTGTCTGCAGGTTCCTCACCAATGCTACGGAGCTATGTGCATTGTGCTGAAATCCTCCTGTGTAAGCATCAAACGTCACTTGGTTATGGCTGATGACCCCAAACGAAGGAAGAGACCGGAAAATCATGCGGGAGCCTCCCGTCGTTACATCAACCAGAACTGAAAGGGGGTTTTTGGCCTAAAAATACTTGCAGATGTACTCAGGGGAGGTAAGAACACTTACTGTCACGTCTGATGTACAAAGAAGATAACGTTTAAAATGAACACTGGCACAGGCAAGCTTATGAGAGGAGCAAATGATGGGGTCTCAGGCAAAATTTCAGAATCTGGATAAGGGGATGGAGACTTTTTCCCTTGAGGGCACAATAAAAAGGCTTATCCTGCACAGTTCGTGGCATGTGGCCATAAATCCTCAGGCTCATTGTATTTAGGGTAGTACATATGAAATCTGTGGGGGGGGGGGGGGGGGTGAAGGAGGACGGCGAGAGAGGATTCTTGATAGTCTTGTTGCATGGTGCGGTGGTGTGTGCTGCAGGAGATGGCAGATTGTGGAGGCATGATCGCCAACGCCAGTCGGCAAGGCACCTGATGATGATGAAATATGGAATAACCAATAACCTGATGATGATGACATATGGAATAACCTATAACCTGATGATGATCTACTCGGAAGAAAACAAGTCACAAATATTGTGAGCTGCGTTGTTCTCACAGCTCTACGGATAAGTGTACGGACTCTCCTCCACAATACATACATCACTGTTCCGCAATAGAAGTATTTGGTTGTAGTCAAGAGTTCAGCTGTTTGGTGGGAGGGGAAAGGAGTCACTAATTATCCTGGAATAACAGCACGTGTGCCTCTGCTGTGTCACAACTGCATTTCATCATCGAACATGTCTGAATCCGGAAGTGGCATGTTGGCCGGAGAAACACCCATAGCTTGTGGGTGTCCAAGTGGAAGTGCCATACCTGACAACAACGGTGATGTAATAAAATCTGTCACTGGGGGGATGCCGGAGCCGACACAGGGTACCGACTGGAACGGGGAATAAGGAAGTGGGTCTAGCATTGGCGTGTCCTGACCCATGTCCATATTGTCCTTGGGTGTTAGTGGACGTCTCTCAGTGATGTCCATGGCACTGGTGTCTTTGACTTTGCAGGTGGATGTTGCTAGGGTGGTGGTGTAAGTAGATGATGATGCTGAGGAAGAGGAGCTAGGCTGGGTGGTTTCCAAATCTTCTTTAGCAACATCACGCATGATTTCACTCGGTGATTTCCATAGAATTATCTGCATGCAGGGCTTTGTCCTGGAGAGAAACAATGAATATATGGTTATTATGGTGGAAGCCACAAATCTATGTTGTTAACTGACAATTCTTTCCTTTTCAACCATAAAAAATATTTGTTTTTCCGTTTTCTGCTTCTTCATGTTCACCGGCCATAAACTCCAGGAGGAAAATTCAGGTCGTTCATCCACTTCTGGATTTTAGTATTGTACCAGAATGTTTTGAATGCATATTTTTAAACAGGCTTATTTATATGCAGATTATTTTGTTCCTTGCCCTCCAGGCAGATGCACTCCGACTTTAAAGGAAACACCCCTAATTAGTAAACTCTTATGACATGAATGGCCTCACCGAGAATAAATCTAACCAACACTGATTTTTGGTCTTATCGCCGGTGTCACACATAATGCTGTAGTTTTTCGGTGCAGGAAACATAGAGACGTGTGCTCTAACACTGTCAACTGTATGCTGACAACAGAGATGCAATCTGGCCTGTTCCAATCACAATGAAGACACCGCTGTATGGTACACAAGAGGATATGGACTGCACGACAGCTTTCATAAAGGCTACCAGCCTCCTTGTAAAAGTTTTCTGACAGAAGGATCAAAGAAGAGCTGTAGTATAAAAAAAAAAAAAAGCTAGTTGTGTATCTTATACAGGAGTTGCAGAACCAACCCCAGAAGAGAGAGAGAGAGAGAGAGAGAGAGAGAGAGAGAGAGAGAGAGAGAGAGAGAGAGAGAGAGAGAGAGAGAGAGAGAGAGAGAGAGAGAGAGAGAGAGAGAGAGAGAGAGAGAGAGAGAAGAGAGAGAGAGAGAGAGAGAGGGGGGGGGGGGGGGGGGGGGGGGGTTGTGATTTCACTAGACAATGTTACATTCAGCAGTTAGGCATCGATTTCTGATTGGTCAACTGTTGCTATGTTCCAATAATAGTAATTTCTGCCGTTACCACACACACACACACACAATTTTCAAGCCAAATATCTATTTGGTGTGGCTTTCACAGCGTATGCTTGCTGCAGTGCACCCACTTTGGTCTTCGGGAATGTTATGTCCTGAGGCCTCCACTTCCCAAATGCCATTAGACTTCAATTCTAAACAAACCGTCAGCTGTGGAAATTGAAGCCTTGCACGTCAAGGATTGTGAACCCTTTCTATTCACTAAGCTGCAAAACTTCAACAAATCATGAAGAAGTCTACAGATCTATGCTCCATTAGGAGATGAAAAGATGGTATATGTCTATTCAGCCCCGTCATGTTTATACATGTGTGTGTGATTTTATATTGCCCCTTGCCTTTAAACATCTTTTATCTTCTAGTGACCCAGCTGAATACAATGCGGAAGAGCAAAATCAGCATCGCAATTAAGGTCATTATACACAAATCACTGGTATTATTTATTTTCTTATACGGATGTGAGAGTTGGACTCGCAATGTGGAAATGGAAAGGAGGAATGTAAATGCTAGAGACGCATTTTACACACTTGTTATTTAGAACACAAAACTAATAAATATGTCAGAGACAAGATATAAACATCTGCAGGATATCAGGAGCCTCTCTTGGCAGTGGTGAAACATACAAGCTAGCTTGATTTGGACACGTGGTGAAACATGATTCAACTGCAAAGACTATACTTTGAGGAACACTGGGGAATTTGGGGGGGGGGGGGAGGAGGGGGGAAAGAGAGAATAACCAGGGGAAGATGGCCTGTTTTGTGTGTTAATGCTTCCATTAATACACCTAAAAAAAACAGAAGAAAGAACAGGAGCTAACCTTTATCTTGCAGAAGCTGGTTGAATGAAATGTTTGTTTCTAAATCAAGTCAAGCCAAGAAGGAAAACAAAACTAAATATTTCGTCCAGATAAAGACATGGCGGGAAAAGAATATGGCCTTACCGACAAAGCAGCACAGATCAGTTAACATCAAGCTGGATGTAGTCAGAAAAGGACAGCACACCATGAAAAGATTGACCGAGGAGACGAGTGACTCTCTACGGGGATGGTGTACAACAATTGGCCAACATTACACAATTCCCTGGACAGAAACCAATAACAAACACACTTATTGGTAGCAGATTAATGCAAACAATCACTCGCTGTAATTATCAACTATTCAAGCTGAGATATAATAAATGCTGTTCCGTATCCACAATGAAGGTTGGCTTCAATTCTTCTTTCGTTTGCTTGAAATAAACTAACTACATCTGTATTTTTCTTATCTGTATTCACCCTGTAAAGAGTGGGTTGTCACACTGTGTTGTGGTATACAGCGAGCCTGTGATATCTGCGCCTGGCTCAACACATTCGATTTCAACAAACCTTCAAGTGTTGCAGTTTGTTTCCATCCAGGATTGCATAAGGATAAGAATCCTACATGTACAAATCCTGATAAACCATGTTCACATGTAAGAATATATTGAGGCCCAAGGCAGAGTAACATGAAGTCCAGACGAGGCAGGGATGAAACCCCTAAAACATCATATTTTATAATATATAAATATTTGCCTGTGTCTGCTCCTGAGTGTGCACTTTTTAAAATTATACATTAAGTCTATTCAAGTGAATAAAGTGGCTTTTCAAAAACCATTCTGGCATTATTATTTGCCCACAGCCCTACGATTAAAATTCCAGAGGTAAGAGTCACTCAAAATGCAATATTTTTAAGCCCTGGGAAATGTTTTATGTTCAATCCTTGACTTTACAGTCGAGTCTGGATAAGTAGAAGTCGCAGGGACCTAAGAAAATGCTTCCACTAATCAAGATTTCCACTTATCAAGACAGCACACGCAATAGAGAAAATTGCTGGGACTAAGCTGATCATGTCGACTTAACCAACACATGGTGTCCGCCTTGAGTGCTAGAGGTTCCGGCTTCAATCTCCAGTAAGGACTGGGATTTTTTCACGTGGACATGGACCTAGTAATTCCCCCGATTTGTGGGTAGTGAGATCGGACGTTCGTGCATTGTTATGTTCGTGCATTGTTGCACACGTTAAATATCCCTTAGCAGTATTGTGTTAGCAAAAAAAATGGAGCACTTATGGATTACTGCCCGTGTGCCATGATGTTGATCCGTCGTTCATACCTCTTTTGGTAAAATTTGAAGAAAAAATGTAAGATAGATAAATAACATTTCTAGAAATGTGTCAGTGGCCTGTGTAAAATGGGGAGGTGGAGGGTAGATTTTCCATGCTGATGGTTTTTATTTCAGGTTTAAACTAGGCTATTATGTTTTTTGTAGATTTTATGTAGACGAAGGCTCTTTAGCCACCGCATTTTTTTTTTTTAGGAAACAGAAAAATCAGCTGATCAATTCTGTTTCCATTTCAGTATACTTGTATGTTCATCTGAAGTACTATGCATGCATTAATAATGATAAAGTGCTTACCAAGAGGTAAACAACAATTATATTTTGTCTATAGGCATGAATGAAAAAGAGTTAAAATGATAACTTTCAGGGGAGAAAGATTGTTATTACCAAATGAGGTAGAGTGGACTTATGTAGTAATAGACCAGAGCAGGAATTTTTAAGAATCAAATCAACAATGAAGAAAAAGGCAAAGTACCAGAACTGAACCAGTCATCTTCTTCTTCTTGGTCACGTCCTCTTTTAATGCTTTTGGTGTCGAGGGAGATATAAGGTCCTTCTTCGTGCCATTCTGGCTGCTTCGACAACAGACACATCGTGGTGCTGTAAAGTTTCTCAGATGTTATCTTCCCATCTTTTTCTTAGTCCACCTCTTGATTTATGTTCTTCTCCTCTTTTGGTATATGCCTTGTATAGCATAGCATCAGAAGGCATTCTCTCCAAGTTGGCAAACCATTTGATTTGCTGTCTTTATATGTAAATTAAGAATGTGTTCAGTGCCGACTTTATCTCGTATGAACTCATTCCTGATTTGATCTCTTCTGGTCACTCCTACAGTCTTTCTCTGAAACCTTATTTCCAGTTACTAATTTTCTTTCCTGTTTTGTTGTGACTGACCATGTCTGGTACTGATTGCATAGGGTGGGAATGAATATGCTTCATATGAAATGTCATTAAAAAAACATCAGGATAATTGGAGAATGAGGTAAAAATAGGAGGATATGGAGTGAGCAGCATGCAATAGCAAAACATAGGATGACTGGCACAAGATGAATGAGGGCCTATGCTCTGTGGGAGGTAAAAGAGCAGGAAAATATTTCAACTTACATGTCTTCCACAATTTTGTGAGGTAATATTGGGGAACTGGTTACAGAGTTGAGAATTCCTTCTGCTACTTTCAAGCAAGGGCCATCTTTGGAGCTTGTATTGGCTGTATGCAGCTGGATATCTTCATCCACCTCCACATCCAACCTTAGTGAACACAGTTTTAAAATATCAAAATTGATTTTAAGTCTTTGCCAAAATACAGGTACCAGATCAGCTCTTGCACTTCTACCCATGCAGCCATTTCATCTTTGGCTCTTAGTAGCAGTCCGGTGCCCACTGTTGCATACTCATTTCTGCACCACAGTACCAAGTCATCAGCATACAGTGAATCTTTCATTCCGTGGGATAGTTCATAAACTAGTTTGTTGATACAGACTAGAAATAGTGTGAGGGACAGATCACCACCTTGGGGGACAAAGCCATCACAGAGTTAAACTACACTGTTTTATCAAGCCTCTGACTCAGTACATTTATTTTCAAACTAAGAAGAGTATGGCATACAACAATACCATATATCCAGCATCAGAATGGAGGCTGAGGCGGTAATTGCAGCATTCCAGTGGATGGACAAAATGGTATCTGATTTGCAGAGCATGTTCAGCCAGATAGAATTGAAAATCAATTGGATATTCTGCCCTGGCCATGTTGGCATGTTAGGGAACGAGCTGGCAGATAGGTTGACTGGACTATCCCCGATGGGGGGGGGGGGTGTACTGCAAATGTACAAGGCAGAGGTGATCTCTCACCTGTGGGACGGGTCAACAATTAATACTGAACACATGTGCCTGGAGAGAACGATGCAGTGAGGAGTATCAACAGGTTCTGGGCGCCACTCAAGAATCAGGGGGAAACGAAAAACGAGTAGTTAACATTATGATTGGCTGTTGAGGTGGGGAAACGGAGCCAACATGGCCTTGTCATGAATGCAGTGACATCGAATCTACTCAGATGAATTTCAACATGCATTTTTTTCTTTAGACCTGCTCTCATTCGCCCCAGTCTCCTGCAAGAAAGCAAGGTTATGTCTGATTCTTATTCTTTGACCTGTCCACCTTCACTAAACATGTGGTTTGTATTACATTTTGTAATGGGTAACATTCATACAATTTGTTATCTTTACATAATAGGTAGTTTCTATACGTTTATATACCATATAGTTTGTATGACAGAGTTGCACATGCAATAAAACAGAGTGGAGTAATCCAATGCGAGCCCTAAGTGACATCTAACGGCACACAAAGGACAATGATGAGTTTGTATTACATTTATATAACAGGCAGTTTGTATTACTTTATATAAATCTTTGTATTATATTTATACAACTGTTTATACACTATATTTGTACAACAGATAGTTTGTATTACATTTACAAATGCTTGCACTAGAGTTATATAACAGGTAGTTATGTATTAATTAACCATAACAAATAGATTAAATTACCTTTATACTGCAGGTTACTTTTACAAAACAGATACTGCCAATTACTGCCTTTTTTAATACTACTTTTGCGGTGTAGGCTGGGAGGGTCTTTTGAGTCCGAGGATTTAAGGCCGCTTGGCTAGTGCTGTCTCCACGACTGTAAGGTGAGGATTTTATTTTGCCCTCCACACACAAAAACCCCCCAGCCTTCTTGAGGATTTGAACCCGGGTCCCCTGCCTGAGAGCCAAACCGTTCGGCCAGCCACTCCTCTTACAAAACATAACTTAAATTAATTTTACATAGCAGGTGAACCGTATAACATATATATAACACGTAAAACTGTATACCTTTCATGTAAAAAGTAAACTTTTTTATTTAACAGATTATTTTTATATATTTTTATCACTTTCACATAACAAGTTATTTCAATTACTGTTACATAACAATCTCTATCACTTTTAAACAGAATGTTAACTACATTGCCTCTACATAATACTATTTTCACACCACAAGTAAACTGGTTTACTTAACCAACAGCTTACACTACTATCACAACAGGAAAATCGTCATATTCTGACACGTAAAAAACATGCTTTACATTTACATTTAAGTTGAAGTGTATTCTTTATAAAAGATGCTGCAGATCCAGTAATTATTTTAAACTGTATGTAGTTTTTTTTTACTAGGCAATTTACATTCAGCGGCGCTCCATACCCTTGTGGAAATCAACATAAACTGGTCTACATTTATAATAAGTAACTCAGGTTGCTTTTGAGAACAAAAAAGCTATGTTTGCATTGAGAAAAAAAACTGAGCTTAGGAGTTTTACCTGTTCTCAACATCTCTAAACCGTTGCCAGCCCTCGATGTCACCCTTAGACTTTAAGATGTTGGCACCAGAATAAAACTGAACACTTGTATGTCCACCATCATCAGCCGGCAAACCATAGTTCTCTTTCTCGCTAGGACTGATCTTCAGGTTGGCAAACTGATCAGCACACAGGTATATCTTTGATGTTGGAGCTCTGAAACAGTGTAAAATAGCAACATAAGTATATCTTTGATGTTGGAGCTCTGAAACAGTGTAAAATAGCAACATAAGTATATCTTTGAGACTGGAAGCACACAAGTAAATGTTTAAAGCTGGAACTCTGAAATGATGTGTCATAATTCCCCATGTGGGTTCTGGAGCCCCATTGTGAGGAAAGCAAGAATGGACCCACTGCCTCCCCATCAAGCATGTTGTATGCATGTGAGTCGACTATTTGGGAGTTTCCTTTGAAGTGCATCTGCCTAAGAGGCCAAAAAAAACAAAAATCTGCATTCAAAAAACCAAAAACTGTCAAACTGTTCCAAGTTCTGGAACAAGACCAAAGTCTAGAGGTGGATAAACAATCATAACTTTCTGCCAGAATTTACAGCCGGTAAACAGGAAGAAGATATGAAATAACAAATAAGTACATTTTTCAAATTGTGCGGCCTTGAAATTATTTTACCATTAATTAGGAGATCTATCCTTACTCAACAACACCAGAGAAAACTTCCCACCTCTGAAGTGTTTGAGAAAGACTGAACAAATCCTAAAGAGATCATATCAGAATCAAAGACTTTAGTAGAACAAAGGCCATCATCAAATTCACTGACAAACAGATAAATGTTTCAACCACATCTATCACTGAGGCTTAAAGGAAAATCTAAAATAAACAACTGGGGTCATAAAGAAAACTCCTTAAATTCTATTGTTAGTTCCCATATTCACATTCAAGCCTCCTAAACTCAACACAGATGCAAAAAGAACCAATAGCATTTAACTAAGCTTCGAGAATAGATCACTGCCGAATTAGCCATATATAAGCATGTGCAGGGCCGTCTCACAACTAGAAGTGACTAGATTTGGCTTTTTGGGGACAAAAGGGTTCAATTAATGGTTGCATTTATGCATGAAATAACACTGACATGTACAAGCTGTCCCGTAAGTTTCCATACATAGGAAACATAAACACATCACAGACGCAATTTACAGCATAATTCCAGCTATGCTTCTGTGGGTTCTTTAGCACAAGCACCACTGGATCTGCACCACTGGGTGGTGAATTGATACATGACAAGGCAGATGTGGTCAAGGCCCTTTGGGAACAAACAACGGAATCAGTAGAGAAGAAGATTATTATGACCTGGAGAGAATGGGGCACTTGGGTGTAACCAGAGGGTCCGGCCGGCTCACTAGACTCAAAGGAAAGGCAAGACGGACATATAACCAGATTGTGACTGGTACCATCAGTATTGAAACTCTGCGCTGGCTGCTGAAGATGAGGAAGGAGCACACATGGGAATGCCCCCAAGTGCTGTGATGTCAATTCTTGACTTGACTCAAAACAACGGTAGTCATGTAGAACATATTAAATAAATAACAATAGGTTTCAATTAAAACATATTTTTTTCCCTAAATGCACAGAAACTTAGGGGACACCCTATCTATCATTTCAGGCTGATATCCAACAACAACAAAAGACATTTTTTCCCCACCTTGATGTGTATTGGGTAAATGGTGCTAAATCCATATTTTTTAAACAGCAGTGGCAACTAGGCTAAAGGTTAAAGTGGCGAGGATCGACTTCCTTGCACAGGGTTTCACCCCATATGGCTCGGCCTCTGCAGAATGGCTAGCCGCTTACAGAGAGCGCTGCACATGGCACACACTCCACAGGACCACGAACCCAAGGGATCTCCTTAAAAATTGCACACATGAACTGAATGATACAGCCATGAAACGAACCCACTACCTTCACATCGCGAGGCAAACGGCTTGACCACGTCACCACGAATACTCCCAAAATTGGCAACTAATATTTGATGTGGTTAGATCAGTGATTCCAAAACTGTGCGCCGCGGCGCCTGGGGAGCCGTGACCTTTTCACAGGGGCACCACGAAATAGACACACAATTTTTTTTTCAACTCTTACATACAAATTGTCATACCTTTACTTAGGTTAAGGCGTTGTGGAACAATTTTAATTGAAAAAAGGCGCCTCGACTAAGAAAAGTTTGGGAAACACTAGGTTAGATTATACCAGCAGCCTTTATGCCCAAGATATTTTCACACATGCATTTTAGTGTGTGTCAACCTGGGATTCCAGCTAAATTTTAAAAAATCAATGTCCTCGGTGCAGACTTCAGACACAACAACAGATGATATGGGAATTAAAAATTATTTTGACACAAATTGATGAAAAAAAAAAAAAAAAACACCACACGGAATTACTTACTCATCCGGCATGTCTAGAGCTTTTCGCTTTGGTCGTCTGAGAGGAGAACTGCATGATAGCTGCCCATCAAAGCTATGGATGGAACAGAAGAATAAACATAAGTGACATTCCTGCAAACACAGAAATTCATGCACATATGAACTAACCACGAGAATTTGTTCAAGGCACCAAACATGTCAATTCATGAAGATAACATGTTACCCGGAAGAGAACAATCCTTAATCTTTGGGAACTTCTTCTTGGTGTCTATCGGCTATAATCTCCTGCTGAAAGTTTTGGTTGTTCATCTGCTTCTGGACATTAGTCTTGTTCCAGAACAAATGCACTCCATCCTCCAAGGAAACACCCCTAATTAGTTTACTTTTACTACATGCTTCTTGTTGGGAATGGGGGAAGTAGGTCTATCCCCCCCCCCCCCCCCCCACATGAAACTGGAAGCCACATAGGGATTTGGGCAGGTTAAAAAAAAAAAGGGGGGGTCAAGTGGGAACGAGAAAAAGTGCAACAGCACAAACAGATCAACAGGAGTGAACAGGATATCTGGCTGATACGCAACTCAGAGGAAAGGCGAAGTGGACGCAAAATGGAACTCTGTGTCTGCCCCTGAAGATAAAAGGTAGACAATAGGAAGCTCAGAAGAGGGGGGGGGGGGGGGGGGGGGGTAAGCAGGGGGAAATAAAGACGTGTTTGACTACTCTTTTTCTTAGCATTCACCGGTTGTAAACTCCGACAGAAAGTTCTGGTTGTTCACCCACATCTCGACTTTGGTTTTGTTCCAGAACTTGAGGTTTGTGCACACATCCATTTTTTTTTTCAATTCTGGCTGGCTTCTTCATGTGCAGTCTGCTGATTCTTCACTCTGCGGAAGATGCATTCAAACTTCAAAGGAAGCACCCCTAATTGGTGGACTTCTACGACATGCCTGTTGGGGGGGAGGGGGGGGGGGCAGTGGGTTTATTGGTGTCCTCCCTCTACCCTCCAACATGAGATCAGGGAACCCTCAGGGGAGTGCACTTGGCAGTTGGCATCATAACATGGGTGAACATCTATACCAGGACTGACTGGCAGTGCAAGAGATGAAAGGCTGTGGGCAAACACAGCAACCAATGCCAGACAGCCAAGAAGTTGTACACAGATGATTACAATGGGTACCATCAGTATGGCAACTCTTTGCTATCTGTTGCAGAGGGAGATGGAGCTAATACTGGCTTGTCCATAAGGGGTCACTACACGACATTTTTCCCAATTTATGACAAAAATATCACTTTTTCAATGTGTTCTTTTTTGTAAAGTTCGGCATTCGTACAATAGATGACACAAAAAATCTATGTCATTTGTAAACAATTTAGCATTGAAAAGTTAATACTAATGACACCACCTCGTGCACTTTTTTAAGATAAAAAAAAAGTTTAAAAGTCAGTTTTCTCAGTGTGAAATCCTAAAATCTAAGCTAATATAAAGAGTAGAAACATGAAATTTTGTTTGCATACTCCATAAACAATATTATAGGGACTGGTTTATCTAAAAGTAGATTTTAGAAAGATTTTATTTCTAAAATTTGATTATTTTCTTATGATGCTAGATTTTTTTAAATTTTTCAATAAACCTACATTTTAAAATTCTACGAAAAATATTTAAAAACATGTTTAAAGTAAATAAACTAGACCTGTACCTCTAAATAGGATAAAAGATTATGGATGCGTTATCTGTTGTTGAATACCTATTTTTGTGTTTAAAATTTTAGTATTGTTTTTTTTTCTCCACAAAATGGCGCCTATTGCCATGACAACTATGATTTTTCAACACTTAAAGTATACAAATGTAATAACATGTATCCCTACAAATGAATGACCATTATAAAATAACTGCTCTAAGTCTGTAAATAAAAAAATAAAAAAATTTTTGTTCTCACTCAGAGAAAACTGTTTCTGGTCTGTATTCATAATTTAAAGGGCAGTTAGCAAGCTGTGGTGTGGTGTACAGCCAGGCTGTGATATCTTCCTTTCTGCCTAACACACCTGATGTCAGCATACCCCTAAATCTGCATTTTTTGTAACATGCTGCTGAATGGATAAGAACGTGGGTATCTCAAATGAGAGACCAGGGTTCGAACTCTAGATAAGGCTGGGGATTTTTCTTTTTTTCTGTCTGAGGCAACAATAAAATCCTAACCTGCACAGCGCTTGGTGACAGCACTGGATATGCGACCTAAAACCTCAGGCTTAAAGACATTTATCGTTGCCTACACCATAAAAGTGGTGATTACAGGCCGTTATAGCAGCACATTTTTTTTAAAGACATACATGTTGGGAGGAGCTGGACGGTGGGCCTGCTTTTTGTTCTCCCTGAAATGGGAGGGCTGGAACCCTAAATTTTTCACTAATCTACCAACTGTCCATGATTCACTTTCATATATCAAGATAGGATTTATACAGCTTTTAAGAATTCTCACTTAAACTGACAAGGAAAGATTACATGAATAATTCTTCATTTTGTAAAATTCTGCCAGTGCTTGAGCTTCTAGGTAGTTCTTAATCTTTCAGTCTAAAGAAAGGTGCCAAGTGTTGCCAACTTTTAATCCTTTAAATAATTTTACTCTTCTTCTTCTTTACTCTTTGGCTGTAAGCTTTGGCGAAACGAAAAGTCCTGGTTGTTCGTTCATTTGTGCCTAGTGCCAGGGTCTGAGTTTTGCATGTAACTCTGTTTAACTGGCTTTTTTTGAGTGTAGTTGGTGGTTCCTTGCCGCCCGGGTAGATGCACTCCGACTTCGATGGAAGTCCTCAATTAGTTGACTCCTATGACACGCTTGTTGGGGATGCAGTAGGTCTATTCTTGTTTTCCCCACAATGGGGCTCCCGAACCCGCAAGGAGAAATTATGTAATTAAATGACAAATAATTCTTTTTTTTTTAAATTAAAAAAAAAAAGGTGGACAATACTTACTACGGCGAAGCAGGGGTGCCTGTAAACACGGCGGTGGATCCGACGCCCAGATGAGAGATTGGTGACTTGATATCTGCCCAGGGCATTGTGACTGGGATAGAATGTTGCCATGCTGCCCCAACACCGGGAGCACTCAAGCTTCTGATTGGACTGGTTGTCTTCATGTGGAGGAAACAATTGTTAACATAAATGGGATAGTGGTTAAGTACACAGCAGCTCCATGCAACATAAAAATTGGCACCCTTTTCTGTTAACACTTCTTTCTTCTTCTCCCACCCTTTATCCCCCGATGAAGCATAGTTCCTTAACCAACTCAAGCCAAGTCGTCCTATGCTTTGCCATTGCATGCAGCCCACCCCATGTCCTCCATATCTTTGTAACTTCATTCTCTAGTTCCCTTCTTCGCGAGTTTTCTTTTGGTCCGCCTTTATTTCTATGCTTCTGTCAGCGACTATGCTCTAATATTCCACGTGCCAATTCTGGAGATTTTCCTGGGTAAAAGGAGGCACATAGAAAATCCTCCTTCTGGCTGGCTGGATGTTACCCATTTCTCTTTATCTTTTCCATGGTTGGCTGGTTTTTGTAAAAAGGTAAGTAAAGGATCCTTTTCCACGCCTTAAGGCGTATAGGACTTGACCTATATTTTTATAGACCGAGTGCACCAGATGGGTGATGTGGTCAGCATCAGGCGGCCGCCTTCATTTCCCGGGACTGCACCCGTTACCCACTCAAGGTTGGGTCGACCTGGGAGTCAAGGTCATTTTTGAAACAAAGTCTGGCTCCGCCAGGGAGCGAACCCATGACCTTCCATTCTACATGCGAGCGTCTAGCCGCTAAGCTACGGCAACTCCCTCCTGGTTTTTGTGGTTGCTGAGTTTTACATGATGAGATAGCCAACCTCAGGCCCAACCCTACCCTCAGTCGCCTTTTTGAGCATGCCTACCAGGGCGCAGCCTCACGATTCTTTGCTTTAGCTGAGGGTTCCAGTAACAAATAAGCGATGTCAACAATGTCTCCACATTATCCCTATGCAGGCCACAGTTTATCTAAACACCAGCCCTTTGTAATCAGTCACAAAACAAATTTATTTACAGTGGCCCTATATTATTTAGTCATCTGCCCGTAATAATTTACAAAACAGCCCTGTGTAATATAGAAGCTTAATTTACACAATAGCACACATAATTTAGACATTTGCCCAATGTAGCCTACACAACAACCCCCATGGAATTTAATTACTTGCTTAATATTAGTAAACTATACAATAACCCCATGTAATTTAATTACTTGCCTTTTGTAAACTACACAATAACCCCATGTAATTTAATTACTTGCCTTTTGTAAACTACACAAAAACCCCATGTAATTTAATTACTTGCCTTTTGTAAACTACACAATAACCCCATGTAATTTAGTCATTTGCCTTATGTAAACTACACAATAACCCAATGTAATTTAGTCATTTGCTTAATGTAAACTACACAATAACCCATGTAATTTAGTCAGTTGCTTAATGTAAACTACACAATAGCCTCCTGTAATCTTGTCACTTACATGTTATAATCTGCACAATGGAATAATCTTCCTCTGTGCTTGCGTTTTAAAAAGCGCTCAGCATACTGCTGTGATTTACAGATAGGCTATGTTATCTGTGCAGGGGTGAGTCTGTTCTTTTCCCCCTTACAATGGGTCCCCGGAACCGTCATGGGGTACTAGCAAGTCAAAAATAATTTGCAGGAAAAACCCCATTAAAATCAAAAATACCTGTATGCCTGGTCTGTAAGTGGCCATGGTGCTACACTGAGTGGGGCTTGTGAAAGTGAAGCCGTTCTGTACGACCCCAGGGCTGCGGGTGTGTGCCAGGGCAGAGTGATAATTGAATGCCGCTGCAGCTTCCATGTCTGAAACAGAAGATCTTAGATTTAATATCTTGTTAGCAGGTTATGGATATATATTGTTCTTTGTTAAAATCCTTTTTGACGCACATTTTTTTTTTTTTACGGAACTGGGCTCCCAGTTGACCCAGGCTAAAATGGTACCAGGTAATGCACTGCGAATTAAATGCACCCAGCGTAAGTTTTTTTTTTTCAACTTATCAGCCAGAAAAGGCTAAAACTAGTCACTTTCGATTGCGACATTGCTGTGTAAAGGCTGATACATCATGATTGCAGCCAATTGGCTGGATCTGCACCACTGGGTGGTGAAGTGATACATGACAAGGTAGATGTGGTAAAGGCCCTTTGGGAACAAGCAACAGAATCAGTAGAGATAGAAGATTATTATGGCCTGGAAAGAATAAGGCATCTGTGTGTAACCAGAGGGTCCGGCCGGCTCACTACACTCAGAGGAAAGGCAAGACGGACATATAACCAGATTGTGACCAGTACCATCATTTTGGAACCCTGGCTGGCTGCTGAAGATGAGGACGGAGCGTGCATGGGAACACCCCCAAGTGCTGTGATGTCATTTCTTAACTCAACTACAGCAGTGACGTGTTCTAGAACAGTGTATTAAAAGCCAATGATTCTGTGTGCTCCTGCATACTGTGTAGAAGACCCAGATGTGATTAACTAAGTATAGCATTTGGAAGGGTTTCCTTTGGAATCCTAAAGCTTGGGAGGGGGAGGGGGGGGTGTTTGACTTGCAATTTTGTTATGCGCCTCCAAACTAGAAGAGGTCCTGACAGGACTCAGCTGATTCATGTTTGTTCAGGCCCCATGGAAGGCATTCCACTGAATGTGTCACTCTACTCTTGTTTATTGACTACTCCCTTTATACAGCTTTACATACAAGGAAACACACACATAGACTATAAAACTAAATTTTTTTTTTAACAATTCATTAGTTTTTCTTCAGCATTCCGAGCCCTTGAAGATCATTGCTGCAGATATCACCCGCAACCATTCATCTCTCTGACTGGCCTTCTCTTTCCAGTTGGTAACACCAAGAATTTGCAGTTCACTCTGGAAATTATCTCTCCATCGTCTTCTGGGTCTGCCTCGTGGTCTACAACCATTCATCTCCCTTCTGTATAAAGTTTTTACTTATCTGTCATTCTTTCAATATGCCCTAACAATTTCAGTCTATTAGCTCTCATGATGCCAGTAATCAATGGTGATTTAAACAGATTATGAATTTTATTGTTGCTTATCACTCTCCATTCCCCGCTGTTTTCACATCTTTGATGGGTCCAAAGTTTCGCCGTAAGACCCTATTTTCGAAAACCTGTAATAAGGCTTCATCTCTTTTGGCTGTGCTCCAAGTTTCTGAGCCAGATAAATTCATTAGTTACCTGTGTAAAATACTTGTTTTTATTAGGATTTTGTTCTTTCAGAAACTCCAGCTGTATAAAACTTTAACTGTGCATTATGATTTAGACTACCCAGAGTTGGCAAAGACTTGGGTGAGGGTCTATATGCCACTGAGAGAGTAAATGAGGCACAGAGGCTGAGGTCTACACTAGGGGGTCTTGGTAAAGATATGAATCATAAGTCAAGGTTCAGATCGAGTAATGCCCTGAAGCAACCATAATGCCAATAGGTAGCTGGCGATTTTAAAGCTCTCCGGCAGTTTGTGCCATGGTATGATAAACTGAGAAGCTTCTGGTGTAAATTACTTGTTCCTTTTTCCTCCATTACATTAAAGGCCCTTGTGTACACTCTGGCACTGTATAGGTTGTTGTGTGAAGACAGACATTCTATAATAAGAGCTGTGTGCAAGCCAGTGTCTATAAGGCAGTTAGCAGCTCTGAGACAAAAACCTTTAGGAAACAGCCCAGAGGGGACATACTGATCGATCAGTCGTGCTTCTGACACAAACATTGAAATAAGTGCACACAACTTCCAAAGTGCACTAATTTAAAGGAATATAACTCCAGTAACCGTCAGATCATGCCAGACATAGTTCTATGAATAGATAAATGTGAAATGACAAAACGTGAGATGAGATGCATAATAAGTGTGGCGGGAAAAAACAAGAAGAGACAAGAGTCACATATGAAGAACGAAGAACAATGTTAAGCACACTGTAGATAACAAATTTCTAAGAAAATCAAAGAATCAAATTGGTTATCTGATGAGAATGGGGAGAAAAATAAAAAACAGCCAGCAGCTTGATCATACTACATAAGAACAGCAGCCTACAAGCCAAGAGGCAGACCAAGAAAGACATGGGTGGAGGAAGTGAAAGAGACACTACAGAAACATAATATGACATTACCACAAGCTATGGAACAGACTAATGACAAAAAACGATATCTAACTCCTCTCTGTGGCGCTTTATAGAATAAGCAGTAAGACGAAAGAAAAAAAAAATCAAGAACCAGCAGATCTACCAATTTACTGTTTACGCCAGTGATTCCCAAACTGTGCGCCGCGGTGTCCTGGGGAGCAGCGACCTCTTCACAGGGGCGCAGCGAAATATTGTAAAAGCTTCATAATTAATGTAACCAAGACATGAATAGTCATACCTTTACTTAGGTTAGGGCGCCATGGACAAATGTTCATTGAAGAAAGGCGCTGTGCCAAGTAAAGTTTGGGAAACACTGGTTTACGTAATTTGGTCCTTGAACTAAATGACCAGCCCTCGTACTGTGTGTCTGTCCAGTTTAACAGATCTCTTAACTGTAACAGATTACTGGACTGTAACACATTTCTCAGCTTCTTGTTCTTCTTCGATCCTTCTGTCAGAAAACTTATATCAGGAGGCCGGTAGCCTTTATGAAAGCTATCGTGCAATCCATATCCTCTCGTGTACCGTACAGTTTTGTCTTCAGTGTGGTTGGAACAGGCCAGATTGCGTCTCTGTTGTCAGCATACAGTTGACAGTGTTGGAGCACATGCTCAGCATTTTCGGGTGCTACGCTGCAGGGACACGTCTCCGTATTTCCTACACCGAAAATTTTGAACATATGTTGACGAAATCTGTTGTGCCCAGTCCTTAGTCTGAATATAATGCACTGTCCCTCTCTAGAAAGGCGATGAAGTGAGTCTTGGGAAGAAAATCTGGTGTGGGTATCCAGCCACCTTTCTTGGATACTAGATTGTATTAATGTTTTCATCTCTTGGTGGGTTAAGTCGCTATTTGGTTGTACCATGTCACTGCTGCTTCTGGCCAATCTGTCCACTATTTCATTGCCTTCCAAGCCACAGTGACCTGGAATCCACTGCAGTACAGATTGTTCTACTGAAGAGCCTAAATCAGCTGTTGCATCAAGTATTTATCAGCTATAACGGGTTTGTCAACTAAAACATTGTTCGACTGTTAAACTTTCAGAACAGCAACATAACTTTTGACCTTAACACACTCAACTGTAACACATTTCTTCATTGTAACACAAGTCTTAACTGTAACACATTTCTCGACTATAACACATTCTTGACTCAACACATTTTTTTTATTGCAACACACTCTCAACTGTAACACATTTCTTGATTGTAGCACAATTCTCAACTGTAACACATCTCTCAACTATTACACACGATTGACTATAACACACAATTGACTTAACACATTTTTTTACTGTAACA
Source organism: Candidula unifasciata (assembly GCA_905116865.2). Lineage (NCBI taxonomy): Eukaryota > Metazoa > Mollusca > Gastropoda > Stylommatophora > Geomitridae > Candidula > Candidula unifasciata. The sequence continues at coordinate 351,077 of CAJHNH020001846.1, forward strand.
CAATTCTCAACTGTAACAGATCTCTCGACTATACACCCTTGACTTACCATTGTAAACCCCCGGCAGGTAATTGTTGTTGTTGAATTCACTGTAGTCTGCCATTACCCAGCTTTCAGGTCCCCAGTGATTACATGTAGTACTGCGGCAATTTCCTGGCAACCGCGGTCAGGGTTTCTATGCTTTCATTCCTGTATACAAAATACACACATTTTCTTATGAGAATTTTCCCCTGTGGGTAGCAGGGTCCCACCGGGATGGGGTCGGGGACCTTCTCTCCCAACAAATCCAGTCCTAAAGGGCAACTAATTAGGGATTTTCTTAAATCAGATGAGTTGAGCTGAAAAGTGCAGATACTGCAGCCTAGCTGTAAACCACAACAAAATGTGCCCTTTTAAATCTGCTGTCACAAGAAGACTAAATATAGTCACTTATAGTTGTGATACATTCCATGTAAATACCGATGCACTGGCACAATTGCTGTCACCTGTTCTCAGAAAGAGTAGTTAAATGCCATCTGTTCTGCTTGCACCTGCGCAGTCATTAGGAGACCCAAATATAAATAAATTAACTAAAAATAGCACTGGAGGGTGGGAGGTGTTCCTACTGAACCCAACTGCTTTTTTTAAAGGCCATGCTGACATCAGATTTTCCAAAAAGCCTCAGGTCAACTCAGGACAAAGGCCACTGGGTCACAGTACAAGTCAGTTTTCAATGAACGTTTGATTTAGGTACCAAGGAGTGTATTCCATTTAATGTTTCACCCAGTTTGTGTTTCCTGACGCTCCCTTAACATATTTCAAAAATAATTTTAAAAATTAGATAAATAGGTTTTTAAAGACTTTAATAGTGATCTGTGTAAAACAATTTTTTGAAGGATTTTTTTTTTTTCAGGAATGACCATAGGTTAATGACAAAACTGGCAAAACTAGCAACAGAAATTCCATCCTCTTTTGGGATATAATTTTTTATTTTGAAGCCCCACCCTGGCTTTTACCAGGGGCCATGAATATAGTCAATAAATAGCAAATAAAATGAAGGAAGTTGAAGGAGATGCGGTAGCTGCTGCTTGTGAGTCCCAGCCATCTAATTTAGCCCCAATCCACTCTGCGCGCAGCAGTGTGGGAGATACTCTCAGCAGTGGCGGTAGTCGCCGGAAGTGCGTAATTTAAATCACCGAAGTTCGTAATTGACACATGACTGAGGCCCTGTTAGGGTATATTTTCAGCCTTGATAATTTGGGACCGTTCTTCGAAAAATAGCTTAATATTCTTTTATATTGTTTGCGGTTTTTGTTACCCAAAAACAAAACCCTTAACAATATTAAATATTATAGAACATTATTATGTGAATGTAAACAAACAACAGATTGTATCCCTTATGGTTGCTTTAAACAAACAATAGACAGGCTCCCCTGGGTCGCTGTTTTTTAGCTTTGCCTAACATTTTTTTGGGTTATTTGGCTTCCTGCAAAGTACTCTAGCCTGTTCATCTGCTGTTTTTGCAGTCTGGTCATATTTTCAGATTCTGTAATCACCTGATTGTCACAAATGTATAACTTCTGTGGCAGTATATCAGCCCATTCTACTGCACGCCAACCGGATACCCTGCGAAACCTCCCAAAAATGTATCATTAGGCTTAGGACATCTTTAATGCCTTCAAGTACTACCCTGCTGATAGCCAAGGTTAGTACTGAAGGATGATGATGGCTTCTCAAGTTATACCCAGTCCCTAGAAGTAGGTAGAAGACTTAATAAGCTATCATAGCTTCTGCTGCGATCGCAAAAGTAAGACAGTAAAGGTCGGTTTCCATATAAAATATATTTGACTTTTCTTTTTCTTTTTTCACTTTTAATTTTTAAAAATTTGGCTATCTTCCGAATAATGGTCCCAAATTATCGAGGCAGATAATATACCCTAACAGAGCCTTAGTCACGTGTCAATTGCGAACTTCCGGCGACTTAAGTTGTGCACTTCCACCATCGCCGAGAGTATCCCCACGCCACGTGGATTGGAGCTAAACTAGATAGCTGGGACTTACGAGCAGCAGCTCATACCGCATCTCCTGCAGCTTCCTTCATTTTATTTGCTCGAGTCCCAGCCATCTAGTTTAGCCCCAATCCACGGCACGTGGTGGGTACTCTCGGCGGTGGTGGTATAGTCCCCAGAAGTACGCAATTGACACGTGACTGAGGCTCTGTTTGGGTATATTTTCGGCATCGATAGTTTGGGACCGTTATTCAGAAGATAGCTCATAGCCAAAAGTTTGGCTCTCCTTTAAATAACGGTCACTAGCTGGAAAGCCGACAGTCGCTTAGTCGGAGTGCGCTCCCTTGGCTGCATTGCAAATACGGAATGGAAAAGTCACGAATCAAAAATAAGGTCAACATGACAGTTAAGACATCGAGCTCCGACTCACATTAGCAACCACGGTCTTGCGACGCACGACTTAGTTGCCACGGATGTGACTCGTGCAGATCTGTATGCTTTAATGACCGATAAGTTTTCATGGTTAGGGTTAGGGTTTGGGTTAGGTTTAGATGTGAAAATTTTGACGCAGGAGTTCCAAATAATTGCGTACAGTGACAAAGACACCCAAACAATTGAAGGACTGTGGATGCTACTCAAACGGACAATTCGCCATCAATTGGGCACCGCAGCGCGCTACTGTCGTCATATTTAGGAGAATTCCAGTGGCACAACTCCCAAAAGCATCAGATTGTCGGCCAGTATTTGGAACTCCTGCGTCAAAATTGTCACATCTAACCCTAACCCTACCCCTAACCCTACGCAACCGTATGATGACAGGTAAGAATGTCAGTTGTGTCGTTCCCTCTTTACGCTCCGTATTTGCAATGCAGCCAAGGGAGCGCACTCCGACTAAGCGACCGTCGGCTTTCCAGCTAGCGACCGTTATTTAAAGGAGAGCAAAAAGTTTTATGTATAATGTATGTTAACTACTATGTGCTTTAAAAAAAAAAACTGCAACCAACCACATGCAATTCTACCCCTAAATAATGAGGGGATGATTTTTCTTCTTCTTCTTGTTCACCGGCTGTGAATTCCGGCGGTAAGTCACGGTTGTTCGTCCAAAATGGACTTTTGGCTTTTACCTTGACCTGAGTTTTGCGTGTACATCCGTTTTACTGGCTTATTTGTTTGCAGTACTCGTTCCCCGCCTCTCCGGCAGATGTACTCCGACAGGGGATGATGACTTCTCTAAGTCTTACCCGTTCACTAGTCACTAGCTTGCTTCAGCTTTCGCTTAGCAAAGTTAGCTCTTCAACGCTAAACTGATCTCAAGTCACAGCTCAAAGAGACGCAGGTTTTTCATCTTTCAACCATTTGTTTAAAAATGTTTCTTTTCTCTAAATAAATAATAAACAATACAGGCCGCTAAATGACTAACATTATACAATCAAAACAAAGTTAATTCTCTAATTTTTAAGTATTTGGGTGACAATACTCACAAAACAACACGGTAAACAGTAAAAATAACAATTTATTTGAGTCAGCAGCGATGTCGCACTTTGGCAAACAATGGAAACTTCTCACAGTAATGGCCTCCCCCTTGCTGATGCTGCTGATGCAAAACTGGGAATTGTCGTTTCGAGAACATTCGGATCAAACTTCCTTTTCTCGAGTTTTCTTGCAGCTTCTCGAATCTGTCAGTTCAATATTGTTAATTAATTTCAATAATATGAAAACTTATTAAGATTTTTAAACGTAGAAACGATTTTGGTAAAGATATCCTGAATAATTAGGAATATTTTTCCCGCTGGCCCCTCTTCCTATTTTGCCTCCAACCGAATCACGCATTCCCTGGAATGAAAAATAATCTAAGCTACAACTTGGAGTGGGTTTATCTTACTGCATGAGAAGACACCAGGGCTAAATTGTCCAGAAATATTATCATGTTGATAATTTTATTAAATGAATTTCAAATTATGTTAAAATTGCACTTTGCGTAAGTGTAAGACGCAGTGCAATAAGCCTGTGATAATAAGGAACATGTAAAAAATTATTAAAAAAAACTATGGCTGTAACAAGGGCATTAGCATGGCTTGGTACTCACACTTATGCATTATTAGTGACTCTGTGAATATGCTTAAAAAATCCAAGCTGGATTTATCAGGCAAGAATGTATTGCAAACAAAGCACATCACGAACAGCTGCCCTAACCTTCATCTTTGTGACAGGTCAAGAGGCCGACCAAGAACAAGATATGTGGAGGAAGTGAAAGAGAAACTGCTGCACTTACTGTACCGAGGAGCATGACTCCGGATCTCTGTCTAGACTTATGGACATAGGGGTGCAGCCTGGAGCTGCAAGAAATGAATATTTTATTAAGGGGACAAGACGTTTCATTTACCAACACAGAACAGGCGTCTTCAGTCGTTTTACACTTGTGGAGCTTTTGAGGAGGAGAACGGAGCACCTATGGGTCTATCCGGAGTGCTGTGATGATAATCCTTTCTTATCACTAATCAGTTTGTAAAAGATAGACAGATAATTGTGTAGCAGCTCCTTTGCAGACTTCGTTCTCACCACAACCTGCTTGAAAGAAACTCGGTTTCTACTCGCCTCATGCCCTCTCCTCACCCAAGGTGTCACTTTTATCATGTTCCCGTCTTTGTGATTGTAGGCCCCTGTCTCTCTTTCCCGGCACCACACTTTCCGCTACTACTCTTTCCAATCCGCTGTGGCGCTTGGTATGGCCAAATTATATTAGATTCCGATACAAGATGCTGTGAACCAGCCAGTTTTCGCTGATGTTCAGTATTTTTGTTTCTTCTTAGTCTCTGGTATTCTATGTATCTTTCTATAGCATTTCAGCTCAAAAGCCTCTGTGGTTTAGATGTGTTGGAAGCTAGATTCTTGTTCTTCTCCTTCAGCATTCCGACCCTTGAGGTTTTGCTGCAGATATCACCCGCCTCCATTCATCTCTCTGGTTGGCCTTCTCTTTCCAGTTGGTGACACCAAGTGTTTGCAGGTCTGTCTGGATATTATCTCTCTGTCGTCTTCTTGGTCTACCTCGTGGTCTACGACCATTCATCTCCATCGTGTATACAGTTTTTACTTCTCTGTCATCTGACATTCTTTCAATATGCCTCAGCCATTTCAATCTATTAGCTCTCATGCCAATAATCAATGGTGATTTAAACAGATTATGAATTTCGTTTTAAAACTTTATCTCGTCACGAAAGATATATCTGGAAGCTAGATAACAAACGATAATGGATCGTAGGAAACTAGGAACTCAACAGATTTACAAAGACGAAAGTTGATGAGAGAAGGCAAAGGTGTTGGACTGAATTCCACCTATGATATCGACAGAACTGCACCGGACAGAATGGAACTGAGAAACAGCTAGCCGGTCTTATGGAACGTATAAATTTGCACAAGGCGATGAATGTGATTGTGATATGTTCGTAAACGGCTTCATGTGCTTTTCTTCAAATTTAGCATCGACATATAATGAAGCACAAAACACGAATCATTTTAAAAGTTTCCCGGTTTGAGACTCTTTATTAAAAAAATAATATTAATAAAGGAACATACAACTCAGATCAAGGAAGCAATCATAACCAAGTGGAACACTTCTTATCGAAGACATAATCTTGAAGACACAATCAAGCTCCTCATGTGAAAGACTATTTAGAGGTTTTATTATAATTAAACAGATCTGTAAACGGATGGGCACGCACAATTTATTTTCTAGAACAAGATTTAAGTCCAGTAATGGACGAACAACCTAAACTTTACATTGTGTATTTGTGTACTTGCTGTCTTATGTGTGTATGTGCTGACGAAGGCTCCATAGCCGCAACATTCACATTTTGTGTATGTTTGTTATATTGTGAAGCTCGCTGATATACGTTTCGTTGAGGTTTTAATCTTTCCTCACATGAAAGAAAACAGATCCTCATATTTAGATTGCGCAATTGCGTACATGATACAACAAACTCTCTCATATTTAGATTGCGCAATTGCGTACATGATACAACAAACTCTGCCAACCACATGTGAATAATATTTAAGACTGTGGGTTCAGAACGTCGCCAATGTAGACAGGCACCACAGAACATCGAGTATGTGCTACAGACAGGCTCTCTACAAGCAGTAGAGTGTTCTCAGGTTTGGCCGGTTGGCATTCCCCCCAAAAAAATCAAGATGTTTGGAACAGTGCTAGGCATAAGTCACAACACAGACTTCGCAGAGGCCTGTATCCATCAATGTGAAAACCACCATGAAAAGAAACAAAATAATAATAATAAGAAGAAGAAGAAGAAGAAGCCTCATTATGTGTTGGTGCAGGCAATTTTTTCCAGTTAAAAAAAGGAGTACCACACCTAATGAGATAATCATCATAATCAAGTGCCTTGTCAGCCGGCGTAGGCGTTCATTCATCTACATGGGGTAAGATAATAATAAAGCACTGAAACATTTGCCAATACCACCTGCAGTGATTCATCCACCCTCTCCCTTTTTTCTATTAAAAAAAAAAAAAAAACACTACCCTGCCCGTGTGGGTTCCGGGACCCCATTGTGGATGGGTGTGGGAGCAGGAATAGACCCACTGACTCCCTAACAAACATGAAATTAGAGTCGACTATTTAGGGGTTTTATTATAATTAAACATGTCTGTAAACGGATGGGCACGCACAACTCAAGTTCTACAATAAGTCTAATAATGGACCAACAACCAAAACTTTCCTATTGATTTTACAGCCGGTGAACGACAAAAAGATAACACTACCCCCACCCAACCCGGAAATATGGAAAGGTGTCAACATTTAAGTTTAATATCTTGTCAACTTTAATCTCTTTATCTTTCTAATCCAGGGTAATATGCTTTATCCAGTTTTCAATTTAGACTTTATGAGACCCTGAGCTCTATAAAGCACTGAAGCCCCTTCTATTTTAAATTACACCAGCTAATCACGGAAAATATTATATTATGTATATCATCATCATGTGCCCTGCCAACTGGCGTAAGCGCTTATGCATCTCCACAGATCACGATCCCTGGAACATCTCTCTTGAAGATATCCCTCCACACCATCGTTTCAGCCCATCCAGCATTATCTCTTTTGGTCTGCCTCTACCCCTTTTTCCACTGATCTTTCCAGTTGTCACGATATTCTCCAATGTCTCTCTTCTCATTATGTGGCCAAAGAAACGTGTAAAAAATTATTTTTTGATACACCGATAATGGAAATATATTGTTTAATTTTTTAGTAAAAGAAATATGAAAGAACATGTTTGCATAATCGCATACATTATACTAAGTAATCCTTTAAAATGGTTCTCAACCTTTCTAATGCCGCAACCCTTTATTACTTATGTTGCCGTGACCCCCAACAATAAAATTATTTTCTCTGCTATTGAATATGTGTTTTCTGCTGGTCTTAGGCGACCCCTGCGAAAGGGTCTTTCTATCGCGATCAACAGGTTGAAAACCGCTGCTTTAAAAAGGTTCTCTTAAAATAAATTCGGGTCCTGTTCACGTTTCCAGGTCCAGGATTAGAGTAACTTCCCTTACTATTCATTGTGACCGGTACCATCAGTATTGGAACTCTGCGCTGGCTGTTCCCATGCATGCTCCGTCCTCATCTTCAGCAGCCAGAGTTCCAATACAGCTGGTACTAGTCACAATCTGGTTATATGTCCGTCTCGCCGTTCCTCTGAGTGTAGTGAGCCGACCAGACCCTCTGGTTACACCCAGGTGCCTCATTCTCCCCAGGCTATAATAATCTTGATTCTGTTGCTTGTTCCCAAAGGGCATTGACCACATCTGCCTAGTCATGTATCAATTCACCACCTAGCTGTGTGGATCTAGCCAATCTGTCTGCCTGTTCTTTACCCACAACGCCGGCATAGCCTGGAGAAAAGATCCAAAGTATGCTCACCAACCGTGACCTTTTTAGTGAAGCTTGCCACTCTGCTCGAAGCATCCATGTCTTCACCTTTTTCATCATGCTTTCAGAGTCTGTTACAATTACGACATGTGTATGCATCTTGTTCTCTAGCCACCGGAGAGCTTCAGTTACCGCCTCCACCTCTATTCTCATGCTAGATCACATCCGGCTTTAACTTTTTATTTATATCTAAAGATGGCCGTGGCTAGATGTTGTGCTGTCATTTGCCAGGCTGTCTTGCACTAAAGATTTTCCATTGGCTTTCATTACGAACACCCAGGCACTTCTCTCTCCTCTCACCACCGAACCATCTGTATAGATAAGCAGATCACCTAGACGTGAATTGTCGTGAATCAACTGATGGACTTCATTCTCTGTAACACCGCTGGCCACTCTCTGCACTCCTGACCTAATAGTTTTTTTTTGGGGGGGGGGGGGGGGAGCGCTTTGTTTTTTTTATCCCTCTGGTGTCTACGTGAGAGCGGTTTGGGCAGGTATATCATGATTTATTCTCATAACGTGGCCAAGCCATTTCCACCTTCTACTGGTTATTATAGGGTCTAGAATTGCTTGGTTTGTGACGAAGTAGTTTAGTGTATAAGATTGGATCTGGCGATAAAATGTTGACAATTCTACATAGACATGTCTGGTGGAAGGTGGAGACCTTGTGTGCATCATTTTTGGTCTTTCTCCAGCATTCTGATTCATAAAGAACATTTTAGAACAATTAAAAATGGTCGCCTAATACCAAAGAGCTTTAGAACGCTGGCTTTCAACAAAAACTGGTGACCCCAAACCCTTTGCAAGTTGTAAACGACTACGAAATGAATGTTGAATTAGGAACCAGTTACTGTGCCCCTGTCGGCGTCTATGGCTAAGGCGTAATGCCGGGGTGCCGGGTTCGATTGCTTTTGCGGACGGTTTGTCTTGCGATGGTTTGACAGTGGTACCGAGAGCTGACCGTCCAAAAGTAAAGGCTGTGGGAGGTTGCGTTATTTTATGAGTCCATTTCAATGGCAAACTACTGGACTTAAATTTGCCTAGAAAAACCACAACAGCCAGAAAGTACTGGGGCTGGTTCTGCAACGTCCTGTAAAGGATGCGCAACTAATTTTTTTACGGTGCCCTAAGCCAACTGCGCACAGTAATGAAATGTCAGTGGTCGATAATATTAAACTAATAGGCAGAGTAGCATGTGACCCAATGCTCGCGCGCCCCCCCCCCCTCACCCCGGGCAAGTTCCCAGTGGACCCACGCGTCAAGACGGCTCTGTTTAAATAGTATTGATGCATAATTCAACCAGAGTGGATTTCAGTAATAATAGTAGGGATTTAAACAACTATATCGTGTTAAACCCATCTGTGTTTTAATTAGGGTATATAGAGATGGATGGAACTCATAATTCAACTGCAGCAATGAAGGCACATTTTAGGGGTGCCTAGTTGGTCATGCGTTTTAGTACACTTGTTTTTATAGCGAGGCCCTGTTGTCATCTGGAGGTGACAGTTTCGTTTCCCTGCATAGTATTAATAATAGTATTATACTATTAGTAATAGTAACTATAGCTTTCGATTTTATGTTGTGTAGTGTGTCCGTCCACTTCTTTCTATGAGTGTTGATCAGTACCAGTCTATTTATTTATTATATATAATGTTTCTACAGCCTCAAGAGTTCCCCGATTGTTTATTTCGGTGCAAAGTGGCAACAGGTGACCCAACGACATGCCGTTATGGGACAATGATGATGATTAATTTCACTTCTATTTCTGATAGATTTTTTGAAAACATGGGAGACCACTCTTATAGACAATCAACACAAACTTCCGGATTTGTCTACGTTTGCTAAATCATTTCTCTCTGTTGTTCTTCGAAGACTGGAATAAATTTCTTTCATAACATGGTGATGATCATATGTTTATGATTATTATTCTGAGTGAATTTGAATGAGTCATACTAAGAATTGTTGATGCTGTTCATTATTATATGTAGTTTACTTTTTAGTTTTAATCAAATTTAATATTCTTTTAATTAATTTGATGCATCGAAAGACGAAACTCATTCACATTTCAGTTAGTTACAGTTAATCATTATTTTGTGCTTCATTTTATGTTGATGTAATAATAATATCTCGTTATCCCCTTGTTGGATGCAATTTTTAGTGTTTTTTTTAAGCGCCACCGGCTTTTACCGGGGACCCTTAGTTATTAATAAATATAGCTGGGTCTGAAATATGGTGTAACGGCTGAACGGGGTTTCTGGGACCTCTCCACGGGTGATCCTAATCCGCATGGTGGCACTTTGTGTCACCGGGCAGGAGTTTATCGCTTGTGTAATGTCCTGATGGGGTACAACTTACCTACCTACCTTATGTAGATTTAAATCTGTAATAACGCACCTGACGAGATGATACTGCAAAATATGTCTGGTAATAAATTGTGGAAAGGTATTGTTTGTTTGTGTAGAGGATGGGAGAATAAGACTTTCGGCTATCTTTCGAAACAGTCCCAAATTATCGAGGCAGAAAATATACCCCAACAGGGCCTCAGTCATGAGTCAAGTGCGCACTTCCGGCGACTTAAATTGCGCACTTCCGGCGACTTAAATTGCGCACTTCCCCCACGCCGCTCACGCGGCATGGATTGGGGCTAAACAAGATGGCTGGGCCTCACAAGCAGCAGCTACCGCATTTCCTGTAGCTGCCTTGATTTTATTTGCTCGTGAGTCCCAGCCATCTAGTTTAGCCTTAATCCACGCCGCGTGAGCGGCATGGGGGATACTCTCGGTGGTGGCTGTATAGTCCCCAGAAGTTTGCAGTTGACATGTGACTGAGGCCCTGTTAGGGTATATTTGGGACCGTTATTCAGAAGATAGCCAGACTTTCTTTCACTATCTTGGGCAAAACTGGGCAATTAAATCTGGTAATTAATGTTTCTTGTTTGTCCCCACCTATGCCTTATATTTATTCATTGCCCCTCATTCAGTGGTTCCCCCAATCATTCTTTTGTTTCTTCTTCGCGTTCACCAGCTCCAAGTGAAAGTTCTGGTTGTTCAGCCACCTCTGGATTTAAGTCTTGTTCCAGAACTGGAGTGTTGCCTGCACATCCATTTTCCAGTTTTACATATCTGACTTATTTGAGTGCAGACTGTTAGTTCCTTGCCTCTCAGGCAGATGCACTCCGACTTTGAAGGACCTACCCAGTTAGTCGAGTCTTACAACATGCTTGTTGGAGAGGCAGTGGGTCTTTTCATGTTTTCCCCCACAATGGGACCCCAGAACCCATACAAGAATCCCCCAATAATTGCCCCTCATTCAGTGGTTCCCCCAATCATTCTTTTGTTTCTTCTTCGCGTTCACAAGCTCCAAGTGAAAGTTCTGGTTGTTCAGCCACCTCTGGATTTAAGTCTTGTTCCAGAACTGGAGTGTTGCCTGCACATCCATTTTCCAGTTTTACATATCTGACTTATTTGAGTGCAGACTGTTAGTTCCTTGCCTCTCAGGCAGATGCACTCCGACTTTGAAGGACCTACCCAGTTAGTCGAGTCTTACAACATGCTTGTTGGAGAGGCAGTGGGTCTTTTCTTGTTTTCCCCCACAATGGGACCCCAGAACCCATACAAGAATCCCCCAATAATTAATGTATTTTGTTGTTGTTGAATATTCAGTTCAGTTTCTCGGCTGGGTTCCCAGACTTCACAGCTGGACGGACCTTCCAGGCGACTTACAAATGTTTCAGTGTCACCATGCTTGGGGACAGGGAGGATGTGGAGAGAGGTGGAAAAAGTAAGCTTCTCTTGTTTGTTCAGTTAGTTTTTGAAAACATCGCTATGTTATGTTATCACAGTCAACATCACTACATATTTGAGCATCCCCAAGTATGCACCGTCCTCCCATGCAGCAGCCACTCTAAGGTACCTCTGCTGATTGTTCCCTCAAAGAATTGGCTGTGATGTCTCCTATCTCAGCTTTGAGGGTGGCATAGAACTGCTTCAGTAGCCGCTGTGGTGTAGCAGCTGGACGCTAGCCTATGGATCGGAAGGTCATGGGTTCGGGTCCTGATTGAAGCTGACTTTTTGTTTCTTGAAAAAAAAATGACTTTGACTCCCAGGTTGACCCAGCTTTGAATGGGTGCAAGGTGTAGTTCTGGGAAGTAAATGCGGCTGGCGTGATGTTGACAACATCACCCACTGAGTGGGGATTGGTCTGTAAAATATAGGTCTAACCCTTTATGCTTAAAGGGAGGGGGGGGGGAGAAGAGACTTAACATTTTTTAGACGTGCTTCACCTTTTTTTACTCCCAGATCACGCAGTCATGTTAGTATCTTCCTTATCCACTAGCCCAGTCTGTACAGCCTTGATAATATCTGCGTTATCCATGCTTCTTCTAGCATGCGTTGGTGCACTGCTTGCCAGTTGGACCATTCGCTCATTACCTTTTACGCCAGCATGACACAGTGTGTAGATCCAGGTGAGGGTGGTTAAGTGCAATTTTGGAATTTCTTTCTACCCATTCAGAGCATACGCTGCCTGCTGCAATTCTCTGGTACAATTACTGCATGTGTGGTTGCTTGTTCTGCTGCACAAGCTAGCGCTCTGGAAGCAGCAGTTTTCTCCATGGTCCTGCTTGAGATAGTTGCCTGCTAAACACCACTATCCTCTTTTATTCTTATTGCTGTGATGGTATATTTGTTACCACTTTTCATGATTCTTTTTTCTTGGAGAACAAGCAGACAGGCTGAGAAACAACTGACGGCAGAAAAAATGTGTTTTCTGAAGAAAAATGCAAATTTTTTTTTTACATTAACCAGCCATAAACTTTTGTGGAAAAGTTATGGTTGTTCATCCACTTTTGAACTTTGGTCTTGTTCCAGAACTTGTGTTTTGTATGCACATCTGTTTACAGATCTGACTTATTTGTATGCAGACTTGGGTCCTCATTTCTCAGGCACATGCACACCGATTTAGAAGGATACACTCTAAACTCTTATTTAGTTGACCTTTTACTGCCTATACGGGTTCTAGACCCAGGTATGGGAGGAAACAAGAATGGACCTACTGTCTCTCTAACAAGCATGTCACAACAGTTGACTAATTAAAGGTCTCCTTTGAAGTCTGAGTGCATCTGCCTGAGAGGCAATGAACTAACAGTCTGCATACAAATAAGCCAGTTCTGTAAAATAGATGTGCATGAAAAACTCAGGTACTGGGACAAGTCTAAAGTCCAGAGTAGAATGAACACATAGAACTTTCCGCCAATGTTACCCACTTGCTCACTTACCCACTCAATCACTTACCCACTCGCTGACTTACCCACTTACTCACCTATCTACTCACTCACTCACAGAGTCACATGCTCACTCATAGGGAAAACAAGAATAGACCCACAGCCTCCCCAAAAGCAAGACAAGAGAGTCTACTAATTGGGAGCTTGCTTTAAATTCAGAGGGCATCTGCATGAGAGGAAGGGAACCAATAGTCTGCATACAAATAAGTCAGATCTGTGAAATGGATGTGCACACAGCTCTCAGGTTCTGGAACAAGACTAAAGTACAGAGGTGGACGAACAACCATAACTTTCTGCCGGAATTTACAGCCAGTGAACATGAAGAAGAAGAAGACTCACTCACCCACCCACTCACTCACTCAGTCACATACTTACATGTCTGCCCAACACTGGATAACTGATACATTTGTTTCTGTTCCCAGTCATCATGCCACCGTCAGCTTTGGATCAACTCAGTAAGTGCAAACAGATATTTAACTCTTTCTTGTCATTACTGTTTGGTGTATGATTATCCTCTGTAGGTTGTAATTTGCTGTAAAGATTAGGGTTAATTGTTTTCTTGGTTTTAACAAATGAATTGATATATTAGTTGTGTTAAAGCAGAGCTGGAGAAATACAGAGATTTTGAAGAGACCAGGAAAAAAAGTTGTTGCTCAATCAATTATTCATTGGTACCTCTACGTCTTTCCAGGCGATAGTGTTATATTGCGCTATGAGGAGGCATAGGACTCACAGCCTATGGTGGCTAGCAAGGCCCACCCAGGTTAAGAGAAGTCTTCCACAATTATGGGATCTCAGGACCATTGTTGTCAACATTTATGTTTGGTCTGATTCATTTCTGACGCTCCAGACCTCATCCTTTCAACAATTATTTTTTCTTCATTCTCATTCCCTTCCTGATGCACTCCCTTCACACAACATGGTCCATGGCATTTTGTTACCACAATTCCACGTCAATACCTGTATCATTCACTCCCGCGTTCACACATCATTTTATCATAGTAGAGGTCGACCTCCACATCTTCTACCCATCTTTAATTTATCATATATTTATATACATTCAGACGTTTACTGGTACCATCGGAATTGTAACTTTTCGCTTGCTGCTGAAGATAGGGACTGAGCACTTATGGGAGTGTCCCGAATGCTGTAATGTCAATTCCTTATTCAACATTCAATTCACCATAGAGGTGGTCCTTAAAATATATATATATATATATATATATATATATATATATATATATATATATATATATATATATATATATATATATATATATATATATATATATATATATATATATATATATATATATATATATATATATTCTTCAGCATTCCAAGCTCTTGAGGTTCATTGCTGCAGATATCTTGCCTCCATTCATCTCTCTGGTTGGCCTTCTCTTTCCAGTTGGTGACACCAAGTATTTGCAGATCTGTCTGGTCACTCTCTCTCCATAATCTTCTTGGTCTGCCTCACGGTCTACAACCTTTTATCTCCCTCGTGTATACAGTTTTTACTTCTCTGTCATCTGACATTCTTTCAGTATGCCCCAACCATTTCAGTCTGTTAGCTTTCATGATGCCAGTGATCAGTGGTGATTTATAAATTTTGTTGTTGCTTCTCACTCTCCATTTCCTGCTGTTTGCATCTTTGATGGCTCCACATATATGTGAAGAGACTACTTTGTAGGTGGCCATAATGATTAAGTGTGAAAGATCTGATGTTACTGTGGTTTGCTTTAAGGTTGACTCAAGCATTGAAGACCTTGTTACTTTATATGTAGCCTTAGAGCCTGATTCTTCTTCTCTTCCATCTTGTACCTCAGCCAAGTGTTGGGGCGTTAAAGCCTGATTAAATGTTAAATATGTAACATAACTATGGATGTATCCTGCAGCTCGACTGAACATTCAGTACCCTATGTTGTTTAAGCTGACAAACAAAAAGTCCAACAGGGAAACACATTGTGGTGTGTTGGAATTTGTTGCTGACGAGGGCCGCATCTTCATTCCTTACTGGGTATGTATCGACTTATTTGTTATTTCAGAGAATTTCCACAGAAGCTTTTCTTCTTGTTTGTTCACTGGCTGTAATCTCCAGCAGAAAGTCCTGCTTGTTCTTCTATTAGGAATTTGGCTTTATGCCAGGGTCTGAGTTTTGCATGTACATCCATTTTACTTTCTTTTTTGTGTACAATTGGTTGGTTACTTGCTGCTCGAGCAGAAGCACTCCGACTTCGAAGAAAGTCCACAATTAGTTGGCTCCTAGGACATGCTTGTTTTGGAGACAGAGGATCTTTTTTGTTTGGTGTCCTGGAACCCACACACGGAATGAGCTTATCGTTGAGAGTCAGTCTGATCATCAGGTGAAATCCTGTGACTACTGGGGGCAGTTAAAAGGTCAGTAGCTTCATCGGTCAAACCCCTGGTAAAAGCCTGAGGCCCACTGAGGGCAATATCTGAACATATAGCAGCTTTGGAGACAAAAATGAAGTGGAGGATGGTAGAGTAAAATGTTCTTGCACTATCCTCCTGTAAGGAAAGTGAAGAGGTCGAAACATTCAAAGATTGGGGACTTTGTCTGATGATCAGAAGGCTCCTGTTATGCTTGCTCGTCCTTGGAGTTTCTGCTACATCTACAGCAGCAGTTGAGACAAAGATGAGGTAAAGAACGCGATGATGAAATTTTTTCTCTCTCTCTCTCTCACTATCCATGTGAAGCCGGCAGTTAACTCTAGTTGGTCATAAAATATGATCAGGATGAGTCAGTGAGTCAGAAATACAGCTACACTAAACTGAGAAAGAAGTTCAGGTTATTCCAATAAGTATTTATCCGAAAGCTGTGAGAGCAGCTTGACACAGCTTTGCCAGTTATGCTTTGATGTGAGCAGCAAACAGTCTGAGCCAAATTAAGGACTTGGCATTATTATATATTGTAAGTTTGAAGAATTGCCTTTTCAGGCGTCTCATTATTACCTTAGCCATAGTACTGCAATCTGATTACATAAACATATAGCCGTATTTCTTACTCAACCAGTATGTTACAACAGATGATTACATATTGATCATGTGTTACAAAAATGAGTTCAGTGTTGTTCATTTGTTACAAAATAAATTAAATATTTATCAGATGTTAAAAAGGTGAATAAATATTGTTCATATGTTTCAACAGGCAAGTTAAATATTGAACATATGTTACAACAGATTAAATGACATATTGATTATACGTTACAAAAATGAGTTAAATATTGATCATATGTACAACATATAAGTTACATTTTGATCTATGTTTCATTGATGACTTAAATATTGATCATATATTACACAATTTAGTTTAATATTGATCATATATTACAACAAATGAAATTCAGTATTGAGCATATGTTACAATAGATGAGTTAAATATTGATAATATATTGCAACATATGATTTAAATGTTGCTCCTGTGTTAACTATATATGAGTTAAATATCGATCATATGTCACAACAGATGAGTTAAATTTTGCACATATACTTCAACAGATGATGAGAAACCTGTGTGTAGATGAGGGAGACTTTATCCAGATAGACAACGTCTCCCTGCCGGTCGCCACGTATGCCAAGTTCCAGCCTCAGTCTGTAGACTTCCTGGATATCACCAATCCTAAGGCTGTGTATCCTTTTAAACTATGCTTTCAGGAACACGGGGGAGGGGGGGGGGGTAGAGAAGAAACTGGAATGACAGCATCAATAAAGGACAGGACTGAATTATTATAGTTTCCAATAAGCAGAAGACGGAGAAAAATTGCAGGTTTTTTAAGCTAGTGCCTCCATTGACACACTTTTAAGACACCAATACAGGAAGGACTGTTTAGTGGGTGGCCCGATGGCCAAATTACATATCTGTGTTTTATATGTCAGTGCTCCATATTTCTTGGTTTTATATGTCTATGCTTCATGTATCTATGTTTCAAATGTCTGTGCTCCATATTTCTGTGTTTTGTTTGTCTCTGTTCCATGTTTTATGTGTCTGTGCTTCATGTTTTGTGTTTTACCTGCCTGTGTTTCATAATTCTATGTTTTATATGTCTGTGCTTCATGTTCTGTGTTTTATGTGTCTGTGCTCCATGTTTCTCTGTGTTTCATGTTTTTGTGTTTTAAGTGTCTGTGTTTCATGTTTCTCTGTGTGTCAGTGCTTCATGTATCTGCATTTTGTGGTTGTCCTCCATGTTTCTGTGTTTTTTGTGTCAGTGCTCCATGTTTCTGTGTTTTTTGTGTCAGTGCTCCATGTTTCTGTGTTTTATATGTCTGTGCTCCGTGTTTCTGTGTTAAATATGTCTATGCTCGTTGTTTCTGTTTTATTTGTCTATGTTACACATTTCTGTTTCATACGTCTGTGTGCTCCCTGTTTGACCCAGTCTAAAATGTATATAAATCCGGCGCTATATTCCTGAGTGCCAGACGCATGAAAGAGTCAGTTTTCCTTAACTGGCTATAGACTTGAGAATGCCTTGAGAAACTTTGCCTGTCTGACCCAGGGCGATGTTGTGGCCATCAAATACAATGATAAAGTAAGTAAACTAATGATTTCCAGGTAAACTGAATTGAAATACTAGACAATGTTCATAATATCATTCGCTGTTCAACACAGAACTATACTGATGTTAAAGATACCTGTAAATGAGAACTAGATTGATTAATGTTTTGTGGGCTATAAAGGGGAAATAGATTGATGTTATGGGGGCTATAAAGGGAAACCAGATTGATGTTATGGTGGCTATAAAGGGAAACTAGATTGATGTTATAGGGGCTATAAAGCAGAACTAGATTGATGTTAAATGGGCTATAAAGGCGAACTACATTGATGTTGTAGGGGTCATAAAGTGGAACTAGATTGATGTTGTAGGGGCTATAAAGGGGAACTACATTGATGTTGTAGGGGCTATAAAGTGGAACTAGATTTATGTTGTAGGGGCTATAAATGGGAACTAGATTGATGTTGAATAGGCTATAAAGCAGAACTAGATTGATGTTATAGGGGCAAAAAAAGGAACTAGATTGATGTTGTAGGGGCTATAAGGAGGAACTAAATTGCTGTTATTTGGGCTAAAAAGGAGTACTAGATTGATGTTATAGGGGCTATAAAGGAAAACAATACTGATGTTGAAGGTAGCTAATAATAGAGAACTATATTGATGTTATAGATTGTGGGATGTTGTGCTGAGTTGACGATTTTTTTTTTTTAAAGGATTTTTATAAGTAGAGTGCAGTAGAAGGTCACAGGTAGTGAGCATCCTTTAGATCTTTTTTCCAGACCATGCTGGCGGGGTTGGGGAATGAACAGGCTGACAGATTGGCTGGATCTGCACCACTGGGTAGTGATGTAATACATGACAAGGTGGATGTGGTCTGGGTCCTTTGGGAACCAAGCAACGGAGTCAGAAGTGAACAAGATTATTATGGCCTGGAGAGAACGAGGCAACTGGGTGTAACCTGGGGTTCTGGCCGGCTCACTACACCCAGGGGAAAGGCAAGACGAACATATAACCAGATTACGACTGGTACCATTTGTATTGGAACTCTGCGCTAGCTGCTGAGGATGAGGACGGAGCACACATGGGAATGCCAGTTGATGTCAGTTCTTGGCTCAGCTCAACTCAGTGCAGTGTATTGGGTTAGGTTACTGTGTTGATAATTAAACACCTGAAAGTCAAACCTAGACAACTGTTATAGATGACTGACTGAGAAGAAATGAAATGTTTACATCCTATGCTAATTGTAGCAAGGAAAGATCAACTTAGGAACATTGATATCAGGAGCAAAGTTGGCACAGAACCAATACTGAACTTTATTGGTAGACAACAGATCAAATGGTTTGACCATGTAACAAGATTGGCATCAGACAAGGCACCACACAGAGCAATGTTATACTGCTACAACGGTAACACAGCCAGAGATCAACCATGCAGAATATGGACCGCAGAAATATCAAAGACACTAACAAGTAATAACTATATATGAAGCGAACAGAAGGGCCCGTTCCACAGATCTCTTCCTGTCCTGGTTCTGAGAGGCTTTCCAGGAGTAGAGGAAAGATGAAGAAGCCTGTATCATGCTGCGATTGTCCACCATAAGTCATATTTGTTTTTGTTTCGCTTAATTTTCACCAATGGGACAGTGCAGGTCCCACTCCAAAGTGATGTAGCTTGGACACTCTAGGGAGCAACATCACAATGTTGAATTAAGAATCGACATTGGGGGCCATGTTAGCACAGTCAATAGAAGACTCGCTTTCAATTTCAGCAGCGACTTGCTGCAGCCCACGGCCGGTGTATAAAACTGAGCGTAGCCTGGGTTTCACCCAGCCTCTATGTGATTGGTACCAGTAACACTCTGGGGTAAATAGAGGAACGTCGCTGTAGCTATGGAGTTTGATGCGGACGGCGACACAGGGGGACAGTTTCTTATCAGCTGCCCATACTTGTGGCAGAGGACTTATGGTTTATAACCATGTGCAATGATGCTGGTTCACATCCCCCGACTTTACCTTTTATCATAGCACTCGGGACACTTCCATAAGCGATCCGTCCACATCTTCAGCAGCAGGTAAAAAGTTCAGTTCCGATGGCACCAGTAACGGTCTGATTGTGTATCCGTCTTGCCTTTCCCTTGAGTGTCAAGCATTAGCCAGATCCCTTGGTAACTACTCGCAGCGCCATTATCCTCAGGCTGAAATGATCTCTCTGTGCCTCCTCACTGTTCACTGGCTCTCAAAGGGCCCTCACAACATCCAGCTTGTCATACATCAGTTCACCACCAAGTGGTGCAGAACTGGCCAGTCTATCTGGCTGCTCATTTCCCAATACACCCACATTACAGGGTAAGTATCCAAAGGATGTCTAACTACCTATCACATAGAGCAATCAGTGCTCAATGTGTGATGTGATCACCAGCAGGCTGACCGACTTGACTTCTTAGTATATTTCCTGATACCCATCTTAGACTGGGTGGATATGGGAGTCCTAGATCATTTCAGCATCATTATTATGTGCTGAGCTGATAAGTTTCAGCTGTCATGTTTTGCCGTGCCACATGATCCCTCCCCCATGGATCAGATCAGTGCTCTTTGTGTTGCCCCATTCATAAAGCTAAGTCATCCTGGTATTTATCTCTCTGCCTTCCCTTTGCTCTCTTCCGATCATTTTTGCCGGTTGTTACTAACTTCTGGAGTCCATTCCTTCTCATAGCATGTCTAAAAAACACCAACTGTCTACGTCTGATTTTTTAAGATCATTTAATTAGCTTTATCTGTGTCGTGGAGGCCTGCCTGATTTGTATTTCTATCATTCTCTAAAAATGCTTAGAATACCTTGGACAGCCAAAAAGAGCAACCAAGAGGTTTTGAAAGAGGCAGGAGCCTGAAGACAACTTATCACAGACATCAGCAGTCATTATTTTTCAGCTATGTTATGAGGAGAGGGAAAATAGAACATGCTGTGACCACTGGGAAGATCTGTGGAAGGAGGGATAGAGGAAGACAACAAGAGAAGATTCTTGACAGTCTTGTTGCATGGCATGGAGGTGTGTCGGCACACGAACTGATACATGCTGCAGGAGATCGTGGAATATGGAGAGGCATGTTCACCCATGCCATTTGGCAAAGCACCTGATAATAATTATGATCATTCCCTAACATTTTTTGCACTGTTCCCAAAAATTACAGCTCTGCTATAAGTAAATGTTTTCAGCATCATTTATGGAAAAACTGTCTTGATGCTGTTTCAGATCAACACTGAATGTAGCTAGTTTAAAAGCTGCTCACTCATAAACTTTATAGTGATCATTTACCTTGGCAGCTGAAGCATTGTGAACATGTGTTCATAATTATATAGTGCCAGGTTGAATCCCAACTACAGGCGATTTGGCAGTAGAGATGGTTTCAATAGTGATATCAAGAGCCGACTGTTCAGGAGGCAGTGGCAAACTAATGAATGTAAAATCACCTAGGGAAATCACAAACAGCCACAACAAAATGCTGGGGTTGGTTCTGCAACATCCTGTTTGTTTGTTTTAGTATCTAGAAGCCATGAATTGTTAACCCTTAGGCTCTGTATTATGGATATCGCAACCTTTTGGCCTTGATTCCATTGTAAATACCATAAATCTGGGATAAATGTGGCTGTTCTACCTACCCCCGGGAGTGAACCTGGACCACATGGAGTTCTTCACCCAGTCACCACGCAATCCGGTTTAGCCAACGACGCTAGAGAGCCAGGCGTAACATCCGTAAAATGCACACAATGGACTATTAACTTCTGGGGGTCATTATTTACTTCTGGAGACATATCTTCTGGGAAAGTTGAGACAGAATCGGGGCTAAGCTACATCTAGAGACAACACAAAAAATGGTTAAGACATGTATTAAGACTACCACAAGATAGTGCACCACAAAGACCCTGTCACTTAAACACAATGGAGATAAAATTAGATGGTGCCTGCACATTGGATGGATAGTTGAAGTATCTGAGTCCATGAATAACAGCATCTTCTCAACACACACCAAGGCTCACACTTGATGCCTCGTTAAAACCTGATGCTGAAAGGCAAAACAAGGTTTAGAGAAAAGAGGAAGAAAAAATTAAACAGAAAAAAATGAAGTATGTGTTACTAAATTGCTGTGAATCTTGACAGAGAATAGTAAATGCATCTGTTTGAACTTCTCTTCAGGAATATGAATTGTGTGTTCTGGAGAGCAAGCCAGGGAAAGCTGTCTCTATCATTGAATGTGATATGAGGGTAGGTTCTATCATATTTTAGTGGTTGGATTTCAGATCTGAACTTGTACTTTTTGTGACACGAAAGGGGTTCCGTGTGCTTATGGTTCGTATGTCTGTGTTCCATATTTTATTTATCTGTGTTCCATGTTTTATATGTCTGTGTTCCATGTTTTAAAAGTCTGTGTTTCATATTTTATATGTCTGTGTTACATGTTTTATATGTCTGTGCTCCATGTTTTATATGTCTGTGTTCTCTATTTCTTTGTTGTATGTTCTGTGTTTCGGTGTAGTCAATGTCTGCGCTTCATGTTTCTTATATGTATATAGAATATCGAAAAACGAATATGATGTATGCGCATGTTTAAATTAATCGTAGAGTGACTTGCCGTCTTTTCTCTGGCAGGTTGATTTTGCACCCCCTGTGGGATACAAGGAGCCAGGAAGGATTACAAAACCCGCAGAACAAATGGAGAGTGCTGTAAGATTTTCTGTCTTTTTTGCTAAGTTGTTGAGTTGCCAGTTTCGCTTTTTTTTTTCAATTATTTTCTGGCCGTAGTCATTAAAAGAATCAATAATAACCAGCTTACTTTATGCAATCTTTCTGTGTCAACTATGGGGAGCTGTGTGGTGTCCACCTCGAGTGCTAGTGGTTCCAGGTTCAATCCTCAGTAAGGGCTGGGATTTTTTCACGTGAATTTTGACTTCTAGTCATTCTCCCTTGTCTTTGGATAGTGAGATTGGACGTTTGTGTGCATTGTGGCGCACGTAAAAAGGCCTTGGCAGTTCAAATCGAAAAGAGTAGCCGAATGGTGCTGCCCAGGCAAAGTTTTGTAGTCAAAAATCTACTTAAAGTATTTCAAGATCCTCACTGGTGCTACAGAGCCTATGCACTGTGATGAGATTCTGACTTGAATTAGAAGAAGAACGGAGCACTTATGGGTTACTACCCGTGTGTCATGATGTTCATCTGTTGTTCAAACCTGATATACGAAAGTGAATCATGGACAATCAGACATTTAGCCAAATATTACTTGGAAGTGGCAAAGATGTAATTTTATAGAGGGATAATGAGATTACCCTGGACAGATTTTAAAAAAAAAGAGCAATGAAGATGTCTAGAAAGAGACCAACTTGTGAAGAAAATTAATTGCTCACAGAAGGAGAAAATCACCCTTGTTTGATAGTCTAATATTATTACAAACTTGAGTACATCGGGACAGTTGAACGGGAAAACTGGAGTACATTAGGACAGTGGGAAAGGTGGAGAGGAAAACGAGTACATCAGGACGGTGGGAAAGTTGGAGGGAAAAACTGGAGTACATCAGTACAGAGGACAAGTTGGAGGGAAAAGAGGCAGAGGGAGACAGAGAGATAAGACAGTTTGACATCATGCATGTACTATCATCTTTGTAAGATATGATTGAAAGTTCACAAAACTTGAGGTTATCGATAGACATGACTACCAGCGCCACATGGAATGGACTATGGAAGATTATATGTGTCAGAATTGATTGAAAGTACATGAGACAGAAGGTTGTGGATAGACATGACAACCATCCCCACACAGCATGGACTGTAAGTAAAAGAATGACACTGTAGGACAGGTGCATGTAGAGCTATAGGTTTGTGGCCACTTGGCTAGTGCAGTCGTCACGGACTACGCAGGTTAGGATTTCATTTTTGCTGCTGACAGAAAAATTCAACTTTTAGGGACTTCAGACTCAGGGCTCTCAAATGAGAGGATAGTTTTCTGAACTGCTCAGCCAACCATGCAGCATCCTCCTCTTCTTTTTTAAAAAATTTGAATTATTTAGCTTTATTTACTATTTAATTTGCTTGTATTTTCAATGTTGGTTATAAATTTAAGCTGTGTTAGGAGTGATGAGAATAAAACAGTGAAAGTGATAATTATTGTTTTTATTGGTTTTTATTTTTGGTTTCTGTTTTCAGAACACAGAAACAGACGAACCAGATGATGAGCTGATTTTCAGGGTATGATAATTTTGGTTATTATTTGATTTTGTTTTAGATTGATTATCATAGAAGGAGTTGCTTTGCGCTTTTTTCCTTTGCACAGGTTTGCTTAGTTGTCAGGTTTGCTTAGTTGTCAGGTTTGTTTTGTTGTCAGGTTTGTTTTGTTGTCAGGTTTGCTTAGTTGTCAGGTTTGCTTAGTTGTCAGGTTTGCTTTGTTGTCAGGTTTGTTTTGTTGTCAGGTTTGCTTTGTTGTCAGGTTTGCTTTGTTGTCAGGTTTGTTTAGTTGTCAGGTTTGCTTTCCTTAGACTGCCCACCATGTAGCAGGGTTGTATCTCACTGTCTGGTTCCTGTCCCTTCAACTATCCTTCTGTGGTTGTAAAAGTCTACTGATTAGGTGGGTATCTATCAAAGTCAGTGCATCTGCCTGATAGGTGAGGTACCAACAGTCTGCACACTAGTAAGTCAGATCTGTAAAAGCGAATGTGCGCACAAAATTGTAAAATGAAAAACCCGAAATTTTCTACCAGAGTTTACAGCCGATAAACACTAAGACTAAAGTTAACAACAAGTGGTGCAGAGCCGGTTAGTCTATCTGCCTGCTCATTTCCCAACACACCGGGATGATTTGGGAAAAATATCAAAAAGATGCTAACTTCTTGAGACCTCTGAAGCGATGCTTTGCAACTCTGCACAGAGAATGCCTGTCTCCACCTTTCCCAGCATGCTGAGTCAGTTACAGTCATGGCATGTGTGTACAGCTGATTCTCAAGTCAGCGGAAGGCAGAGAGTGGGACAAAGAAAAAGAAAATTTGATCTTATTTTAGATTATTGTCATAACAAGAGTTTTCCAGTGTCCACAAGTATTTTTTAGTGGTCTGCTATCCCTAGCCTCTGACTGTAGCCACTCTACCTGCTGGGTGGCAAGGTTGTGTCTTACTTTGTCTGGTTCCTGCCACTGGACCTTTTCAACATGGCTTTGGGTTATCCACTGTCAAAGAAGAAGCCAGACACATATCACCATTTTAAAAAAACACACACACACACAAATTCAGCTAATCATTGAAAATACAAACAGTACTATGCCCGGCTCGTTAGCGTAGTTGGTTAAAGCTGACTTCTCAGCGACCGGGTGACGAACTCCTTGTGATCTGGGTTCATGCTCGGGGGTAGGCAGAAAAACCAAATTTCTCCCAGATTTACGGTATCTATCATGGAATCAAGGCCGAAGGGTTGCAATATCCATAGTACTGAGCCAAGGGTTAACAACTCATGGTTTCTGGACACTTAAAAAAAAACAGAGTAAGGGAAGTAATCGATGAAAATTAATGCAGCATAGAATTAACTGGTTTATGTCTCTTGGGGCCTGTAAACCTATAGCATGGCACTTGACCCGTGACCCTGCGTCATATTTCCTGCATTGTCTACAGTGATTACTGGTAAAATAATTGTTTTTCTCAGGATTATTCCCAGAGAAAATCTGGAAAATGGAAAGTACTAATATCAGCAATTAAAAAAAAACAGAAGATGGTGACATTTTGAGATGAAGTAAACAGAGAGTCACCGAACAGGCACTGAAATGGGAAACAAATGGATTTTGGAAGCAAGGAGGTCCTCAAACAATCCTGAACATCGACGAGAGAGACCTGAAGTGTGGGACTGAATTTCAGACACAATTTTAAAGGGATTGCACAGGATAGGTCAGAATGGAGGAATCAACTGCTAGCCCCCGTGTGATCTATCAATGACACAATGAGATGATTATGATGGTATGAGAATTAGTACTAAATGTTTTGAAGCCATGTTGGGGTACTGGCTAAACACTTACTTCTAGGTTCAAGGTCTTGGGTTCAAATCCCCAGTAAATCAGATTTTGCTTTCTTCTGCGTTTATTCAAAGGTGTAGTAGATGTGTTGTGCCCATGGCTGCAATATTTGCACCTTTCAGCTGACAGATCCAACAAATGCATTTTTTTTTAATGCCCTGGTTTACCTTCCAGGGATTTTTTTCTTTTTAAAAAATGACCTTGGTTCCGAGGTCGACCCAGCCTAAAATGAGTACCAGGTGATACTGGGAAGTAAAGGTAGCCAGTGTGATGTTGACCACATTACCCAGTGAGTTCTGTTTGTTCTTGCATCTTCTTTGCGTTTGGTTTCGTATGCTGAGATCAGACGATCAGGTTGGACGCCTCTAGAAACTTGCATGTCAGCTGCAGGTCAATCATGCCATAGCTTACTCTACACATTTTGCTCTTGACTTGAGGCCAGGTGTCTTTTTCCAAGTTGCAGGTAGAGTGGGCAGGTCTGCAGAATGTGCTCAGGTGTTTGTGGTCCTGTCTGACATGCATGCTATGGGGACTGTACAGTTTTTATTTTTTTGCATATGGGAGCTAAGCCTGCAGTGTCCTGTTTATAGACAGAAAATTCTTGTGTTGCTTTCAGTTGAGTCTGCTGATGGGGTCTTGTGGATGTTTACTGTTGGTTTGTTCCCTCTACAATTCCTTGTATTTTCCCTTGATATGTGTTTTGATTTCTGGTAATGACAATGAATGGGTGTGTTGTTTCTCCTTTGTTCCATTTTTCGCAAGTCCTGCCAGCTAACTTATTTAATGATATGCCGCAGTGAGCCAGGATCCACTGGAGAACTATTTGATTGTTTTCTGAGAGTCTGTTGAGCTGTTGGGTCACTTCTGTCTCCATGTTGTCTCATGGATCCCCTTGAGTCACCTAGAAGGACTGATATGCAGTCACACAGGAAAACAGTTTTATTATTTTCAATTTTTTCTTTCTTAAGCACTTTGTGATTGTTCGTTAATAATATGAGACTAGCATCTGGGGCACCTGTTAGTTGCGTATCCTTTACAGGACTTTGCAGGACCAACCCCAACAGCCACCTGGCTGTTGTGTGGTTTTTCTAGGCAAATTTACATCCAGTCTGGTCTGGTAGTCTGGTAGTCTTAGTTTCAGCTTCATAGCAAACGGGTCGCCCCATCTTTGCTCCGCTCCTGTGCCAACGAAAAAAACACTCAGAATGTTTATCACAGTCCCTTGTGGAAAGATTGACAGACTGCTGTCTCAGCATATCTAGCAACACTCGCATTAAAGCATATGGTAGCCATCCGAAGTGCTAACACAAACAGTCCAACACTAGAAATGAAGTTCATCATTGATGATAGCAGAACTTGTCGCCAACAGATCAGCAGTTGCCCACGCGATCAATTGTAATCACATCCGGGCACCGCCAACATTGACGACCGGCATCGCGCCATTTTCTGAATCTCCAATTCACACCACGTTGGTCACAGTCGAAAAAAAAACATTCCAAATGCAATCCGCAGCTCACAGGGTCACACCATGCATTCAACTCAGAAGCTGGGCGACGAAACTATATCCAGTCTACAAATGGAGCAAAAATACTTCGGCCACCGTCCGGCAGAAGCAAAAAAATTGCCTCTGTTTCGAACAGCGCCGCTGTCTAGCGTTCATTCATTTTACATCCAGTAGTTTGCCATTGCTTTCTGGATTGTCGGCTTTCTTGATACCACTGTTGAAACCAAAGCAAGGCGCATGGCCCCCAGCTGGGATCGATCCCGGCAGTAAGAAGCGTTCACATCGACTTAGCCACAGAGCCAACATCTGGGGCACCACTGGTGGGGAAAAAAAAGGAGTCCTTTACCATTTTTTGTTTGTTAACTACATGTTTACCTGCATATCACTCATAAGTCTTGTGTTCCACAAACCTGTCATTATGAACTTGATTTAATCACGTCTTCTTCAGCCATTTGCAGGAGAGGGAAACCGGTTAGATGGCAAAAGGAGAAGTGCAGAATCTTCTTCCAGTGCAGTCATCAACACAGAGCCTGCCAGAAGGTATTGTGGTCATTCTCTAGAAATGTCATTTGTGTTTAGGGCAAAGCTTTCCAAACTGGTCCTGTTAGGGGCACAGTTTTTAGAGAAACAGTTTATAGTAGAGCTTTCCAAACCGGTCCTGTTAGGGGCACAGTTTTTAGAGAAACAGTTTATAGTTGGAGCTTTTTCCAAACCTGTTCAAAGGGCTTTCCAGACTTCTCATATTGACAACACACATTACTGTTTAGAGCAGAGCTTTCACAACTTTCATGTTGCCATTAATAAGGTGGTCTCCATCTGGGGAGGGGGAGGGGGGGGGGGGGGGTTGTCAAACAGTTGTGAAAGTGAGTGGATTTGTATTTGTAATAATCTGTTATTACGAAATGAGACGAATGCTAGGAATAAAACCAAAAAATGAAATAATTTGATAATTTGGACACCTAACAAGAATGCCCTGTTACTATCTGCCAGAGCGAGCCCTGCTAAAACATTACAACAGGTATAGAGCGAGTGGAAGACCTCAGAAAATGTAGAGTGATGGCATTAAGAACAGCCTTACAGCTATAAACATCAGTCTTAATAGTGCTCTTGACAGAGCTCATCAACGAATGTTACATCTTCCCCCGATACTTTGATGAGGTGGAAGAGAAGAAGAAGAATAATCTATTATACTTACAATTTATTTAGTTTGGTTATAACTAAACAGATTTTTGAAACTCTTTATTAACCATAACTACAAGGACACCTTTGTTTTCATTCTACATCTACCATTAAAAATCTTAACTGATTTAATAACATGTGCATTCTGACAAAAACGAACCTCCAATATTACTGTTTTCCTTGTTGAAGAATCTGTTGTCCTCCTTTTTTTAATCACATTTTTTTAGGGGGGGGCGTGTGGGAGTCTTACTGTAAATGGGGGCATGGGGGTCTTGAATAATCAAGGGGGTGTGGGGGTCATGCCATATACTAAAAAGGGGGATGCGACCTTATACTTTCCTATGTTCATGCATTCCATACCTGCAAACATCCCTGTCTCCCTGCTTACGTCACTATACATATGCTTCCATGTGTATCTCCTTACCTATCTCCTACTTTCCATCTTACTTACTTCCCTATGTATTTACTTTTCCATCTGCCTACTTCCTTGTCCTCTTTGCTACATGTCTACCTCTACCTGCCTATTTCCTTGCCTATCTGCTTTGCTAACCACTTCTCTGCCTTCACACTTCCCTACATATCTACTTACTCCTTACCCACTTCCCTACATGTCTACTTTGTTACTTATCTACTTACTCCCTACCCACTTCCCTACATGTCTACTTTGTTACTTATCTACTTACTCCCTACCCACTTCCCTACATGTCTACTTTGTTACTTATCTACTTACTCCCTACCCACTTCCCTACATGTCTTCTTTGTTACTTATCTACTTACTCCTTACCCACTTCCCTACATGTCTACTTTGTTACTTATCTACTTACTCCCTACCCACTTCCCTACATGTCTACTTTGTTACTTATCTACTTACTCCCTACCCACTTCCCTACATGTCTACTTTGTTACCTATCTAATTATTCCCTACCCACTTCTTTACATACCTACTTTGTCTAACTATTCCCTTCATATCTACTTTGCTACCTATGTAATTATTCCCTACATATCTACTTTGCTACCTATGTAATTATTCCCTACATATCTAGTTTGCTATCTGTAATTATTCCCTACATATCTACTTTGCTACCTATCTAATTTTTACTACCCACTTCCCTATATATCTGCTTTACTACCTAAATCAAAAGTCAGTTTCTAAATATATTGATGCTTTGCCAGTCACAATTGTCTGATCTCTTGCAGGGGCATCCCAAATTATAACTTCAAGCGTGGAACCATCACATTCATCCGCAACGTCCGCCCCGTTACCAACGGAAACACAGAGGAAGAGGAAGCCAAGCACTTTGAAGCCTTCTCCGGACAGGGCCAGACTTTGAAGTCTAAAAACCGAAAGTGATCTGAAGGTTGGGGCTAGGAGGAGAAGTTTTTTTTTTTTTTTCTTGTAAAATGATTAACTGTGTACATGGTGTCCCAAAAGTGTTCCCATGTAGGTAAAACAACATATCTCTGTATAACTCCAACTGTACTCATACGTGTTCATCAGGATTGGAGGACAGATATCAGTGTTTTCAAAACAACTGTAATCATAAAGAGCAAGGCTATTTAACTATTTAACTAAGTTCACAGAGGGGCCAAAGTATTGAAAGTGGGGATCGTCACGGGGCCAGAGGTCAGTTTTTGTTTTAATTACATATCAACATCATGGAACAAGGATGGTAACCCATAAGTGCTCTGTTCTACTTCTGACTCAAACCTGAGTCTGAATAATCCCAGCGTAAACTTGAACTCTGTAGCATCGGCGAGGATCCTGAAATACTTTGGGTAGATTTGTAACTCTAAATTTTGCCTGTGCGGTGCCGTTAGGCTGCTTTTTTCGATTTCCAGCTGCCAAGGGATTTTTTATGTGCGCAGCGATACACACAGGCATCTGGTCCTTAAACCCAGAGACCAGGGGGCCACTTGCTAGACCTCTGCACGCCAGAATGTATAGCTGAGATGTAGGACAGTGTTATACAACCTTTTTAAATCCATGGCCCACCCACCTGTTTTCTGCGGTTAAATGTATTTTTGGGATTCACACTGGTTTGATTCTTATCCTTGAGGTATTAATCTTACAGAGTGGAATTCTCAAAGAGAAAAACTACCTACACTACCTAGTTACAGGATTAGGCAGAAATGTTAGGAGGCCCAGCTGGTGGGTTGCTGCCCAGAAGTTGAAGAACACTGTCTTTCCTATACTTGGGACACCCTGTACACCATCACAGGGCAGTGGGCAGCTTGACTGTTGGCACATGATGATGGTATTTAGTTTATTCATAGCAGTTTCTGGTGCTTTATTAATATCCTACCCCCCAGATGACATCACAGGACAGTCCAGCATTTTAGAGGGTGGTAAGACTTGCTGATGCTTTTTTTTGGGACCCCAAAACTTCTAGAACTGGCTCTAACTCCAACACACCTACGTCCCACGAGAGTGCAGTCTAGGACCCATGACTACATGCAGCCTATCCACCACCCACTGAAATATTAGACTGTCCCATGACCTGTGGATTTCCCCTGTTTGGGGTAGGATATTAATAAAGAACCCATTTTCTTATTCTTAGTTGTGTACATGTGTCCAGTGAATGTTGTGAAATAAATGTGTGAACATACTGAAATGGAGATTTCTATTTAAGATTTTGCAGTTGATTGACACATCATTTGAAAAAACTATACCAGACAAACCAAACTTCATTAGAGTTTGTTTAAAAAAAATAAAAATACAATTACATTTTTAGGAGTTGAGTCAAGAATTGACAACACAGCACTCGGGGAATTCCCATGTGTGCTCTGTCCTCATCTTCAGCAGCCTGTGCAGACTTCCAGTACTGATGCTACCAGTCACAATCTGGTTATATGTTCGTCTTGCCGTTCCTCTGAGAGTAGTGAGCCGGCCAGACCCTCTGGTTACACCCAGGTGCCTCATTCTCTCCAGGCCATAATAATCTTGTTTCTCTACTGATTACATTGCTTGTTCCCAAAGGGCCTTGACCACATTTGCCTTGTCATATATCAGTTCACCACCCAGTGGTGCAGATCCAGCCAGTCTGTCTGTCTGTTTATTACCCAATACACCAGCATGGCCTGGAGAAAAGATCCAAAGTATGCTCACTACCTGTAACCTTTCCAGTGAAGCTTGCCACTCTGCTCAAAGCATCCCTGTCTTCACCTTTCTCAGCATGCTTTCAGAGTCTGTTGCAATTATGACAGGTGTATGCATCTTGTTCTCTAGCCACCGGAGACCTGCAGTTACCACCTCTACCTCCATTCTCATGCTAGATGTTGTGATGTCGTATGCTAAGCTGTCTTGCACTAAAGATTTTCTATTGGCTTTCGCTACGAACCCCTAGGCTACATTTTGTAGGAATGTCATGAGAATGGGAGAATTGGGGTACATTCCATTAACAGGAAAAGTGAAGGCAAAGAAATGCAGAGGGATAGAAGAGAGATGTTACATAGTTTGACATCACTTGATTTGGGAAATAAGTATGACAAAATATAAATTTTACATAGTTTGGCATCACTTAAATTGGAAAATAAGTATGACAAATTATCAGCAGTACAGGGAACAGAAGGCTGTGGAAAGACAACCAATGCACACGGCATGGACTTGGATAAGATGTGAATCTTTTTTTAACCCTGTTACCCCGAGAACCCGCAAACCACCACTTCCGGTTGGTACCATGGCCCCATAAAAGTCACTTTCCCGACTTGACTATAGTGGCTTGTTCATGGAACGCCTAGTTAATAGCACTGTTTTTTGTTTGTGCATACACACCCGTTTACTAGGACAGAGAGCGACGACATGTACTAACAATATCAGAGGGGTTTTCCTGTGAAAAATGGCTCTATTAATAGAAACTAGAATGTAACAATTTTCCTGTTGGTCACTGTGTT
This sequence comes from Candidula unifasciata, assembly GCA_905116865.2. NCBI lineage: Eukaryota > Metazoa > Mollusca > Gastropoda > Stylommatophora > Geomitridae > Candidula > Candidula unifasciata. Next base: position 383,404 of record CAJHNH020001846.1, read on the forward strand.
AACATGCGACCAAGTCGTGGGATCAAAAAAACAAAATAAAGAGCCACCATAAAGATTTATTTTTAGACTCACCAAGACTTGAACCAGTTATGTCTCTGCTGCATTCATGTTTAATGCTGACTCCCCATATTCTGCGTGAAATGTAATATTATTTTTGTCGATAAATTGAGTTGTCATGATTTTCTTTGTGTCACCTGTGTGTACAGTAGTTTTTTTTTTTTTTTTTAGGTGGGGGGGGGGGGGGGGGATCCTCTATTTACAAATCATTGGCATTGTTTATCATGGGTCACCGGGCCCAAAGGATTAAGAACTGTCCTGCCTTAAATAGGTACTGGGAAGTGTTCTGAGAAATAAAGGCAGCTGGCATAGTATTGCCCACATCACCCCTCAAGTGTCAGTTGGTCTGTAAAGCTGTAAGAGTAGCACCATATGTCCACTGTTCTCCAAGAGGTTAGGAAAGGGTCCTTTACTTTTTTGTTGTGTACATATGCTTTATGCGCTTCACTACCTGGGGGTAGGGTGGCTTTTCTTGCCAGGGTGGAAGAGGAAAGATTAAATAAGACTGTGCGGTTTCTCCATACCCCAGGTTAGAAAAGGAACAGCTAAATAATACTGTGCTGTATATCCAAAGGTAGCTCTGTACCCAAGCTAGAAGAGAAAAGACCAAAGTACTTATGTACCACACACTAGAAAAGGAAAGACTGAAAAGTACTTCCATATCCCAAGCTAAAAGAGGAAAGACATCTTTATATCCTTATTCAGAAGAGGAAAGACTGAAGAGCCTCTATATCCCAAAAAGGAAAAACTAAAGAACCTGTATATCTCAAGGTAGAACTGGGGAAGATGTAAAAGTACTTCTATATCTCAAGGTGGGAGAGGGAAGACTGTAGAAGTACCTCTATATTTCAAGGTGGGAGAGGGAAGACTGTAGAAGTACCTCTAAATCTCAAGGTAGAAGGAGGGAGACTGTAAAAGTACCTCTATATCTCAAGGTGGGAGAGGAAAGACTGAAAAAATACCTCTATATATCAAGGTGGGAGAGGAAAGACTGTAGAAGTACCTCTATATATCAAGGTGGGAGAGGAAAGACTGTAGAAGTACCTCTATATCTCAAGGTGGGAGAGGAAAGACTGTAGAAGTACCTCTATATCTCAAGGTGGGAGAGGAAAGACTAGAAGTACCTCTATATCTCAAGGTGGGAGAGGGAAGACTAGAAGTACCTCTATATTTCAAGGTAGAAGGAGGAAGACTGTAAAAGTACCTCTATATATCAAGGTAGAGGAGAAAAGAATGTAAAAGTACCTCTGTGCCCCAGGGTGGAAGAGGAAAAAATGCAACACTTAAAGAAGGTACTTGTATGTGAATGAATGATACATGTTTTTTGAAAGACAATAAATTGGGAAAATTAATTGTTTAAGGTTTTCTCTGTGTGTTAACAAAAATTTATGAAGCCATTTCAGTACAAATTTCATTCATGACACTACAAGCTTGGTGTTACAGCGGTTGTGCTTAATGGCGCAGAAGCTGCTGTTAATGCAATGGCTAGAGCAGAGCGTCACAAACTCAGGTGATCGCAATTCTAGTCAGCCCATAGTTGCTCCATTCTTGTGTCTACGAAAACCACACAGAATGTCCATCACTGTCCCTTGTGAAAAACTAACACAGACTGCAGTCTCAGCAACAGCAGTAGCATACATACACATGAAAATAAATAGGAGAGCCATTAGAAGTGCCAACACAGACAGTCCAGCTCTAGAACTGTTGAGTTCATTGTTAATATAAGCAGCAAGTAGTTGTAAACGCATAAGGCATCACCAATTCTGAAGCAACAGGTCACTTGCCATTTTCTGAATCTGCAGTTCACAACCTAGCCATGCTGGGCACAGTCAGAAAGCATTCCAAATGAAATCTGTAGCTCACAGTGTCACACCATGCACTCAGCTCAGTAGTTTGGCGACAGAACTACAGTTTTACAAAGTGTGTCTTGTGAATGTAAAGCGTTAAACCATTTATTTGTGTGTCTGTATCTTTTAGAAAAGGCTAGTTTGACCTCTGGTTTGCTAGTAAACTGAATTACCATGTTGTGAAATTAATTTTATCTTAAAAGTATATTTTCTTTTTCACTTCTTTTTTTCCTGCTTGGGTGTTGAGGAAGATTTCAGGTTCTGGTCCTTTCTCTTTTAGATGCCTTGACCATAGGCACATTCTGCTGTAGTGGAGTTTCTCTGATGTTATCTTTCCATTTTTTTCTTGGTCTACCTCGGGTTCTGCAGTGAATGATTCCAGCCAGAATTTACAGCCGGTGAATAAAGAAGAAGAAGACATGACCAAAGAACAGTGCTTGTCTTTTCCTTACAGCGGTATATATTGATCTGCTTTCATTTGCCTTCTTCCTTGTGCTGACTGGGACTGTAAAAAGTGTATCCCCAACATGACAAGTCGCGAAAGCTCTGTGCTGGACACTTCCTGCCAGTCTAAATGCCTTGGCTTCAAATCCTCACTGTGGCAGATTTAACAAAAATATACAGATCTTCATGATCTTCACCAAGTCGTATACTGCAGGCTGGATAGTCTATAAAACTATAGATCCAGTGGCGTACTTTATTAACTTCGTACAGAAATACAATAAAGGGGAAGTATGAGATATAATGGTACTATCAGACATATTGTGGGAACTACATTTTGTACTAGATTCATCGAGAAACAGCAGATTAAGTGGTAGGGGCCATCTCGTTAGAATGCAGCAAGATCAAATACCATCACAAGCACTACATATCAGCAGATTAGCTGCAAGAGTTCCCCCCCCCCCCTTCCCCCCACAGACACACGCGTGCACACACACACAGAGTATAGCCATGTTCAGGATAACTATGTTGTCTAGGTTCTGGGATAGGTTTGCCTCCAGCTGTGAAGTACATCTAAATTGAAGCCGTATGGGTTTCTGGGGCCCCATTGTGGGGAAAACAAGAAAAGACTCACTGCCTGCTAAAAAGCATGTCATAAGAGTCAACTAAGTGGAAGCTTTCTTTGAAGTTGGAGTACATCTGCATGAGAGGCAAGGAATCAAGTCAACATGCAAATAAGTCAGACCTGTGAAACGGATATGCATGCAACACTTAGTTTCTGGAACAGGACTGGAGTTCAGAAATGGATGAACAAAAAGAACTTTTTGCCAGAGTTTTAAGATAGTGAACGCGAAGAAGAAGCTGCTGTCACAGGCCTTACCACTAACTGCACTTCTCATACAATTTTTGGCAATTGTGTCGAAAAATGTGCGAAAAGAATGCAGCCCAATCCTACATAACATAACCCTTGACTCTTAAGGGCTTTGGAGGTGTATCAACGGAAGCACTAGCTCACAAAACCAGCTATATTTCTTTGTCTTTCGCTTGATGAATAAGTGTATGATAACTTAGTCCTGTCCATATCTTGATGTTGTCGTTCGAGTTTCTTCGTTGTCCTCCTCTTTTCCTCCCAGTGTTGCTTAAAGTACCGTCCTTGCTAGCTTGCACGGCTTCATCGCTGCCAAGAGAAGCTCCTGATGTCCTGCAAAATTAGCACCATCTTACTCCTTTCTGTACCTCAAACCTGTCCGATGTTTCACCAGCTTCTCTGATTTCTACTTGTTGTTTATGGTAAAGAGATTCAATTAGATGTATAAAATATGTCTATCTTCTTCTTCTTCTTAAAATCCATGCCCTGTGGAATTGGTGGCCATGCCTATCAACAGCCTTCTGTCTCATGCACTTTCAGTCAACTTTGTCACAGATGATTCTCAAACTATGATGTCATGATGTGAAACTGTCTAGAATCTTTTCTCTCAGTCTCCTTGCATCTATTCAACCATCCATCCAGAGAGATATGATGATTTGAGGTCTAGGATGGTGGCATATGAAGATATTGTCAGCAAAATTGACCAAGGATGGAATTCACCTTGCTGCAGACATTCTTCCTTTGCGCAGTTATATATTTATGTCTACATGCCTGTCTGAACAGATAAGAAACCAAATGAAAAGTACAATTATACTAGACAGCTTTACATTATCATAATCATAAACGACAAGGGAAAACTGCGGTTAGAAAGCCTTAATAAATACATAAACAATGATACATTTGCAAACAAGAATACATACAAGTTGAGTCAAGAATTGACATCACAGCACCCGGGGCATTTTCATGTGTGCTCCGTCCTCATCATTAGCAGCCAGCGCAGAGTTTCAATACTGATGGTAACGGTCACAATCTGGTTGTATGTCCGTCTTGCCTTTCCTCTGAGTGTAGTCAGCCGGCCAGACCCTCTGGTTACACCCAGGTGCCTCATTCTCTTCAGGCCATAATAATCTTGTTTCTCTACTGATTCCGTTGCTTGTTCGCAAAGGGCCTTGACCATATGTGCCTTGTCATGTATCAGTTCACCACCGAATATTGCAGATCCAGCCAATCTGTCTGGCTGTTCATTACCCACTATGCCTGCACAGCCTGGAAAAAGGATCCAAAGTATGCTCACTACCCATGATCTTTCCAATGAAGCTTGCCACTCTGCTCGAAGCATCCCTGTCTTCACCCTTTCTTAGCATGCCTTCAGAGTCTGTTACAATTACAACATGTGTATGCATCTTGTTCTCTAGCCACCGGAGAGCTGCATACAGTTAAGAATACACACTGAGGTCTATCCAAAACAAATGTACATGTTTGCCTAGTCCAGTTGAAACCACATCCAGAGGCAATAGATAAAAATGGTTCAGACGTGTGTTGAGACTACCACCGCAGCGAGTCCTGTCACTTAGTCACAACGGAAGCAGCCTTGAGATCATCCACGCAGTACATGGATAGAGGGGATTTCCAAGGCCGTGAATATCATCATCTTTTTAGTACCGATTATAGCTCGTACAAGATGCATCTTCAAAACTGAGCAGAAAGGCAAAAGCAGGGTATATAGAGCAAAAAATGATGCCTGCAGACTTACTTCCCTTGAGCAAAATTGTGGCAATTTCTACAATGAGGTCAAGTGCTGATTTTTCGGCCCATCCCCGATTTTACATTTTTGTCTATTGATTTACTTCCCTTTGACCGCTAATGATTCCATGTAACCATCAATAGATCCATCCAAGCTTGCATGCACCCAACCATCTATCTACCATCCTCCTACTTGTCGGTTTGCTTGTCTGTAAGAAAGCGGATTAAGGAACTCAGGTATTTAAAATGACGACGGAACCAGTTGGGAATTAATCTGTCCTTACTTTTCAGCCCTAATTTCCTATAAAAGATATCAGACCAAACCTACAGTGGAACTAGTCAACTTTACAATTATATTCTTTTGTTAGCTAACCAACAGCGTTCTCACTAGGGTCGCAATTTTTCATTATTCTAAAGCCTCACCCTGGTTTTTGCCGGGGCCGCAGTAAAGCCTGACGGTTAAACGCTGTTTTGGGAACTCTCCCCGGAGTTATCCGCATGGTGGCACTTTGTGTCGCCGGGTGTTTATCGCTCTGTGTAGTAGTAGTAGTAGTAGTAGTAGTAGTAGTAGTAGTAGTAGTAGTAGTAGTACATTTTAACCAACTAGGACATCACACAAGCGATAAACACCCGATGACACAAAGTGCCACCATGTGGATGAGCATCGCCCGTGGAGAGATCCCAGAAACGGCGTTCAAGCCATTAGACCATATTTATGGTCGGGATATATTGCGGTCCTTTGCAAGAGCCAGGGTGGGGCTTCAAATTAACGAAAAATTGCATCCCACAAAGGGATTAGTGCTTTTTTAACGCTCCGTGTGATGTCCTGGTGGAGTTAAACTTACTTTCAGTCATAATGATACAATTACAAACACGAATACACAAAATCGCTGGGGTCTTTCCAGGAAAAATCAACATGTCTGTCTGGCCAGTTGAAGCTCTGCGACAGGTGTCAATACATAGAGCCAATGCTAAACAACACCAAGAGACAATAGATACAATGGTTCGGACATGTGTCAAGACTACACTTGATGGTGCACCACAGACAGCTATGTCACATAAACACAACAGAAGCAGCAAACTATGGATGGATGTGATTTCCGATGCCATGAATATCAGCATCTATTTAGTACTGTGCAGGATGTCTCTTCAAAGCCGGACAGAAAGGCAAAAACAGGGTCTAGAGAACAGAAAATAAAGCCTACAGACTTACCTCCCTTGAACATGTCGAGATAATTTCTACAAGTAGGTCAAATGCTGTTTTTTCGGCCCATCCCCGATTTTACACTTTTGCTAGCCGACTTACTTCCCTTTGACTACCCACCCATGCAAGATACAACAAGCTTACATGTATTCAACAATTTATCCACCCGTTTTCTATCTATCTGTCTAACTATATATCTATGTAATTTTTCAATCCGTCCGTCCAACATTCCGTCTTCCCGTTTGTCTGTGATTGTGTGCATGATGAGTGAGTCAGTGAATGTGCGTGTGTGTACGCGAGCGCGCGCGAGGAAAGTTGTCTTACGTCAGTTGCCATCCTTGGCACAGCAGTTTCCCAGACTGATACAAGCTAGATATTTTCTACGCAATAATTCCAGGTTCAAACAGCTGATAGAGAAACAAACCCTGTTCTATAGA